>JAWNNE010000152.1:0-312435 GCA_035043205.1 Drosophila trichaetosa
TGCATGAGCAGAATACAATTTCGATTTTGTTTTCTAAGTATCTCACAAGACCAAGAGAAAAGCATTATGTAGTAGTGCTTTGAGTAAATGTTTTATTTTTGGAACTAAGAAAAAGCTCAATGATAATGAAAAATGTTTATTCTCAAGTATGTAAAAAAAAGCTGTTCAGAACAAACGAAATAAATGCTTTTTATGTACATACCAAATATTTGTACATATAAACATACTATGTAGATAGGTAGATGCTAAAGCAAACAGCTTTGTAGACTATTTAGCTGTGTCTTTAGAAATGAGTTCATTTGTTTGTTGTTCGATATTTTGGTGAATTGAACAGTTCGAAGAGATGAATTTTGAACTTACATAAAACAAATCTGTCTGCTGTGAAAAATTATAATCGATGAGATAACTTTATCTCTATACATAATAAGTGCATGGCTCATATGGCAGGAATTCTGTCACTTAAATAAGTACACAAAAATTACGAATAAATTAATTATAATAATTAACATGATTCTAAAATTTATCCATAGAACAACTTCTGCAATCTAAACTTAGACGTATAAAAGGTGGGAAGACCGACAAGGATCTACTACAAGTAAAACAAGTGCATAAATTTATTTTAAGATACAAAATATTGTAGATAGTTATCAGAAATGAAAAATCATCCCAACAGCACCGAAATATATTTAATTAAATTATACACTTGCATGAGCTATTACAATTTTGCGGTGATGTGTGTAATTGAAGGAGGGTCGAAGACTTAGACCCATATAAAATATTGATCATCTTAAACGACCGAGTTAATATAAACATATATGTCCATGTCATGAAACTTAAATATATCCGTAGTTTTATCAAGATCAGATTATTTTGTTAAGAAGCTTCCATAGAATCGGGTATTTAAAAATGGCTAATGCAATTTAGATGTGAGCAAGTGGTCTGCAATGTGAGTTGCTAAGGTACTTAATTTTCGGCAAGACGAAATCTTTGATACCTAATTGTAAATATATTTGGCCTAGAGTATATTGCTTTTGTAAAATGTACATCACTGTCTGTATTTATGCAACTTTGCCAACATTTTGGTTTAACGGCCCCAAAGATTTGCACCGCTTAATGCTTAAACCAATAGTTACCAGACTTGGATGGAATATCTAGTTATCACCTCATAAGATTGGGAAAATTTCTCGGCCATGGTCACAATTTTGCAGCTAAAGTTGCCAAACTTGAAATTAGGCCCATAAATGAAAAATGAATTTTATTAATGCTCAGGAAGCAGTTACCAGGCCTATTCTGAATTAAAAGCGTGGATGACAAGTGCAAGTGGGTAGGTATTACTATTCAGGCCACTTCCCAACTTGGAAGGATTACGGATTACGATAAGATTTATAAAAAAAATAAATAAGTATTAATTTTGCAACCGAGAGCGAATCCATTGCTTAAATGAAGTATTTATCAATATACTAAAAGATTTGATACTTACATTCATACAAATTGATGTGTCAAAAACAGTTTCTGTTATATCGTCAACAGGTAATAGATCTTGCACGCTTCCCGCGATAGACGATTCAACACATGCATTGTCGTCACTTTTTGTTTCCAATCCGCTGTCGGTACAAGATCCGTCTACATCCCTTACAATTACAGTCTCGTCATCTTCTTGAAATGGAGACAGTGACGTCTTAAAAACATTTTCATCCAATTGCGATTTCTGTCGCAACAAAAAACCGAAGTTTTCAAAGAAACCACCATCAGCATCTTGGTGCCTGCAAACATATTTTTAGTTTATTAAAGATTTTACAAATTTGGGATAAAGTAAAATATGCTTTGGAATAAAAGTGGGATCGAAATACAATATATTATCCTCCACCAAATACATTTTCAAATAAATATATCTCAAACAACATCCACTAAAATAGTAATCAAGTATCGCAAATCTAAATTGATTCCATAATATATACAAAATACAACCTAATGTAAGACAATTTTACAATTTTCAAATTACAAGTATCAGGCATCGTCGTAATAACCCCTTTACGTTAGATTGCAAAATCAGGTTTGTAAAAACGATTAAAAACTTGATGGATTAAAAACATTTGTAGATAAAACCCGCCCTGACCAAACTGTTTGGCGTTTGCTGAGATTTAATACAAGTTAGCCAATGAATTCTTGCATGAACATCTTATACTTAATTATGCCAAATCTCGGAACAAGCACTGCGACGTGAATACTGTAAGATTTGTTGTAGTCAGTGGACTGGTCTGATATGCTCGTGTATTAGATTTCACCACAAATTGTGCAGTTATTAACAAAGTAAAAAGCCAGGTACAATGATTACTGCAGATGTCAGTCAACGGGCTAACTGAATAATTTGTATTTTATGTTTTTGATGACAGTAATTTTTTGTATACTCTGAAAGTTAAATAACTTATAAATTTCCTTGAGAGATCAGCTTATAAGTTGCCAGGCCAAGCTAGATATACCTCTGCAGCCCCATCTTTCAACCATAAGTAAAATATTTCTTATTATAAAAAAAGATTGCACATCAGAAAATAATTCCGTTTCAGGATCAATGAATCCATGCTTATTCCTCCGGTATTAGAGTATAATAAAAAGGATTTTAAGTGAATATATTTACATTTTAATTTACAACATATAAATCCCCAAAATAAATAAAAAACACATACACATATGTACATGGATAGAGGGTAGCTTGTCTCGACTAAATCGCTCTTACTTGTTTAAGTTTATTATCTGCAAGTATCTGTATTCTACGAAGCACCGAAGATTGCTGCTCTTCATTTCACAAATCAATTCACACAAGCTTTTGAACTGAAATTATGTCAAAGTTTGTATGGCTTGTTTCCGATCGTATTCAAATTGGTTTGTCTTCCTGTGCTTTTACGCAATTTGTCTCACTGTTTTAATATAAATGTTGTGTTCCATTTAAACAATATTTGAAGTTCATTTTCATTAAGAAATTCGTCCATTCCTGACTCCAGCAGTTTGAATTAAATTTTCCCAATTTGTTTAATAATATGTTCATACATGTGTGCCCCTTATCCATTTCAGTTAACACCAATTGGTTCAATAATTAAAATTGTTCTGCAACATTTTGGCTCCCTCAGCTATAACATTCGAGCTAACATTTAACTCATCGGAAATTTAGCTAAGTTCATTGATTTATACATGCTTCTGTCAGTAAACCACATATTAAATATCTCCTCCACATGATTGTATGGATTGAGCACACTGTTGTCTAATATTTTTTAGTCTGTCGCGAAACTTCATTTGTTTTTTAATTACACTTTTTCACAATTTATAGCAAATATCATAATCACATATAAAAATTAATTTTGTTTATCAAAGAAAACAACAGAAATTTCAGCTGCACAGCAAAAAATCCAACCACTTTCAACTTGACATTTCCGTTTGAACTGTTTGGATGGTAAGAGGTTCAAACCTACCCAGCCAAAGTTAGCGGTCAAAACACAAAAACGTCATACATATATATAGTGACTTCACGGTTCATGACTTTGCAGACAAACATATATGTTTATATGTACATACTAGCATATAACAAAGTATGTATGAGTGGTTACATTTATATAAAATAAACTCGCTCAACTATGTATGTGTGTGTGTGTAGGTATGGATGCAGACGGAGAAACCAATTTCCACGACTTCGTTTGCTGGGTATGCACAAATGAGCATGCAACAAACAAAGATTAACATAAATACGTGCACTCGAGTTCAAATGTATTTATATACAGACAAAACAAAATACTTTGGTGACTAACTGTATGCTCCGCACTTTGTCTTTTTAGTGGCGTAAGTAAATAGTCGTATTTTTATACGCTGACACAATTAAAATGTCTCAGAAGGGTATAATAAAATTATTATATTTATGCAGAGGGAATCATCTCCCATATTTAAAATATTTTCTTTAGGAACATCAACAGCCTTGTCGATCTAGCCATCTGCTGCTAATCAATCTGCAAGCGATTCACCAGATAATTTGAAAAATAGTCTTACTTTTGCCAATATCGATATAAATCGATTTTCCACAACTATAAAATATTCTTTGACGACATTTTGGCTCTATCTGGCTACGTCCTTGTATTAAGTTATGGACTTTTGCTTTATCGGAAAAGAAACACGTAAGTTATGACCCAAAACAATGCGAATATCCTACTGCTGTCAAGCAATATTAGCGTGCACTTACAGATGTGGGTAGGGGTAAGAAGGGGATGTAAATATGGCTCTGTGGATTAATTTCACTTTTGGGCATCTGTAGTACCTGCTTATATTTTAAGGTGCAGGCCGTTCAATGAGAAAATTTGCAAAACAAGAGCCTGAGCATTAATATTTCCTACTAAGTTTCCGGTGCCCAACCTGGTCGAGCTGCCCCTATAAAACTTACGACGCGCCCAACGTGGGGCTTACCACGATTGGATTCAGGGTCTCATGTCCTTGGCATGGCAGACACCTAAGGATCTCCCCTGAAAATCCTCCTCGTCGCCGTAATGAGTCATGGACACCGCCAACACTTCATCGACTTCCTTCTTGGTCGTAAATGACTTGTCGGGACCCAGGATGGTTGGAGCTAACTCAAAGGCTCTCCAAAAATCAATCCCAAAATAGGCTCGTTGCTCCAGATACGGGCATACAAAGAAGGTGATGTTTTTCGTTTGGCGTCGGTATGATGTGGGCAAGTCAACTCGGCCGATGATCGATCGGTCTTGCCCTCCGGCTGTACGGACTATCGACGTATAGGGTTGCATTGGAATTTCCAGATCCTCAATCACTTACTACTTAAACACAAAATCTAAATTTAATATATTGCCACTGACACAAAAATAATTCTACAAAAAAAAAAGGAGCAATGTGCGCGAATCACCTGCTACTGAAAAGCGGTAACGACTTCACACTCTCCATAATGACAAAATCAACATCTATTTTTGGAGCAATGTACGCTCACTCCCATGAGTCGCGTAAGCCTCCAAATCCCTATTCTGTCCCTAATAAATTTGTGGGAATGCTGCTCGGATCATCCCCAAGTCGCACAATTGTAGTGAGCCTCAGGCTCTTAACAAGCCGCGACTTCAGAAAGATCCAGAGCAGCGGACAACATTTAGCGAGATTTCGTCGTCTCGTATTTATTTATTTTTTTAACACAACATTTTCTAGGTCAACGCAGGCGCCAACCTACATGGACATGGAATAATCAATTGGGCGCCATAATGTTACGCTTCGGTTTGTCCGCATGGGGCAGCTCCGGCCAGCCAGTGCTCAGTTAGGGGTGGGTCTGCCCCTGCCCGCCGACCGCACAATAAACGAAACTACACAAAATCTACACATCACTAATAACAGCTGTTCTAACGGACAGTGGCAAATCAAAACCCAAAACAAAAAAAAAACGATTTTACTCCCGGCTTCCGACGGTGACTTTGGTGGTACTGCCGTAGCGCTCCCGCCCTTCCTATGGGGGTAATTAAATAATCTGGGCCCCCACCCTTTAATATCTTCAAATCACATTCCTTCCGAACCCACTTTGGGTTCCCCTCCCTCCATTTATGACCTTAGCCTTCCATTTTCAAATTATTTCCTTATTTATTCAGAAAATGTCTCAAAAGGCAGCATTATAAATATTAAACTTAGCACAACAAAAAAAATATTAATTAAATAGAAGGAAAAAAAAAGAGAAAAAAAATGATTGGATAATAAATATTTAATTTTGCATTCTAGCAAACTTAACAAAAACCAAAACAAAAATAAATAATAACAAAAAAAAAGTACATTTATTAAAGAACAAAAAAAAAAGATTAATACCCCCAAAAAAAATGTATAATATCAAAAAAAAATAGTAACAAAAAAAATGCTTGAAGCCCAAAAAAATAAAAAATACCAAAAAAAAATTGTTAGAGCACAAAAAAAATAAATAATAACCAAAATAAATATTAATACAAAAAAAAAATAATGTTAGAGTCCGACCGCTGACGTCTTTTCTTATTCGTAGCTGAGTCCAGACTGATCTTGACTTTCAGCTTGACCTACCGCTCAGCCTCTTCCTTGACTTTTGTTTGCCCTTCAACATTCTCTCTCATTCTTTTATCCCCTATCGGAAAATACTCCGTTATGTTGAAGCTTTTGGGCCCGCGCTATCTTTTGAATCTGGGGCTACCACTTGTTTTCGCTGTGGGCAGCCCCAACTATCGATAGCATCGGCCCCGCTGCAACACACTTTTGGCGCGCTTGGCAAAGAAGACTTCCAGTAATGTACATATGCCTGTGTGATGTTATTGACATACCTTTTGCAGCTCCGCACTTTTCAATAAACTGCACCGAAATGTTTTTTTTTTTGGAAGCTTGCATTTTATTTTATTTACCTCTCTGCCTTTACAAGTCCGAAATGTTCTCATATAACTAACGCAGCTTAACCGTTTCTTGCGATCTGCACTCAAAGTGTTTAAAATTTATTTCACATTCGACAATAAAAAAAAAATCAATTAGTTTTGCCGCACAACATAGCTAAAATCTTTCTTTACAATCCATACAGACTGCCAATGTGACAACGCCAGGATGTATTTGGTTTATTATGCAGCTCCCATTCTCAGTGCTCCTGTACGCCTAGTAGTTCCAGAGTATATCTTTAACCTTTCAGAAATACCACTTGATATTCTGTATTGGTTTTAACGGCAACGTGGCGTCCCCATTGACGACGTACAGTTTTAATATAGGGTTGTAACTAAGAACGTATACCCTGCGAAATTCGATCATAGGCACTTGATTTTTTCCTTATAAAATTGGAAAATAAAATTGAAAAATGTGTTTTTGTGCCACGAAATTATCTGTTTTAAATGCACGCCAAATAAAAAAGGAATTAAGCTGGTGATATTAACATAAATTTTTTTTTTAAATTTAACCTGCGAAATTCGATTAAAGAAAGTGCTAATAAAATGTACATAATATGTATAAATTACCTGAAAATAACAAATTAATAATGCGTTCAGTCTCCAGATTTGTTTATAACTAAAAAAAAAGTCGATTTGACATCGATTAAACAACTTTTTAGAACGAAAGCCTTTGTTGCTGCTCAACTGTCTCAAACGATCGATTACCCACTTAAACTCGACGGAACAGGCATCCGCACAAGATCTCTATTGAGGTAGGGCATCTTGATGCCCACTCTAAAAGCTCTAGTCCTTATTCCGAAACCACCCACGACAGACCCGTGACCCATGCATTGAAGCATTATCCTGTTGATGCTACATAAACTTTACCAAAACTTCGTCCAACAGGTTTATATAACTCTCCAAGTCCATACGGCCTGAAATTTCACCAATCAGGGTCCTTTTGGTGATGACTGAATGCCCAGATCATGAGTGAAGCACCGCCACAGCTTTAAATAGGGTAACATCTCTCAGACTTCATTAATTCAAGCCATTAATAATTTAAACAGTTTGGACCATTGAAATTAAATTTCTTATCAGAAAATACAACTTTTTGCCACTTCTGGGTCCAGGACATGTGATCTTTTGCAACATTTAATATGGTTATATGGTATGCCTTCGTAAATACTGGCTTTGACCACATTTCAAACCAATCTATCACTACCTAATAACATTTTTATTTAAATCAAATAGAATTATAGAATTTCGCACCCAAACTAGATCAAAAATTAAAATATGCAAAAATCTTGGAAAAATCGAACGGAACTTTCATTCCAATGCATCATAGCAGTGTAAAAAGAAGCACCGTTATAAAATGCATTAAGAAGGTCCCGTTAGGCTTGGTACAGTTCTAAGCACCATAACACGAGTGCATTTAATCGAATTTCGATTTGCTTGTGCAGTTGAGGGCTCGGATCAGTATATTAATGAATCGACTGCTGCATACTTCGATCTGTATCCCAGAGAATGTTTTTTGAATATTCAATTAAATCAAACCGATCGTTAAGAAGAAAGAAATAAAAATAAATAAATAAATAAATAAAACGTTCTTAACCAGTAATTTCTAATTAACCTATATGTCTTCAATGTTAGTGGGAGCCCGCATATGAAGACCACACGACGCGTTCATCCCACATGTCGAGATTGGCGCGCCTCTTAAGACCAAATGTCAAATTTCAGGGCAATCTCATTTAGAGTAGATGTGATAGTAGCAAGCCCACATGAAACTGGGAAAAGATTAATGCTATCTTACAACTCGAAAGAACTAGAAACGAAACGTAAATAAATAAACAGTAAATACAGTCACATGCTCGGCAAATAGTTGGATTTTCACCACAAGTCATCAGGCGGTGGTTTCTGGGAAAGCATATCTTATGAACAGGAGAGATGGGGACCGAACCCAAATCCTCAAAAACGTTGTTTTATATACTAATATCAGAGTGGGGTGTATTCGATTGAGCCGTATTCACTTATTTGAAATTTCTTACAAGCGAATCACACAGAGCGACATTTTGTGATATAAATTGGAATTTTTCAAAGATGTGAAACACTGTTCACATAGGCAATATCACCATCAGTCACAGCTGTTAGTTGATGTATGAATCGTTGCGCACATCAATTGCTTTAAATTGAATTTTTAAGGTAAATTAAGTGTTATAGTTGCTATTGTTAATACTCCTCACTGTTTTGCAAGATCTTTTTGTCAAAAGATAGAGGTGATGGCTAAAAACAATATGTGGACTAAATATGCAGCTGTTGGCAACTGTGTGCAGAAGGCAACGAACAATTGTCATATCCAGACGATTTATGGAAAATGCATTAAACCTTTGAAGCTTCTCAATTTATAATGAAAATAATTAATGACATTTAGAGACATTTATGGATCTTAATACGAAATAAAGCAATCTTGTTTGAAAACCTTCTACAGTAGATGAAATTCTTTCTTGTTTTGCGAAATCCAGAGTCTAGGCAATGCAACTACTAATTTAAAATATATGTAATTCAATAAAATAATCTTGAAAATAAGATTAGTTTTATTAGTCTTGATTATCGGCAATTTTTTAATTATTATTTCAAATCTTTGCACTGGTTTGTTAACACTTACGCAGTGAATGCCAGTTATTATTAGTTTTGGATTCTGTCAATATTTTGAGTGGAACAAAGTGGTTTAGGAACACCCATAGTCATCAGATGTTAAATTCTTGGCAAAAACATACAGCTGACTTGATTATCAATAATAGAAGAGGCATAGAGACAACACATAAAAACATTAATAATTTTTATTAAGATAAGAATTAAGAAATAAGTGAAATATTAATTGCTTACATATTAATTCAAATTAAAATATACATTTTTAGTTCAAGTTTAGTGTCAAACGATTGCAAGGGTATGTTTTCTTCGGCGTGCCTAAGATAGTGTTTTTTTTTACTTGTATTTGAAGCGCAACCGTCCCCTAAATCCCTAAAGACTTCTGAGTCACTCCGAATGTAATTTTAATTTATTATGACACACGCTGTACTCGATGATGTCAGTAAAGGCTAGGGTTTTATTTTTGCAGAGCAAGTCGAATGTTATTCTAATTAATATTCTCCACATATTTTGATATATCTTAATTAAATAAATATGTTTTCTCGATAAATAGATAAGCTACAACATTTTGTGGATTTAAAAAAAATATATCGATATTTTTGAGCTTAAGCGCTCCGATTGTGTAAACAGTTCGCACGGCTTTTACGCAACAATAATACTGGAAACGCCAAACAAACCCGCATCTATGTGCTTACCTTCATTTCTAACTATCTATGTACATATATATGTGTCATTGTTTGATCTAAGCAGAAACTTATTTCTGAGATAATAAAAGAGATGCACATGAATATATGTATACAAATGATGTGTGCGTATGTGAATCCATGTTCACATCATATAAATTCAAAATTGTGATCACAGGTGTACATGAATAATTATAATCTGATGAATATGTACTCACTGGTGTTCGTGCTCTGTGGGTGGGTTCGTTTTAATTTCCTGCAGTTTATTAAAAAACCCTTTCCACATAAGTTCCTCATCCATTTTTATTTTGTCGAAATCAAGCAGCGAACAACTCAAAGCGCGGAGGCAGGTCAAAGCGAACTGATGAATAAAATCTGCTTCGGCTTACAGTTTCTCTTAATTGCATGACGCTCGACATATATGTACATATATACATAGCTGTGGTAAAAAATATAGCACCATAATAATAATCTGCCTTTGTTAGATTTTTTTCTTTTCAGTAAGCTAATTTACTCAGCGCCCAAGCATATACATATGCACTTGCATCTGTCATTTATTTATATTCAAGAAAGAATCGAACATAAACATAAAGTAACGAATATTTTAGATCGTAAAGTTATTTTAATGAAACTTGAAATATGTCCGTCATTTCTCTGCAGGCAGTATAAGCTCGGATCAGTGCAAAATATTCTATTCACCTTCGCAATTTGTAGTGAAATTCAGATTTCGACATCTTGACTTCGTTCTGCAAGGGTATGAAATATTTTGGGTGCCTGAGATAGCTGTGTTTTTCAACTGATAACAACACTATTTTTTTTTTCAGGTGCTGTATATACAAACGCACATACACACATGTATATACATGTGTGAGTCCACAATAGTAACACAATTTATAGTTGTAACTATCATTTTTTATAAAGTATTTATTTATTAATTACAGCATAGAACAGAAAAAACCTAAACTTATCTCTTTTGTGCTGGTAGTTATGTGATGAATGGGTGGGTTTCATAAGTAAGCTCGACAAATTTAAATCTTGAGAAAAATGAGGGCGATAATATGTATTGCCAACAATAAAGAAAAAACGCAATTTAATTTTAATTCACTGAATCATTGCTTAGTTAAAAATAAAACACACTCCGATTCTGATACGTAAAGTATACAAATTTCGGTATTCGGTTGACAAATTGTACCTTGACTTTTAGGTCTAACGCTTTCTGATTGAGAAAATCCGTCGTGACTGATTGCGGAATATCGGATTCCATTTTAACTAAAGAATTATACATATAAATATGTGGGTTTTTCAAATTTATAATGAAATTGAGATGTTAGCAGCTCGACAAAAACCCATTAAAATTTGATTAAAAAATAAGGGATTACGAAGTGGAGGGTATATATATATATTCCTGATATGGATCAACATTCGAGTCGATCAAGCCAAGCTATATGAATAAAAGATTCATACATTCAGCTAAGTAACGGGATCAACCATTAGGTTGTTCCGGTACTTTGTGTTTTATAAAACGGTTAAGTTGATTTTAAAACTCAATTTTATTGAGCCAACAACCCTGATAGACGGGATTCTTCCACAAGTTTCAAATGCGCTATGATATATTTTATTATCAGAATATTTAAGTTTTTCTTGTACATTTTAATATATAAATTGATATCAGTGCTGTTGAGATTGAGGCAACAATGGGTATAATGAAAATGGTAACTTTAATTATTTCACATACTCAGTTTACACTTTATATAGATGAAAATAAGTTTATTAATATTAGCAGTGCAGCTACAAGGAATGAAACAAGTAAACCCTTGACTTTAAATTGTGTACAAATCGATTCAATAATATTTGAATGAACTGTTCAAAAAAAGAGTCAATCGATTTATATAAATATAATAAATTACATAAAAATGTTATCATATTATTGTAGTTAAACCTAATTACCGGTTGTTGGCTTTATTTTCAGCTTAATTTTATCATTCTAATTTACTGCTTGTACACAAATTATTTTTTTTTAGAAAATCATGAAATCAGCTAATCATGGGTGCACACAGGCATGAGGATTCTAAGTGGCGTACATTTAGACGTCCAATCAGTTAATTATTTTTTCCGCAGCTCAGTCACTTTAATAGTCATTGTTTCGCATTCTATCATTTTCATTAGTCTGCAATGTAAAAGAGAGAATCATGTAATATATTTAGGAATATAAATTTATGCAGATATTCAAGGGTCAATGCATACTTTTGGTAAATCCCTTGTTGTTGAAATTTCGGCTCTAAATCGTACTTCACTTTTCATTTGCTCAGTATTGAAATCCCGGTTATTTAACCTTGCTTTAGTTGAATGGCTGTGTGGATGTTCGTCCCTTCGGTTGTTAGACCCATGACGTGATCCAAAATGATTTTCTCGATCACTCTGCACAGTTTCTCTGTCCTTCGCAACATAGGCCGCGCTAAGTGGCCGCTGACAATCGAAACCTCGTCGATAGTCGCTATAGCTGTTGTGATAATTGCCGGCGCCACTTTTATGGACTGAATTGCGATCACGAAAATTATTTCCACCGCTAAAATAATTCTTTTGAGACATATTAATGGTTAAGCTACGGCTGTCTCGCACATCGCGTTCCCGTTCTCTATCATCGTTTTCACGGACATAATGTCGGTTGATTGGTACTTGAGTTTGGCTAATGGCATCTGTAACATGGATTGAGGGTCGCTTTGACGAGACCTCCTCTTCTTGTTTCTTTTCGTAATGGGAAAAATCATCGAAAATAGATGTTGAATGCCTATAGGTGTGTAATATCTGTAACACCTCTATGCCTTTTGTGTTTGGTATCTCCTGCGTATCTCTTGAGTTCGTCACGGATTTATTGTCATTGTTTTCGAGTCGAATATGTCGGAGCTTTCCATTAGGCACATCTTTGACATATATCCATTTAACTTTAAACTTCCCTTTCCACTTGTCTTGAGACCAAACGGTTGATGTGGAATTGTAATCCACTGAAGTCATCATTTGTGCCATGCCACAAAAATGGCCAGAGCTATTTACGGAAAAAAAAAGCAAAACATTACCGCCCTCTTTGTGCCGTTCCTTAAAAGCATCATCTAGGCGCTTATTGCCGTGATCTGTTGAGCACCAGATCTCATATTTTATACTGCGATGAATGTCATCTTCAGAATAAGATTTTATGACAAAAAACCTAGAAAAAAAAGAAAAAAAATTAATAATTTTTTAATTAAATTGACAGAGTTTTTTTTACCGTGCGGAAGTTGCTTTGTTTAAATCGATTTCTGTTGGGTTATAGTTATTCTTGTCCTTCAATTCGTCCAATAATATTTGTGGATCAGCCGTCGCCTCTTCAGGTTTAGATGCACTTGGTGCAACATGTGGATTATTTTCATCACGGTTATTTTCATGCCTAACGCTTGTGTCATAGTCGTTGCGAATTCCACCGAAATTTCCTCTACGATCGTTAAACCGAATTTGATTGCCGACAGGGACAGTTCGCCGGACAGGTTGAGCAGTGGTACTGCTCGCTTGCCGTATTTCTTGATGATGAACAGATTGCGGCGGTGCAACCCAGGTTTTCCGTGCTTGTCCATTCGGCGAAGGTTTAGCGCAAACAAAATTACTGTTATTGGCCAATCTATGGCATTCATCTTTTTCAGATCGAGTGGCAGGTGATGGTTCTTCGCTAGTCGTTAGAGAAAAATTAACTTCCGAATAGGACAAATCAATTGGTGAAGGCGGGGATGGTACTAGCGGTGGATTACTGTTTGGCATATCCCATACATTAACATCTAAATTATGCTTTCCGGGTACCATGGGGGGTGGCGGCATGCCGGGACCTTTCTTCTTATGGCTGGAAGCGGTAAAGGTTGTCTGTGTGTGCAAAAATTACAACAGAATAGTTTTTACATTCACATTACAAAAAAAAAAACATTTTAATCAACTTACTTTCGAAGTAATTTTTGCTGGTTGCGAAGCGATTGAAGCCCATGTTGTCTTTTTTGGTGCAACGTTAATTGCGGGAATCTTAATTTCATCCAAAGGTTCACATGTGCGGTTGTCCAATTTTGCTGACTGTCCATCCTCATTTCGATTCATCTATATGCATTGAAGTATTATTGTAAATTAAACTATGATTATTTTGCTCTATAACGTGACATTTAAAGATCCCTGACGATATTTTTGCTTTATTACAGACGATACTTTCGAATCCTTAATTTTGGGCTTTCTCTTGTAATAATATAATTTTTGGTTGTCCATTTACGCAATTAAATAGAAATAGAAACGGGTTTGCCGATTTCTTAAAAAATTAAATGGTTGTGGATACTTAAAAAGTTTAATTTTTCTTTTATCTGGGAAACTGACTGAAATCCGATTGGTCATACTTATACTTTTAATTTGGCTATATAAGAAAATATCACAATAAAATTAAAAATACTACATACCCGAATAGAGGTCGCAGAACTTTCTGTGAAAAGTCGTCTAGAGCTCCAAGCATTTATTTGCTGATCGTCACGTTTTGGATTATTTTGAGAACTTGGATTTCCGTATTTTTTTTTTGTATCTGGAAAGTATGAAATTAAATCATTTAATTACAATTGTCAAAGTATTCTATTCTAAGCCTCATTTTTAATAATAATAATAATTAATTTTTACGATATCTAAAAAAAAGTTTATTAAGAATGAGCCGGATAATAAAAATGAAATACGATTGCACTGCTTAACACTTAAAAAAAACACGTTTAGTAGTAAATAATAAGTACTATTCAAGTAATTGTAATTAAATTGATATTTACTAAGCTGTGTAACCAACGAGTAGCTTTCGATTGCAATTTGTCATCACGTATTTTTATCGTGAACAGCACCTTTAACTATTCCTATGAAGCGGATAAGTGCATTTATTTTAGCTCCAAAAGAACAAAAAATATGAGGCTTTCAGTTGGTATGAGTACATTATTTATTGGATGGAATTTATAAGCTTGGAAGCTCGGAAAATGTATTTTTTATGTATTACCACACGCAATAGCTCTCTCGCGCACGTTTTCCCAACCTAGCTGTTTTGTATTGTATTTTTAATTTATTTATATGGATTAAGCTAGTGAATTCGAATTTTGATTTTAAAATCGTAGTTAAAATGATGTCCTAGCGAAGAGGTCTTACGATGAAGCGTTCAATGATGTTAGCTGTTTTGGCAAATACAAATTTTTGGAAAAATTATATAGACCTATGCGAATAAAGTTATCGGCGTCAGACGTGGAATACTCATGACATTTGATTGTAAAGAAGATGCTACTCGCATCACTTATGAGAGTTTTTGTAAAATATATGCTAAGAAACGTAAGGCTAAATAGAGCATCAACATAAAATTGCTTTCCATTAGTCTATAGTCTATGTATGCACCGGATGAATTACTTCAAGATCAGTCAACAAGGTGACAGAAATCGTAGATCAACGTTCCCAGTACAGCATTGTTTTCCCAGTGCTTATAAATTGCTATATAAATTGGTCATTACATTCTGTGGGGGGTTGACGGAAAAGCGGTCTAATCGATTATGAATTGGTAATGAAAAGAATTTTTAATTTACTATCACTAGAAGCCAAGTTAACTGACATTTTAATAAATTTGGGATGAGAGAGTATCCGTTGAAGTCATTATCAAAATTACTTTACATATTTGAAAAACAATAAAAATTTCCTCAGAAGTATGGAAGAAAGTAAAAATGAAGTAAAAATTGGAATTATAGGTGAATCGGGGCTCGACACACCAACACTACTAGCGGATAGAAAAGAATGCGCTGTATGCACACCTTTTGGAAAGCCTTCAGATCTTATTATTGAAGGATCTATTGAAAATGTGAACTGTGCTCTTCTTTCACGCAATGGACGTCTTCATGATATTATGCCATCAAATATTAATTATAGAGCTAACATCTGGGCGATGCGTAAGTTGGGATGCACCCACATAATAGGTACGCACACCGTTGGTTCGCTGCGTGACAATATTTATGCGGGAGACATTATTGTCCCGCACGATATAATTGACAACACATCAAAACGTGTTCAAACATTTTATGACGGCGCTGTGGGCAGCCCATTTGGCGTGTGCCACCTCCCCATGCATCCGGCATTTTGCGAACGTACAAGGCACCATCTCTTAAGAGCAACCAAAGATCTAAACTTCTCTGCACATCCTAAGGCAACTGTAATCACATTGGAAGGGCCTCGTTATTCTACCTATGCAGAAAATAACGCATATCGTAATTGGGGAGCTGATGTTATTAGCATGACACTATGTCCAGAAGCAGTTTTGGCTAAAGAAGCTGGTATCCTGTACGCATCTTTGAGTTTCGTGGCCAATAAAGAGTGTTGGTGTGCTAATCAGCCAATAGCAACAACCACTGAAATAATATATACATTCAAAAAGCAGGTTGGTAAAGTCCAAGCAATTCTAAGCAATGTTATTCAAGAGATTTCAAAGATGGACTGGACAGAAGACATATTAAAAGCTAAGGTTAATTTCACAATAATAATTTGGATCTATTTACTTATTTCAGTTTAAGTTGCAGATTTTGGTGTGCAGTAATTTTTCTAACCGTATCGAATAAACCTGAATTATATTACCTTTGGAATGTCTTCAAATATATATAACAAAACTTGACTTTTCGAACTTCTTAATTTATTGAACAATATTCAACACCAAAAAAGTGTTCTTCGCGCTATACCCTTGCAGAGGGTATTAAAATTTTATCATAAAGTGTGTCACGCATTGAAAGATAAATCTTGGACTCTACAAAGTATATACATTCTTAATCAACAAACCATGTCTAGCAAGGGAATGACTATATATTTTTAGCCCATTCTCCCTCAGTTTTAAGTCTATTTTGCAGAATCTTTGCTAACTTGGTGCCGAGCCGAATGAATCGGAATTCTGAACTTGTTGTCTCAAATTCAGATGTAATCAGATTATATCCGGTTTATTCAGTGTGTTTTTATCAATTAACCATATAATGGACACGGATTACAATCATCTTTTTTACTTTCTTTGTTGAAAATTTTGTGAAAAACGCCAATTTCCGATTCTCACTCAATGCCTTAAAGCTTGTATAATTAATTTAAATAATCTTAAAAATGGCATTACTATTGTTGGCAGCAGAAGCATCACATCTTTAGTTTTCTTGTACTTTATGTTGCGTATGTCAAAGTTGTATTTTCTCAAAAGGTCTGAAAGGGTATATAATTATTGCCTAAGATTATATTATTATTTCTTGTTAAATTTGCCATATAACATAAAACGTAAAAATTAATAATATTATTAAAGCAAAATTATATTAATGAAGTACAATTTAATGCAATTAATAGTGGCAACGTACTACGGAAAATGTTTCAAAAATTTAAATTTTGTAGAAGCGTTTTGTAAAATTAATAAATGTTGGAATTTTTCCCAATCTGCAACAAAAAACTAAATTTATGGAGAAAAAGAACATCTTTGAGGTTAAGAATCCCCTAAACTATGCTACCGCGATCGCTGTTTTCATATTCTTTATCGATATGTATGCCCTTTTTTAATTAAAGTGAGTAAGAAATGGTCTTCTCATTTGTATATTTTAATTAACTTGACATAAATTATGCATATCCTTAATTCACTTTAAAGTTTTGAAATATTTGAATGCCTCATTGACTATGTATATACTTATAATTTACGTAATTGTTAATAGATTGAATAATTGTAAGAAAAACATTTCGATTGCTTTGATTATATTACTTCTTTAAATAATATTTTTCTAAATACAAGATTTAGGATTATAGTAATCTTAGATCAGTACCAATATCGGTATGTGGAATTATATTAAAACACATTGTTAGGATTCCATTGGTTTGAACTTTCCAACAGGACATCGACCCCAAGCATACAGTACATGGGCTCTTCGCACCACAGCTCTGTGGCTGTTCTATCCATACAAATCGAAATATAATACTTTAACACATACCTAATTTTAAAAATCCTTAATAAGCTTCAGGGAAAGCTAAGAAGGCTTTATGACTCTTCTACTGCTATTATTTGGGTCGGTTCATTATGGATTTTTAGTTTTTAATTTTATACCTATCCCATATTTCTTATAGTTATATTTTATTATATATATATTTTTTTATATTTTATATATTGATCGCAGTTTGATGCTACTCAACAGTCAAGTTGGCCCTAGACTAAGAATGTTATGGACCACACGTGTTTAATAGCATGGGATCGAGTATTGTCTTCCAATAATGAAAGTGGCTTCTTAAAATATACCTTCGAAGGGCCTCTCGTCCGATATATTAAATCTACAAATGTCTACATAATATAGATTAAAACAAGAAGATGTCATAGTACCTTGATTTATTTTACAAAAGACGCTTAGAACATTACAATTGTTATGAAAATAAATAAATAATTTTTTTCCAATTTAATTCCTTATGGATTAAAGCGTAGTTGTATAGTGAGATATTCTAACAGGTTCAAATGAAAACAATTTTAGTATGCATTTTCCAATCCCAATAAAAATATCTATACATTTGCATTATTCAGTGTAGAAAGATAATTTGTTAATAACTTACCATGATTGTGGGATGTTTTACGTCCTTTGCCCACGTTACTCACTGGTAAACTATTATTTTCTTTTACATTAAACGGTGGAAATTGGAACTGCATTGAGCTTTGAGTACCTGTTATATTAGGGAAGAGATAAAGGCGCATAGTAGTGCTAGTTTAGAATATAGTTCATTTTACGTTACCCGAGTTATCATCGATGGCTGGAGAAGACAGGTTTTCATAGGAGGCCTCATCGACTTGTTGGCTCCATGGTATATTACGCTCCTCAACAGATTTAGCTGATAAATTTTTGGATTTGATTTACCGCAAAATGGCGAAATAAATAAACAAACATATAAATCTTGAATAGTATTGATATGTTTGTATGTCCAAAAATCAAATGTATTCAAAATACGTTTTATGTATAAAACACACATATGCATATTCTTAAAATTTTTAATGTGGAACTAACGAAATAGTCTGAACGTGTGTATTTGTATGTAAGTACACACATATGTATGTTGAAATTATGTTTACTTATTGATTAATTTTGGAGAAATCCGGATTATATTATAAATGTACCTGCAGTTCCTGATTTATTCTGAAAGATATAAACATTTAATTAAGCTAACATCAAAATTAAACTTCACGCATTCATATGTGCACAAGTATATACATATGAATGTACATATCTACATATACAAATATGAATGCCTAAATTTATATTAATTTACATGTACATACATACAACAAATGCATAAAACTCCAGGAAATTTTCGGAGCCTTAAAAGTTATAATGAACACACACACACACACAAGTCTATGCACAAAGGTATGCGAACCTATGTATGTATGTATGTATTGATGTACATATACAAAATTGCTATTACCTGATCCACGCCTGACATTTGCTGCCGAATTCAGCTTTCTTTGATAGCTGCAAATATTAGAAATTTGAATTAAAACTGTTTTAATGATTTGGAATATGTCTCACCAAAAAAAATAATAAATAAACACAACGGACTTCAAATTTGCAGTCAAAAACTCTTCAATAATTTATAGTATGTATTTTCCACATACAGAGCTACACTCATTTACACATGTACATGTAAATCGCACACATGCACGCACACACACTCGCATACACATGCATTGTATTCAACCGTCAGAAGCCGATAATTCGTACAGCGCCGTTGCACAATTGCATAAGGGTTGTCATGTTTTACAGAAAAAAATGTATTCAGTAAAATACGCATTAGGAATTGAAAGTCTGCCGAATTATACAAAATATCGGAATTGTGTTTGTTTTATTATCGTGTAATAACTATAGTGAAATGTTTCAAAAAATCAAACATTATGTAATCTATGTATAAATACTAATATTAAAGATTGTGCTTTTACGAAATTATGATACTCTTTAAAGATTTTAATAATAGGGAAAATAGTGAAAAACGCAGAAAAAAGCTTCTACGACCCCATTTACGTATTCTTGATCAACATGAACAGCCCAATTTGATCTAATCATGGCCTTCGCACAGACGGAAGATGGGGATCATAATTTGGAATTAGTTCTAAAGAAATACACAATTTTTCTGATTGTCATGAGTATATCGTGAGAATATCAAAATAGTTTAAATAAGTAAGAAACCGCTAATCGAGACTTCGAGATACCCTTAAACACAAGCTGTTAAATGTATTCTAGTTTAAATGTGAAATTTTCTTTTAAAAAGTGACGACCGCAATCAAATGTGAAAAATAATATATGAAGTATACATATATATATATATATATATATATATGTCTGCACGTAACATAGATATCGGATCGCTGCAGAATTAATTATCATGATATGTACTAGGCACAAGCGTTTTGACATAGAACAAAACTAATTTTTTTCCATTTAATTTGGAAAAAATGTTCTTTATTATGTATGTAATCTTTTTCTCTTTTGTTTTTATAAGATGTAAAGGTATTAATTTAAAGTTGTGGCGCTTCTTGCTATCGGAAATGGCAGACAAGAACTTGAATTTCATATTTAGTTTGTAGTTTTTATAGTATCTGATATGCATATAAAATGAAAAAGCTTTCAACGTTCTGATAATTAAGAAAATGAGGTCAATTTGAGAATACGTTTTGGACACTAAATTTATCAGATCATTGAGAATTTTACACATTTTATCAACAGCATGTCAATGCATGCCATCGGAAATCGCAATGTATCGATATTAGCGAAAGTGGAAGAGTTATCGATAAACTCTATCTGCGCAAGGTATACGAGGACCTAAAATTCATATAAGTCCCAAAAAAATTATATCCTTGTTACCCGTTTTCAATTGGTTCAGAGTATAAAGACTGCCAAAATTCAGTAGAGTACCAAATGCTCATATTTGAAATCAGAAACATTTCCGCCCTCCCTGTTAGCTCTGTCGATATTATTTACATATGTAATATTCTGTCATAACTTTATAAGTAACTCAAATATCCAAACCTGATTAGTGCTCGTTAATAAAGCATTGTGCTTAATACTTATTGTTAAATAATAATTTTGAAAATAGGTAAATAGTATAATAATACTAATTTAATAAAATATTTAAGTAGTTTCGTTAATGCTTTCTTCGCCTTTGCACCCTGCTAACATTTTTGTAATATAAGTCAATCTCTTAGTGGTGGACCGAAAATATCGAGGATAAAATACCGACTATTGAGTGGAACAAAATGATTTTGGAACATTTGCTGGAGATGCGGAATATTGCGGAAGCAATTCGAAAAACAAACACGAATATTAATTTATATCATTTATGCGGCATTTATGCGTTTTAGAAATACAATGGGCGTTAATGCTGCAAATTGTTTCGTTAATTCTTCCTCTTATCTTCTCATTGATGTAATGAATGTCAAATTCTAAGCGGTGAACATAAAATATCAAAAGACAAAAAATATATTGGGTGCAACAAAATGATTTAGATGATCATTTATTGGATATGCGGAATAATGCACAGCACAGTTGTAACGCATTGAACTTAACGTTAAATTTAAAAGAAAATGTTACGTAAGGAGTGGTGTTCCAGATGAATTGTATAAATAAAATTTAATGTGTGCTTACAAAATATTCTACTTGTTTGAGTTGAGGAGAAAGGTATTTCTAAAACAACAGCAAATTTAAAAAAGTAAAAATCGCACATGCATTATTTTCGCTTTTTATACCCTAAACTCATTAAAAATGGGTAAAAAGGGTGTTTTGGTTTATTTGCAAATGTATGCAACAAGCAGAAGGAAGCACCTCCGACCCCATAAAGTGTATACTACAGTAAGTCCGTAAAGTGTTTAGACATAAAAAATTCAAATTTATAACTTCATTTACAAAAAAAAACAGTATTTTATTATTGACCTTTAATTCTATTCTTATTTTTCTACTATTAAGTAGAATTTTTTAAACTATTTAAAAAAAAAATTAAATGATTCATTTATTTAAACAGTTGTGAAATTATAATTATATATTATTCATTCTTTGGATGCACCATAAAAAGGCAAATCAGCATGTTATTATGTGGGTGCCTGGGCAGCGGAATGTAGAAGGCAGCTGTATTAGCTGAGAAGCTAGCTAGAAAAGGCACTCTGTTACCCCTCCTCTCAGAAAAGGAAGGTATATGCACGCCCTTAGCTACCTGTAAGCCCAAAATCAAAATCATGCAAAACCTAGTCCTACTTAAGCAGTAGACAACTGTGTAGTTTATGCCGCAAATAACTGACGGTAGGTATTCACGCCAATACTCTCCAAACACCATATAAAGATTTTTGCAGAAGCTGCAGAGACGAAGAGGAGGTGGAATCTCCGGAACACTTCCTCTGCTTCTGCCCACCACTGGCGAGAAAAAGATTCTTCTTTTTATGAAGCTTCCTCCTATCCAGCGTTCACAACTAGAGCACATATGACCAACCAGAATTGCAAAATTCATAAACGCAACTGGCTGGGCTACCACGTGTTTAATGTTCACACGAGTGAAGTAGAAATGAAATGAGATCAACGGAACAGGCCTAAGTTTTCAGACCTTGGTCGGCAACCGTTAACCTAACCTAACCTAAGGGTTTATAAGAGCCGCGAATCATATATAAGACTGATGCAAAAAAAAAATTATATTCCTATTGTTTTCTATTAAACTACAATGGAACTATTATCGATAGTGCTCTATGGGGCCGGGCGTCTTCAATCATGCCTTCCATGTTTTCGCAGAAGTCCTATATATAGTTACAGTTCTTCCGCTTGGTCTTTTCTTTTTGCTTTTTGCCGTGTGGCAGGTTTCCTCAAAAACATTTATTATGCTGCTATTAAGATTGATTAAACCTCGCTCTAGTTCCAAGGAACATGCATTTATATTGAGTTCTAGGAGTTGAGATTTGGTCAGCAGTTATTCGTAATTTTTGGAGCTTTACAAAGGATAATCCTGTGATCGGACATGATGATCCAACACTTCTTCCCACACTTTAATTACAAATGGTATGAACACAACTCCTAATCTGTAAGGTCCTGTGAGTGTATGGGCAAACCCACTTTCACCATCGCATTCCACTTTTCAGTGTACCGGTCTGTTGAGGGATGGTTCCGTAGCGGAAGAACAGCTGATGCCGCGTCGCTTCGGACCAATAGTACACCATCCTCGTTCCTTTTGGATACTAACTTCTAAACGTAAGTCTCGATCTTGTTCTGATTCTTCAACAAAACGAATCAAGAATCTCTAGATCGATTTATATAGTATTCTACATAGAGTGGTCCTCCGATTCCCGTTGTTCGGCCTGCAACACTTTTAACCGCTGCGCACAACCTTTTGGAGGTGTCCGCGGTGGCGGAATCTCCACCTTTCTGGGTCTTGCTGTCATGTTTAGTGTGTGGACATATGTGGGCTTCTCCGTATCTAGGATGGTTGACCCAGGCAGTGATCCGCAGTAGCTTTACCCGGCTTAAATAGAACAGACGGTAGCAATTTGTCTGAGCTCACCTTTATCTCCTGGGCTAGTTTTCAGTTTTCATATATACACATATATATATTTCTAATTGAAAGCCATTTTTAATAAATGCAAGTGAATGATGATCGATAGCTGATTTATTAAATAAGTAGAACTAGTGTATAAAAGGATACCAATGCCTCAACGCGTAAAGTTGATGAGAACCCTATTTTTATAAAATTACTTTGCTTATATGTACTTTCTTTTATTATAGCAAAAAATATTTCATCAAAACTTCATTATAAATAATAAAACCTTTAATGAACCTCGGAGTAAAGCGGTAAAAGAAAAAATTCATTTAAAACACGTTTTTTTTATAATCATTATGATGAAGATTATCATTGATCTAGAAGGCATTACCGAAATAAAATGATGAGCTGCTTCCGAACAATAGTTGAAGAAAAGATTTCCTCAAATCGTACATTTCTAATTGTTGATGAACAAACACTCCATTACTTCCATTACTCGGATAGAGAAACTGAGAAATTGAGAGAATATGTGATATAAAAAAGAACGTAGTAAACGCAATTTACTGTAAATTACCAATATTTGCAATGCCAAAGTCAAAAAGCTACGATTTGCAAATAAAATTTACAAAACAGAATGCGATGTCGACCGAAAGCGCAGCTAATGCTAAAGCCTAGCCGTATGAAAGCCTACAA
The DNA here is from genome assembly GCA_035043205.1 of Drosophila trichaetosa. NCBI lineage: Eukaryota > Metazoa > Arthropoda > Insecta > Diptera > Drosophilidae > Drosophila > Drosophila trichaetosa. The sequence continues at coordinate 23,966 of JAWNNE010000152.1, forward strand.
ATGCCTCGGCACTTAAATCAGAAGACAATGCTGAATAAAGAACCGTGAAACTCAGCAGGGACACTCGTCACGACGGTAGCAGTCCGAGGTTTTGTTCAGTTCTAATAGAGCACTCTAAATAAACGATCGTGTTTTTTTTTTTTTACAAAAATCCATCTAAGAACGGTAAAAATACTAATGATTTAAAAGTGCCTCTAAAATTGCTATGGATCGTTAAGTAGCAGCAAAATAACGCGACAAGTGACAAAAAGGGAGTGGCCGCCAGGGTACTGCGAGGAAAAGTGTATGGAAGGAACACAAATCAAGATTCCTCATCGTTGTGGGACAAACAGAAGCAATTATGGCGAATCACTTGGTTGTTAATTAGACTATAAGCATAAGCCTTTAAGAAAACAAATAAATCAAATTTAAGCAATAAAAACAAATCGAGACAAAAATATTATCTTATCTTTTTTATTATTATTAATTATCTTAAAAAAAACCATTTCAACACAAAGTATAAGAATAAAGTTGTGCTATTTTAGCTTCTCGGTCGGAAAAGAAAATTAACAGACAATAATAAAGTAAATGGGTAAATGTGTGTGATATAATTGTGATGTTATGCGTGGGTGATTGGGAGGAAGATGTATCACATATATGGATCCCAGCCCTGATATAGCATTGCTAAGTTGCTGGGTAGTTTTGCCTCGTTGATCAAACGCTGAACCTGCGTCTTCACATCTGAGTTCTCCAATAATCCCGGCACCCCGCCTTCCAGTTTATGTTTGACCACCAAGAGAGCCCGCTGCGCCAGTATGTTCTTCGATTCTTCATTGGACAGCTGCTCTTGTTGCTCTGTTGAGAGTACGCCCCAAATAAATAGTGGATCGTACAGAAGGACTTCCAGTATGGTGATCAATACGGACTTGTAACGCCTCAAAATATGCATGGTGGCCTCGCAGGACTTAGTAAATACACCATTTGTGCCGCACACACCCATCGGAGCGACCATATCGCGTGTCAAACGAAACGGCACCGTCTCTGGCGTAGTTTGAATCTTGCCCTGCTCAAAAGCAATGCCAAAGTCAATATGCACCACTTCGGCGGTCTGTGCATCAATGAGAATGTTCTGCGTATGGCGATCACCCAATCCAAGCACGTAGCCCACCATGGAGGTGGTCGCCACGCTATTGATGTAGGCCAGCCGACGTTCGAACCACTCGCCCGGTATTGGAAATTTCTCGAGCAGAAAATAATGAAACACTGGCTGCACATTCTCGCAAATCTTCTTGTAGACACTTCGCCGAGCATCGGGTGTCTTTTTTAGCGCTGCGCTTGCCATCTGGCGACATTTATTATTGTTCCAATCTGTGGGTCGATATTTCATATGGGCACCGCCAGTGCCATTACCAGCCAGATAGGTACCGATCGGTATTGTGTTGTTAACCCACTCGATGATGCCGCAGCGCATGGAGAGCGGCGTCACCTTGTAGGTACGCAATTGCAATTTACGCTCAGCGAACTCCGAATCACTGTTAAACAGCTCGTTGACAATGCCAAACACCTGCTGCATGACAGCATCCTGGCGTAGATCGTCTTTGCCCTTGATCAGTTGAGCACGCACCACGCCGTCCGTACAGAGGCACATTAATTTGATTGGTGCATTCAGACCACCACAGAATTCATATTTACCAGTCCATTTCACAATGCTGGTTATATTGTACTCCTTGTTGGGCTGCACGGCCAGCTCAATTGTGGGACACTGCACACGGTCCAGTTTGAGTTTATTTAGCTCAACTATCATGGCGGGCATCATTTCGTTATTGGGCTTACCATTTGGGCCAATATAGCTATTGGCAAACTTAATTAGCGCTGGAAACATAAGCTCGAATTGTTTGCTGGCCTCGAGCGCAGCTGGATTCGCCTTACAGCTGAGGGCGATAATCTTTTTGGCGATGTCGGCGCGTTGTGTGTTGGCATGTTCGCCATCGAGATACGCATAGATCAATGGATATAGCTTGTAGAATGTCTGCTGCGGATGATCCTGGCCGCAGCGTATAAGTAAATCGACAAGAATCTTGTGAAAAGCGGCATTTTTCGAGTTTAGACGCCCGGCCAGTTGGCTGACAACGCAAATGAACTTGTAGCTGGGCACCAATTGTATTGTATCTTTAATGGAGTTCAGCATCTGTTCGTTTTGATCGTTTGTGAACCAGAGCGCAATTATGCGATAAATTTGTGCACTTGAGAATCCATTATCAAGTTGACAATATTCAATATAATGTGTGATCGCTGTGCACAGATGCTCGGTGAGATTGTTTTCGATGCGATTCAGTTCCTGTTCGTCCAGATTGGCGAATCGTTTCAAATTTAGTGCGCCCAATTGACGATCACGGTCCTCACGCTGCCGACTAGACGTCACTGTGCTGGCCAAGCGACGATTCTGCTTGATGATATCGACAAGTGTCTTATATTCCTGCGACTGGCGATAATCGTAAAGCTGTTGATATTCACGATCCGCATATTTGGCAATGGTCGCATGCGCTGCCATACGATTTTCAATCTCGAACTGCTCGAATTTATCCCAAGCGATCAAATTGGAATCCGTTTTCGTAAGCTGTGCTTTGTGTGCCTTGAAATAATCCAGCAACTGGAGTGAAGCTTTAAATGTCTGCCGCATAGTATTTGCAAAACTATCGGCATTGCAGTCCAGCTGAAATTCGCCCAGCATTCGCAGGGCCGTAACACGTTCCACACAAAACTTAAAATCGGTATTCGTATTCACGTGATGCAATATGGCCTTAGCGATCTGATAATTGCATGTCTTCACATTTACATCAGCATCCTCGAGCAGCGCCGATACCTGTGTGGGCATCTTGATGTCCGGCAGAGCTCGCAATGTGGCAATATACTTGGTGGCCAGATTAAGTTTACCCGCGGCCTTGCATTCTCCGATACATTTGAGCAGATAGGTGTCCACTGGATTTTGAAGATAATGCTGTTTGATGCGTCGATCGGCGCGCGTTCCGGACATTTTGAACAGCGTTATCTGATGGGCAAGTATTTGTTCCTTGCATCTAAAGTTGCCATAGGTGAGATTGAGTTCAGTTTTCCACTTGTTAAATACGTTCTTTTGCGCTGGGCTCAATTGTTGACTAAACTGAATCTGCCAAAAATCTTCTGTCTGCTGTAGCATGCACAACCAGCTCATATACTTGTAGACAGACTGTAAGCACTCGACGCTGATATCCCGCAATATAGCCTGGATACATTGATAGGCATTGTTGATGGCTGTTACAGTGGTCTCGTCCTCCCGTTTGCTGATGCTCTTGAGTGCCAAATAGTGATGCTTGTTGAACTCCAGTTCCATGCTGTTTGCTCGATTTACCTTCTGATGCCCATCAATCGGGGCGTCCCAATCAGACAGACGCCACAGTACCTCATAGTCTACCCGCGCTGTCCCGTTTACGGCGACACGCTGATAAAGATCGGCTAGCGATAGCATTCCATTCGACTTCATGATGTCAATGCACATTTGCCTTGTCGGCTCGTCCAGATTATCCGATTCCAGCAGAATGCCCGACAAGTTATCGTTCAAACTATAATAATCAAAGCGAGAACGCAACGGATCCAGGAAGCCGGGAATGGCATCTAGACAGCCAATCGATGTATATGCTATTTTTGCGTACATTTGAAACCTTTCGTCTGCCAGGATATTTGCATCGGGGGCAGCATTTGCCGAATAGGCCCACAACTCCAGATACATAATGCTAAGGAAATACGCCTGGCAATGATTGCTCGCCTTGACCACATTTCCAAGATTGATGGGAATGCTCCAATTGTTAACAAGACGAATGCATTCGCATATGTAGAGAAATTGCTTGATGACACGCTTGTCCTGGTAGACGCCCTTCGCCTCGCTTGCGGTGCTCTCGAAGAAGTGTTCGAGCATTGAGCAAAGGCTGTCCAAATGTTGCTCCTTATTGCTAAGCAAAAGTTTGATAAACGGATGAAGACAAGCCTTGGCAAATTTAAAGGACTGGTCCGCAAACGTATCGAATCCTTGCCAGCCGCACTCGCCAAATACCAGACCCATAAATGTGCACAGCCATGGCTCATAGTCCAACTCTTCACTGGTTTTGAGTACGGTCAGCCAATCTATTACCGGAATCCTGTCGGATGTATTGAGGAAACCCAAATTATTGGAGCTAGTTTTAAAGATGCGCAAATGTGGATGATTCGCCGATAATTTGCTGCCATCCTTGCTGTCGACCACATGGCCAGCCACTTGGATAAGCGCTTTCTGTGTGCTCGTATTGAAGTCATACAAATGCTTTTCCAGCGTCTCCATAATTACCCCAAGGAACTGCACAATCGGTTGCTCCGACGACTGCAACTGCTGAATGTCATCAAATTCGGTTTGAAAATAAAACGAATTCCGCTTCAATTTAAGTGGCCCAATTTCAGCTAGAGATTTGACGGCGTCAAGGCTGCCTTTCTGGCTGGGAGACTCGCGCACCATGTGAATGAGACGATTGATTAGCTCAAACAACAATTGCTGATGGCTTTGCAGTTCGTCCTTGTGCTCGGCAATATATTCACGTAGGCCATGCAAGGGCTCCATTCGACTGGACTTGAGGAATGTGCGCATATAGTCGACAACGCTGAGCTGTTCGAATCGTGGTAGCGTTATCTCGCAAAGATCACGCAGCGATTGCAGATGCGTAGCCTCGCCATCCTCATCCACCAACAGCGATTGCACATTTAACGTCATCTCGCAAAGATCACGTAGTGTTTGCAGATTCGCTGCCTTGTCAGTCACATCTTCATTGAGCTGCAGTTTGAACATGTTCAGAAATTTTTTCAAAACATCAGCGGTTAAAACCTTCAGCTCTACCGTCTTGGCGTGTTGCATGGAGGCAATCAAAAGTTTGCCAATTTTATCAAAATTGATAGTGTTGATGTTGTGCGACTGAAAACTGCAAATATTGAGCTTCGATTGAATATATACTAGAGCAACTCGATGCAGTTGTTCACACTTACTTTGCATCAGAAAACCGCAGATGAAGTGCCAAATGTCACTCACAAAGTAAGCGCAATTGACTTGAATTAAATCTGCTTCCGACTTTATATTTGATAATGATCTCTCCTTAGCCGCATCTAGTATTGCATCAGCAATGGTGCAGTATGCGAAAAAGTTGTGCAACACTTGATCGGTGAGCATAGCCTGATGGCAAGCGGTCTTCAATATGCCAAGCAGCTCTACTAAGAGGAGCCTATGCTCAAGCATCAATAGGGAAATGGACTGAATACGCGTATCTTTTGACCATCGTTTACCTCTCATGAGTTGGTTCAAAGACTTGAAGAGCGAAGATGCGCTAAGATGAAACCACAGTCTTAGTTTATTGTAGGGTGCAGTGTCGCCAAATAACCGGATCCATTCGCCCTCATCGTGCAAGTGTCTGATCGTTTCGTAAAGGCTTTTCACATTGAGTGCAATACCCAAGGGATGCATTCCAAATAGCGTTAGATTATGTTTGAGATTCTCCAGATGTTGCCGGAAGTCCGCATTTTGCGTTTCAATGCAATCGCTGCATTCTGACACCATATAGGCCTTCAGTATGGGCTCAGCATCCCGTTCGCTTATAACATTCTTAAAACGATTTATATCCTCCGGTGTGCGATAGATAAATGAATAAGCCATAATGTTTTTACAATTAGCTTTAAGAAATGCCTCCTTTGTGTCATATCCCAGAAAATAAGGAAATTTAGACAAGGCCCGTCGCTGTGAGATCCATTTTTGGAGCATGGTATCCGAATAGGGCGTCATAATTTCGCACAGCGTTAACTTGTGATAATGCACGATGCTTCTTAATGCACTGAAATCGTTTACGTTGAGTTTGTGGGTCGCGCAATACGACATCAGATCCTGCAAACTACGCTCCTGATGGAATCTACTAAAGGCAAAGAATGCAATTAACGATTGTATGGCCACCGAATGGTTGTTCAGCAACATATCCTTACCGGTGGACGATAGCTCTTTAAAGTCAATGGCACCGTACAGCTGATCGCAAAACATCAAATGTATTTTATGCCTGCTAGTTGTATTCTCATCGCTGTTGGAAACACAATAGTTTGAATTTAAGAGTATCGTAAGCGTTTCAGTTGTCGCATAGCGCACTTCCAGTGTTGGCATCGCTAGAAATTTGGCCACCGATTGGCAAATTACTAAAAAGTTCTCCGATTTGCAAATGTTGGGACAATTCTGTGCTATTTGTCCCACGCAGCGTACAATTTTGACTGCCAATTGGGTTGGATATGATTTTTTTAATGCTATCTTCATGAGTGACATCAGCGCTATCATTATAACGTCCAGCAAATGCTCAATGTCATAAAAAAAGTGCGTAAGAGTGGGTATTTGATCAACCACCTGACTCATGACATCCACATTTGTATTGTGATGCTGAAATATCTTCTTCAGCTTGCCGGCCAGCCATTCAAGGCACTCCTCCGGTAAGCTCTTGCAGCGACACAGCATCCTAATTATCATCATTACATCGTTTAGCGGACTGCGCTCCTTGAAGTTCTTAACCACATGAGAAATGGCATCGGTGCTATACGTGCTGTTTGCACACATGCTGCCAAGGATGCAGACGCATTTTGTGGTCAATGCTGTACGATCTGTGCCCTCAGTGTGATCCTTGCGTGCGTAACTATGCTTGAGTAGCACACCTATAAACTCGAGCAGCATTTCCATCGGCTGTTTTTCCAGATACTGCAATAGTATCTCATTCGAACTGAATACTTCGAGTATGGCAATCTCTTCATCTAGAATCTCATGAAAATCACTGTCGTCTATGCGATTAATATCCGGCTGAATAGAGGTGTACTGAATCTCGGTGTGGCTGAGAAAGAAGCCAATGCGCTTCATGAGCGGACATTGCATAAAATTCGACACATCAAAGACATTGTAGTGGAGCAAACGTTCCATGGTGCAAACTAGCTTATGCAGACTCTTTAGATCCTTTATCAAGGAACTGGTGCTGGACTCATGGGTGATTGCAGGGTCAAGCATGCGCATAAGCAGCTCATAATTGTGCACAAAGAGGCAGCTCTTAACGCTTGCCGGTGTTTCACCGTGCGACGTAATTGGTCGTCGTAGCCGCAACTGAAAATTATCATCCAGGCAGACCAGCTGCTTATTGTACTTATGCAGCAATAGTTGCAGTTGGGTATATTCTGCGCCCTTTGGGGCTGTTGGCGAGTTGTTGTTGTTGGTGGCCAGTTTCTGCACTTGGTCTTCGTCAAGGAAATTAATGATGCCAATAGCGAATGTGTCCGCCAACAGCTTCTGATCGATGGCAGCAATATTGTTGATTATTTGCGTTGCAATGCTCTTCTCGTGATCGTAGGCCCACTTAATGAGGGGCTCCACAACGGCTGTGGCCTTGTCAATGCCACACTGTTCGGCATGTGTGAATATGTCGCGAATGGTGGCGATGCACTCATTGCGTCTCAGCATCTCATTCGTTATGATGCTTTGGAGCAATGTGGCGCAGAGTTTGGCACTCAGTTTATCATATTTGATCAGCGACTGCAGTATGATCTGTTTCTCGATGATCTCATCGGCAGCCGGACGTGTCTCTGAGATGAGATGCGTGGCAACTTGTGCATAAAAGTTGGCAACTATCGTATGCGATTCCGATAGCTTCTGCTCCTGCTCCTTAGCCAGCATGCTCGCCAGGCAGAGGCGTACATTGCGCAAATTATATGCATTACCATAGATTTGAAGAACATGCATCGTCGTCTCACGGATCTCCTGATAATAATTATCCGCGCTTACTATCGAGCTACTCAACTGCATAAGCTCGGCATATATGGCAAACCACACAGCACTGAAGCTAGTTTCCTGCATATTAATCAGATTGATTACCAATTTCATTATGTCGACCTTTTGACGTTTGCATGAATTGGCCTCCGCATCTTTAATTTGATTCGGTTCCACATGCCACAAAACAATGTAAGTGACGAGTGCGGACATTTTAATGAATATCATCGGAAATTTGTCCATGTTCAATACAGATGGTTTGCTGCGACCCATTGTGTGCTTTCTAATTTCCATTTTGGTGATGGTATGCAACTTTTGCATGCTTTGTGGCCAATCATCTCTTATGGGCACTTGGAATGTGCTGAAATCGTTGCTATTTAATTTCGGATATAGAGCCTGCAGCGATAGGATAACGCACTCAAAAAACAACTTTTTTGTTTCATTGCAGAATTTGTCCTCGTTGTAAAAGTCACAGAGTTTCGGTATAATATTCTGCATGTGAATGCACAGCGTATGATGATAGTTAACAGATAACTCGCCAACGAATAAATAATAAAGTCGCACAATATCCTTTATTCGTTCAGCATTTTGGGCGGTTTCAGTGTAGCTGATTAGGGTTGGCAAATATTCAACCAAATCGTCGTGCAATTGAGTACGATCCTGGGCTATTTTAACGGTTTTTGTGATGCACTTCAATATTTTGGAGCTCAGGAACTCATCGTTATCAATATTCAGCTCAAACAAAATAGAGAGAATATTACTATATTCGCTGACTTTCAATTCCAAGATATAGCTGGACGATAAGTAGATGCCTCTGTCTAGTAAATTAACGAAATTAACTCCAAAGTAACGAACGACAATGGCACTTTTAGTGCCGTCCACAAAAGCATCGAATATCGTCGACTTGGTTAGAAAATGTTCGCCGCTCGTTCGGCCCATCTCCAAATTGTAGTCGATGATACGGTCCATAACATTGCCGTACAAATAACATTTGTCCGCCAGCTGCTTACGGGCCTTATCCGACGTCGCATCTCTTAAGTTATTTGCGTGCTTTAAGGTCGCCTCCTTGACGATCACAAAAACGTTTTGCCAAGAGAGCTCCTCGTTGCGACACAGCATCGCGTTTAAAGCACTCTTAAAGCTGTTTAATTTCTGGTCCAGCTGTTCAATTGCCTTATTGCGCGCCGGCGCCTTGTCAGAACGAAGTTCGCAGGCAATGCGCTGTATTTCGTTCAACAGTGGATCCATCGTTTTCCTATTAATCAGAACGAAAATCTGTTTAGTTTTTTTGCGCTTTTAAGTCACGTTAAGCCTACAGCGGCCACAGTTTTTGAATGAGTACATTTAAAGTCGATGCCTTGTTTGTTGTCCAAATCACAGGGGGTAAATCACAGTGTGATTTAGGGTAAGAGATTTTTGATATTAACTTTGTATTTAAGTTCTAATTAAACTATCAAAGAAGGCTAATAAGCGCCCAACCAACGAGAATTCTGGTAAAAAAAACACAAAAACAAACAAAAAAAAAATTGGAAGAAATAGTGCACAGAACCAAATTCTTTGATGAAAAGTGAAAAAAGGAAAGGACTGGAGGTGCACTTCAACGAACACGCATCGAGGGAACACTGGAACCATCGATCGCTCGCTATTATTTTCCTTTAAAAAACATGTAAGAGATTTGATTAGTTAATAATGTATTCTTTGATAGGAAGATATAAAATAATTATATAAAATGAAGTCCCCAAAATTCTTAAATTCTCATAACTATTCGGCTTATTGATGAGTTTTAGTTACGATTACGACCGCGACCACGAAAACAGTGACGACATCAGGCCCTACAAGTTGATAAAGATCGTTATTCCAGTCAGCGCGCGGTTTGCCGTCCACTCCATTCATTGCTCAAATATCATCACTCACAAATGCATATTGCCAATGTTTTTATTTTATTAACTAGCAAACAGCTTACTTAAAGACGTCATCATAAAAAAGGAAGGTGGGTAAAAAAAAGGCAATGATGAAGAAGGCATTGGGAAAAAAGTTTAGTAATTGACTCTCGAAACTTATTCAGAATAACCATTGTCAATAAACACCATCTATTGTTTGGGCCTTGGGCAAACTTCGTCACTACCTTCACAAGGCAAAAACATTAATATCTACACAGATCACCAACCACTCATGTTTGTTGTTTCTGATGTAAACCCCAATGCAAAGATTAAACGCTGGAAGGCGCGCATCGACGAGATCAGTGCTAATGTGTTCTATCAGCCCGGCAAAGAAAACCTTGTCGCTGATGCGTTGTCATGACAAAATATTAACTCTCTGGAAAAAAATAGTACCGAATCTGACGCCACTACAATTTATATGTCTGACCTATGTAATAGGGTCTACAGAGAAGCCGGCAAACTACAAATATGAATACATATATGCATATTTATTTACATACATACATACATACGATGCATTAAACTCCAGGAAATTTTCGGAGCCTAAGTTATAATGAACACACACACACAAGTCTATGCACAAATGTATGCGAACCTATGTATGAATGTATTGATGTACATGTACAAAATTGCTATTACCTGATCTGCGCGTGACATTTGCTACCGAATTCAGCTTTTTTTGATAGCTGCAAACATAAGAAATTTGAATTAAAACTATTATTATGATTTGGAATGTCTTACCAAACACAAATAATAAAATAAACAAAACGGACACAGAAGCCGATGATTTTCACAGCGCCGTTGCAATACTGCATAAGGGTTGTCATGTTGTCAGAATCAAATGTATCCATTAAAGTACTCTTAAATCCGATTAAGTCGATAGACTGTCAAATTATTAAAATATCGGAATGATTTAAAACAAACACCTAATCTATTCCAAAATTTTAATAAGGGAAATTTAAAAAAAAATGCAGAGGAATATATAAAAAAAACACTGAATATTGAGTGGAACAAAATGATTTTTGGAACATTTGCTAGAGATGCGGAATAATGCGGAATTTTCGGCACATGAATGCTCGCAAAAGGCAGGAATAATAAATAATATCCGAGCGCATTTATGCGTTTTATAAATTTAATGATAGTTGGAATTAAATTTGTTCTATTTATTTATGCCAATTTAAGCAAGTTATTGCCGCCAATTTGTTTCGACAATTCTCTAAAATATCAAAAGGCAAAAAATGTATTGAGTGCAAACAAATTATTTAGAAAAATTTAATAGATTTGCAGAATAAAATAATGCAGAATTTTCGGCACATCAAAACTTTTTTAATCAAGTTTAAAGAAACACATATATAGATTTCGAGCAACCGCTTCAAACTTAAGTACAACTATCAAAAATCTTGAAAATCAAATAAATATTAGATCGGCCAGGCCCACTCCCACAGTTCAAAAGTTACTTCGCTCTCTTTTCCGTTATAAAATAGCTGAATTTATTTGCTGATTTATTTGCATCAGCGTCCGGCTTTTCCAGCTCAATCAGCGCATATGCCTAGTTAACAAGCCTGTCAAATTTTGATGATCATTGTCATTCAACAAAGTTTCATTTAGAGTCGCTGTGCTACTACGGGCTGCACCCACTTTAGCTGACAAAATTTCACGAATTACACCCCTCATTAAAAATAAGTAACTTACCCCTCTGTTCAATAATTTGTGTATTTGTGGTAAAACCGAGGATATACTTAAAATTTAAAAATCACGCATATTTGATATGTAAAAAAATGTTATGCTAGTGAATGTCACCTACTTTGCCAAAGTTACACTTAAAAATCAGGTGGAGTTTTGAGCGAAGGGTACTGAAGCATAAACTAGATTCAACTTGCGATTTTTTTACAACTAAGGGTTGAGAAGAGCGGAAAATAATATACATATAAGATGGACGCAAAAAAAATTTATTGAACTATTGTTATATGGTGAACTATTATCGAACTATTATAGATAGCGCTCTATGAAGCCGGGCGTTTTCAATCATGCCTTCTATGCTTTCGCAGAATTCCTTATAGTTCTTCCGCTTGGTCTTTTCTTTTTGCTTTTTGCCGAGTGACAGCTTTCTTAAAAATTTTTTTTTATGCTGCCATTAAGATTGCTTATACCTTATACCAAGGAACATACAGTTATGTTGAGTTCTAGGGGTTGAGATTTGGTAAGCAGTTATTCGTATTTTTTCGAGCTTTAAAAAGGATGATCTTCCGAAGTCGTAGCTTCTGCAACTGGCTGATCAGGGTAGTATCCAACACTCCTTCCCACACTTTAATTACAAATGTTGTGATTACTACTCCAACTCAGTAAGGAACCGTGAGTACACTTTCTCCATCGCATCCCTCGTTTCAGTGTACTGGTCATCTTGAGTTAATTCTTAAGCTAACTCTGTTTGTTCGCCTACAGTCAGGGATGGTTTAGTAGCCGAAGAACAGCTAATGCCGTGTCGCTTCTGGATACTAACTTCCATGAGTAGGTGTCGATATTTTTCTGATTCTTCAACAAAACGAATCAAGAATCGGTGGATCGATCTATATAGTATTCTATATAGAGTGGACTTCCGTTTCCCGTTGTTTGGCTTGCAACCTTTTTAACCGCTGCGCACAACCTTTTGGAGGTGTCCGCGGTGGCGGATAATTTATAACTTTGGCTGACAATGATAGATGCTGCATATAGCGGTCGGGATTGTCCGACCTACTTTCTTGGCTGGGTGTTGGCACGTGATTTGCCGACAGTATTCTGGGTCTTGCTGTGCCTCTCCTGTTTAGTGACTAATATGTGTGGACTTCTCCCTATCTAGGAGGCGGTCCAAAAATTCACTTTTTTATTGCAACGAAAACATGTAGTTATTATTATTAAACTACATGTACTGACGAGTTTCGAAGAAATAAATGATTGACCCAAGCAGAGATCCGCAGTAGCTTTACCCGGTTTAAATAGAACAGACGGTCACAATTTGTCTGAGCTCACCTTTATCTTCGGCGCGGTTTGAGGGACCAGCCGGAGTAAGATACGAGTATATAGGACAGGTTGGGTGAGTATGGGACTTTTCTTTTGAAGACCTAATTTTCTGTATCGTACTCGCTGTTCGTCCGCGGCTGCTTAGTGAAGAGGAATCACGGTTTCTCGAAGTTGACATCCCCGGCGGTTCGCTATCTGCAACAGGCTACCCTCCTGGCGGCCCAAGCTAAGTCTCCTCCAAGTTCCTTAGACCAGGAAGAGTAATAAATACAATATGCAGAAATCTTAAAAGGGTCTCCTGCTTAAAATAGTTCGTGGTCCAAAGTATGCCGCAAACACAAGTTGTAAAGAAAAACCCCTTTATTGCATTATCTTTTGGTGATGTGCAACGAGAGCGAACGTTTACTTGCAAGCTACAAACGATTTATATATACAACTAGCGTATAAAAGGATATCAATGACTCAACGCTTAAAGTTGATGACAAGGTGTGAGTCAAGATACAAACCCTTATGTTTTTTGTTATGGGTTCGCATGGCAAATATTCTCGCAGTAAGTGGCTTCCAGAGTGCCATTCCTGATCACCAGTTTGGCTTAAGGCATCACGATGGTACACCATAGCACGTTCATCGAGTAGTACAGCATGTCCTCGAGAACTTGGAGAACAAGCAGTACAGCTCTACCGTCTTCCTGGATATCCAGCAAGCATTTCATCGCGTATGGCATGATGGCCGGCTTTTTAAGCTTACGTTCTTACTACCATCGATGCATTATTTACTGCTAAGGTCTTACCTGTTTGGTCGTTATTTTATAGTTGAAGTTAGGGACGAGCGGTAAAACATCCGCCGCATCGGAGCGGGTGTATCGCAGGGTAGTGCCCTTGGACCTGCCCTGTACACATTGCCAATTCCGGTAGCCAGAAACATGCTGCTTGCCACATACGCAGATGAGACTGTGTTCCTTGCTAACTCCAACACTGCTTGGAGAGCCGCAGCGGTTACGCAAAGGTTCTTGGATGGTTTTAGTACTTGGGCCAACCGGTGGAACATTTGCGTCAATGAGAGTAAGTCTCAGCACTGCACGTTTGCGCTCAGGAATGGTAACTGTCCGTCCAACCGTCAGACTCAACAACACGGTCATACCTCAGGAGAACCATGTTCGCTACCTGTGTATGTATCTTGACAGGAAACTCACCTTGCGCAACCACATACAAATCACGGCAGCAGCATGTGGATCCAATAGGGGAAACTCAACTGGTTGCTTAAGCCATTCAGTAAATTCAGCTAGAGCAACAAGCTGCTGGTATACAGGAGCATCAGCGTGCCTACATGGACATATGGGATTCTATGGTGCTCCAACCTAAATGAGCAATATGACGCTGCACAATAACTTCGGTCTATAGACAGTCATGAAATAAATGAATCTTCATACAAGTCGTTATAATGACCGGTTGCACAACCACGTAAACCCTTGGGTCAAACACAACCCGCAGACGATTAAAGCGACTCCACGCCAGCGACCTCTGAACTGTTGAACTTTGAAATTAATGTGCAATAAATGTAATATTTAATGTTATTGACTTTAATTCGCTGTTATTAGTCATACCTCTACAGATGAATATTTCAATAGATAAATAATAAATATAATTGCTACATAAAAAAAAATATAAAAAAAATTTGTTCGATATTTTACTTTGAATTTGCTTTTGCATATTGAGCAACGTCCCATTAACACGATCTACGTGGCGGTAATAAAAGCCTTAGCTCCAAATCAGGTTTTATTAATATTTATTGAACAAGTATCATTAAAAATAATAAATAAAAATAATAATTAATAATCTAAAATATTTCATCAAAATTTCATTATAAATTATAAAAACCTTTTATGAACCTCGGAATAAAGTGGTAGAAGACAAAACTTAATCGAAACTCGTTTATTTTTAACCATACGAAGGTGACAGAACGCATTACCTGTCCATACGTATTGTCCAAAATAACATAAAAATTAACTACGGATGATATGCTTCTATCGCACAGTACAGTGCTTAATTAAGGCAATAATTGATTGATTGGACTTCACGTACGCGGACTAAACGTCAATAAAACACGAACCAAGGCCCTCTAAGACATATGCAACTTCTTCTTCTCAGATATTATGACGAACTGCAAAAGAAGCTTACGCTACTAAGAGGCGAGATGCCCTTCGAGAAATAAATCATTTTATAAACTCATTTTGCGTTATCATTGTGAGGAGCAATATAGCTCCGACAAATAAATATGTATTTATGCTATATGCGCCCCTCACAAGCAACTGCACCTCAGGCAAATTCTGAAATATACCGATACTCAAGTGCAGCGACCTCAGTGTAAGACTGAAAGCCCCTCAGGCAGGATTGCGAGATGAGCACTGGAACTGCAACAGTTTGATTTCGATATCAAATACAGGAAATAGAACCTGAATATTGTTACAGATGCCCTATCTCGACAGCCCCTCAAGGATACGTGCCGCAGAGTTTCAACGGTGGAAGACGCGATGGACCAAGCAAATAAAAATTGCCAATGGATCCAAAAGATGCGAATCACCATAACAAAAAATCCCAGAAAATTCCCAGACTACATGGAGGAGTCTGGAAACTTGTACAGGCACATCCCCCACAGAGCTGGAACAGAGGATGTAGCAGACTGGAAATTGTGTGTGCCAACCGGCAAGCGGATACAAGTTCTCAGCGAGAACCATAACACCACCACCGCAGGACATACGGGAAGCAGGAAGACAATAGCCCGAGTAGCAGCACGCTACTATTGGCCAGGCTTATATAGGGACGTACGAGCATATGTTCAACAATGCGAAATATGTCAACAATATAAGCCAAGTCAATTAGCTGCGGCAGGACACATGCTGACCCAGATACCCGAAGAGCCGTGGAGCACAGTATGTGCGGACTTCGTGGGACCATTACCGAGGTCCACCCATGGAAACACGATGTTGTTAGTCTTCATAGACCGCTTCTCGAAGTGGACCGAAATGGTGCCACTTAGAAGCGCCACAACAGCAGCGCTGCAAAAGGCCTTCAGAGAGAGGATTCTGGCACGATTTGGAGTGCCAAAGGTGTTGATCACGGACAACGGCACACAATTCTCAAGCAAGGTGTTACAACATTTCCTCGAAGAAATGGGAATTGAACACCAGTTCACTGCCCCCTACACGCCACAGGAAAATCCCACGGAACGCGCAAATCGGTGAAAACGATGATCGCCCAGTTCACTAAGAACAACCAAAGACGTTGGAATGAGGCGTTACCCGAGCTAACACTGGCAGTCAACACCAGCGTCTCGAGCACCACAGGGTACAGTGCTGCTTTCATCACACAAGGCCGGGAGCCGAGGCTACCAAAGACTTTGTTCGACAATCGGCACAGGCCAAGAAATCCAAACGCCGACCGAAAACGAAAAGAAGTTGAAAGAAATTTTCGAAATAGACTGACGGAGCTTGGAAAAGGCCTCACAGGACCAGGCAAGGCATTACAACTTGCGCCGCAGGCAATGGAGTCCCAAAGCCGGAAATAAGGTGTGGATGAAACTACACCACCCATCGAATGCAGCAGAGGGGTTCGCAGCCAAACTAGCACCGAGATACGGAGGCCCGTACCAAATCATGGACTTCACATCACCGGTGATCTGCAAGCTAAAGAGCTCGGAAGATAATCGGATAAGGACGGCGCATGTGAGCGACCTGAAGCCACACAGCAAGGAGACTGGTGAGTCCCCAAGCCCCAAAAATTAAAATAAGGGAAACTCCTACAAACAAAACGACAATAACAAATAAGCAAATAGAAATATACAAATCAACTAGAAAATAAGAATAACAATATAAATACAAATATGAATTGGAGCCCTAAGGCAAGTCCAAAACAGGTGAACAACCCCGGACGCGGCGAATGTCCAAACGCCACTCCAATTGCAGTAAGAATGCAGAAAATTGGGACATGACCTACGCTAACGTTCACTGAAGCTACACCCGACATAATAAACACAAAAAAAAATAAGAAGTGCAACGACTGCACTAATCAAACCGCAAGGGCAGCGGCCGTCAAAAACATTACAGCTCGTCGAAAACGGACACCACCAACACTGACACTATTAAGAGAACAAGTGCCGGACACCGAAAACGCTTACCCACCACCTCACATAAAAGACATCAAAATTTTCACACGGGTGTCACCACAATCACAGGAAAGCGAGCAAAATACCCACCCAAAAGGGTATATAATGAGCCACAATCACGCATTGCTTTACAAAACAAATACCAACATGAACAACCAAGCAACCAAGAGACATCTGGAGCGTGAAGTGTGCAATCCGGTACAACTGCCGGCCCCCACTCAACAGTACGAGGAGATCATCAAGGATAAAGAAGAGACGCTGGAGCCTGTGAATCCCGCAGGGGCAGAAGACGCCTCTCCGCGACGCTACCCGAACGAACTGGGCGAAGCCTACCAAAAGTGGAAAAAGGAAACCTCCACGGTACGGCCCGACCCAGATCTCAGCCCATGCTTCGATGAGTCCTGGGAGGACCACGGCCCCTATGACCCGTGTTCAGACGTCAATTCAAGTGACGAGGAGGAAGACGGCGGGGATAATGGGTTCGAGGATGACAGCTCAGATAGTGGCCACCAGTCCGATGACGAATACTATGGCCGCCGACTGTCCGACAATCTATACTCCATACCCTCTGTGCCCGTCGCGTATCCCAATGAGGAAGGCACCATCCCATTTGTGTCAGACACCCTGTCCGCGAGGAAGACACCATCCCATTTGTGTCCACCACCCTGTCCGACGAGGAAGACACCATCCCATTTGTGTCCACCACCCTGTCCGACGAGGCAGACACCATCCCATTTGTGTCCGCCACCCTGTCAGACGATGAAGACACAACACCCGGGGTGCCCATCGTGAATCCCGATGGTGAGACAATTGTCGTCTCATCTGACGAGGAAGGCGACGACGAACCACAAACTAAGCCATTAAGGAAGTATAACCACAACGACAGCCGAATATAGAAGGACACATGCTAAAGGAAGACGGATCCACACGGTCACCGTGGTGTATACGTTGGACGAGAACGTGGAGGTGCCCTCCACCTGGCAGCTAACCGAGGACGAGCCGCCCAACTACCGGCCCACTCAGCAACCAATGCCAAGACCGGCACGGATAGAAACACTACCACCACCACCCACTTGGCGACGCTGACATAGAATCACACACGCCTGAGCTTCACACAGAAGAAAACATTTTACATATATAATAAACATTAATGATAATAATGACTCCACCCTATACATAGATACATAAGTTAAGCGCAATAATTACTAAATCACCAATATGCCCAAACTCACCGAAAATACACTAACTCACTGCAACAAGCAACATTCGGATCTTGCGCCGCGTCAGCACATTTCGCCAAACGCAGCTGCAACCAGCAAGCACAGCCAAATGCGCACGTGCTGTCGTCAGCATATTCTACAAGAAGTCCATCGTGGGACCCAAATGGACAACCGACACCACCAGTAGACTCCGTCAGCGCATTCCACAAGTGGGCCGTGAGACTCAAACGGACATCCGACACCTCCACCAATGGGACAGCAGCGACAAAGCTACAGCGACGCAGCTACAACGCCAAAACGCCAGCAGAATGCAGCAAACCAATGTTTCTTTATAATAAACAATATTGTATAAAATCAGTTCTAATAAAGCACTAATCTGAGACAGTTGAGTTTTTTTTACAAACAAAGTAAAGAACCCGATTAATTGGCGCCCGAGCAGGGACCGGTACACGGTTAAGCAAATCGCGAGTTGAAGTGTATTTTTTTAAAAAAGAAAAAAAATCACACGTCTATTTATACGCGCCTTAAATAACGGCAAACTAAGGACATCTCGCGAGAAAAGCCTAAATAGGCCAGTGTCGAAAAGGTAAAGCTGCCTCAAGTAGCCACGTTCAATTCAGAAAGCGCCTCAAGTAGCCGCAGAAGCGAACACGACCAGTGCCAAGTTCATATCAAAAGCGCCTCAAGTAGCCGCAGATACGAACATAAACTGCAAGTTCAAATTCAAAAGCGCCTCAAGTAGCCGCAGAAGTGAACACGATCGATAAAAAAGATCGAAGTGCGAGACAGAACTGTGTACCGGTGCCGAGAAATAATTACCGCCGACAACCCTGTAGTGTCCGTCCGCAGGGTACCACGAATCAAAGTATCCAGAGGAACCCGAGGCACCCATCTCGAAGCAAAATCGTCGTGGGACAAAAAGGAGCAATTCCAAAGGATCGTCGTGGGAGATTCGCCGGGATGTTAATTGTAAGCATAAAATATAAGAAAACATTTTTGAGAAAACATTTATAAAATAAGAAAAAAAATTGAGAAAACATTCAAAAAAAAACCAAAAGTTTTTTGAGAAAATATTTATAAAATAAGAAAAAATAGTTTTTGAGAAAATATTCAAAAAATAAAAAATAAAATTTGTTGAGAAAAATTTATAAAATAAGAAAACATTTTCTGAGAAAATATTCAGAAAATAAGAAAAAAATGTTTGAGAAAATATTCAAAAAATAAAAAAAAAATTTGAAAAAATATTAAAAAAGGAAAAAAAAAATTTTTTTTGACAAAATATTTTGAAAATAAGAAAAAACCTTTGAGAAAATATTTCGAAAGAGAAAAGTTCGAATAACCAATTAACGTCTATAGAAATATTTTCCTATTGCTCTGAAACATTGAAACAATTCATTTTAAAAAATATATAAAAGTGGTCCGAATTTAAAAAAAATGCAGTCTAACGATTTGTCCGAATCCCTGTCCCGAATGAAGGTAGGAACAGCTGGTACCAGCACCCAGAAAAACACCCAAGTAACCTCATCTCTGAGAGATACAATAGTATCGTTAATAAAAGAGACGCTTCAAGGAGGTGAAATAATCCGACAAGCAAAGCGAAGATAACGACCTCCTATATGACATCCCATTTACTAATCCAAGATCAGGGGAGGAACAAGAAAAAGTTCCAGAAATAACACGGCTGATCAGAGAGTTTTCAGGAGACCGAACAGCATTCGGCTCATGGAAAAAAAATGTGGACAGAATAATGGCAATTTACAACGGCCAGGAGGAGACTTACAAATACTATCTGGCGACTTTAGCAATTCGAAATAAAATAATAGGAGAAGCAGATGCAGTACTGGAATCCTACAACACTCCGATGAACTGGAAGGTCATCTCCAAGTGCCTCACTGAACATTACGCTGATAGGAGAGACTTAAAAACTCTCGAATATCAAATGTTCTCTTTAACTTAAGGACGTCTGTCTGTACAGGAATTTTATCAAATGGTATACCACCAACTCTCTCTGATCCTCAACCAAATAATTGTGCAAGAAGACGCACCTGAGGTAGTTAAAGCTCTGACGAACAACTATCGAGGCAAAGCTCTGGATACGTTCGTACGAGGTCTAAACGGAGACTTACCAAGACTCTTAGCAATCAAAGAGCCAAGAGATCTTAGTCATGCCTTACACCTGTGCAACCTGGTGGAAAACCAAGAGCACAGAAATGCTTTTATACCTAAAATAAAACATCAAATACCACCCTTACCACCTAGAAGTTATATCCCGATACGCCAGCTAGGTAAACCACCACAAGCCAATAATGCCAGACAATGGAGAAATTTCGAACCTAAACTTTACCATACCCCCCGACCAAATATGACTTATCAGATGTCAAATCTCAAACAGTTTCCCCAGACTCAACAATACACATTGCCGCAACAATTTTTCAATACTAAACAGACTTACCAAGCGCCTCCACGCCCATTCTTCCCAAAACCAGAGCCGAAACCTGTACCAATGGGGATAGATAACTCCATTAGAAGTAGAAATATCAATTACATGAATAAACCTAGCTCAAATATTTTCGCGGGCAAACACCCCCTCAGCGCATCTAGCGGACAGCCACCAAAAATTCAACGACAATTTCATATCGCAACCGAAGCACCTGAGGAACAGTTCGAACAATCGTGACGTTTACGATGAAGAACAAGCTTACTTCGAAGCCGCTGGTTTAGAAGAAGCTTACTCTCTATCGGACGAGGGAGGAAGTGAAGTCGGTTACGAATACCAACCTACAATGGTTGACGCTTCAGATATCCATGTTTTAGATTAAATGGTTCCTCTTTCAGTGCATAACGAGGAACGGCACCCCACTAAACTTTCTAATTGACACAGGTTCCAATCAAAACTACATCCAACCAAACTTAGTTATGAGTCCGAAAGAAAATAAAAACATATTCAATGCAACTTCTGTCGGTGGACAAACCAAAATATCCCAGCACACATTTCTCAGCTTATTCAGTCAAAAAAATATACCAATCAAGTTTTTCCTACTTCCAACTTTAAAAACCTTCCACGGTATCCTAGGCAATGATACTTTGAAACAGCTGAACGCTGTTATTGACGTAAAGAACGACACCTTAATAATTAATGGAAATTACAGAATTAAAATAAGACAATTAGAATCGCAACCAGTGAACAATATAAAAACACGAACAGAGCACCTGACGAACGAACAAAAAGGTTTCATAGATCACGTCACGAAGACTCATTCAACCTTGTTCGCAGACCCTGACGAAAAACTGACCTATACCACCAGAGTGTTAGGAGAAATAAGAACGACGTCAGATTCTGCCGTTTACAGCAAACATTACCAATACCCTACTTCTCTAAGAGGAGAAGTCGAAAAACAAATATATCAGTTGCTGCGAGACGGCATAATAAGACCTTCACGGTCACCATACAATGCCCCAGTGTGGGTAGTACCAAAAAAGAGCGACACATCAGGCGAAAAAAAGTTTCGAATAGTCATCGACTATAGGAAACTTAACTCTGTAACAATTTCGGATTGATACCCGATCCCCGAGATTGGAGAAATCATCGCACAATTTGGCGAGAATAAATATTTTTCCGTATTAGATCTCAAAAGCGGATTTCATCAAATTCCACTCATTAAAAAATACATTGAAAAAACTGCATTCGCAGTAAATGGCGGAAAATATGAATTCACAAGACTTCCGTTTGGTTTAAAGAATTCGCCATCGATATTTTAACGAGCATTAGACGACATCTTAAGGGATCACGTTGGAAAAATCTGCCATGTCTATATAGACGACATCATCGTTTTCAGCAAATCTGAAGACGAACACGCTAAACATCTAAATATGGTCTTCACGACCTTAGATAAAGCAAACATGAAAATTCAATTCGACAAATGCGAGTTTTTCAAGACCGAAGTCGATTTCCTAGGCTTCACTATTTCAGCAGATGGTATCAAAACCAACGAAGAAAAAGTGAGAGCAATAAAAAACTTCCCAACACCCAAAAGCCTCAAAGACGCTAAATTAGCAAAACCTCTCACAACTCTTTTAAGAGGAGAAAATGGCAGACTCTCAAAGAATCTTTCCCATAAAGCCGAGGTGACACTCGACAATAATGCAATTAAAGTATTCTGTAAAATCAAGAGCACGCTCAGCTCGAACGATGTGGTACTAGCCTACCCCAATTTTGAAAAAGAATTTCACTTAACAACCGATGCATCAAATTTCGCCATCGGAACAGTTCTCGAACAAGAGGGTAGACCCATTACTTTCACATCGCGTACACTCTCGAAAACAGAAGAAAATTACGCAACCAACGAAAAAGGAATGTTAGCCATTGTCTGGGCTCTTCAGAACCTGCGTATGTACCTCTACGGTACCTCAAAAGTAATAATTTTTACAGACCATCAACCCTTAACTTTCGTACTAAGCAGCAAAAACCATAATGGAAAACTCAAAAGATGGAAAAGTTACCTCGTAGAATATAACCATGAATTAAGATATAAACCAGGAACCTCGAACGTTGTTGCAGACGCTCTATCCAGAAATCCCCCAAAAACCGAGATAAATACCACATCCATATCAACATGCACAGTACAGAGTGATGACAGTTCGTCACACAACCTTGTACCTGTGATGGAAGTCCCCATTAACGTCTTTAAAAACCAAATTTTTTTGTTGACATCAGAAACAGAAACATACGAAATCAAATTACCTTTTCCTACTTACCACAGACATATAGTTACAAAACCACATTACACAGAAGACGACTTAGTAAACATCCTAAAAAAACGGCTAAATCCAAAAATTGTCAATGGTTTATTCACTACAAAAAATATTATGGCCAAAATTCAAAACATTTACCCTTTCCATTTCGGGAATTACAAAGCCAGGTACACTCAAAAACAAGTTCAAGATATAACTAACGAAAGCGAACAAACAGAAATTATAACAAAAGAACACACCAGAGCTCATAGGAATGCAATAGAGAAAAAAATTCAAATACTTAACAAATTTTTCTTCCCTAACCTAACGAAAAAAATTGAAAGAATAACAAAATCTTGCGAAACTTGCAAAGAAAGCAAATACGATAGGCACCCACAAAAAGGAGAATTACAACCAACCCCTACTCCATCCTATCCAGGTCAAATGATCCATATCGATTTATATACTACAGAGAGAAATACTGTTCTAACTGCAGTAGATAAATTTTCCAAGTACGCACAAATAAAAATTTTAAATTCAAAAGCAACTGAGGATATAAAACACCCACTACGTGAAATAATGATAACAACATAACAACAACAAGTTGAAAGATTTCATTCAACACTCACCGAAATAATGAGAGGATAAGAGCATATCGAACTTTGAAGACCTAATATTCAAATCTATTTAGCTGTTCAACCAATTCACCGTGAATGAAAAACCAATAGACATATTTTTCGGAACACGAGACACTAGCAAACCCCAAGAACTAGAGGAAAATATAAACAAAATCAGAGATATGGTAAAACATAAACAAGCCAATGACCTAGAATATCATAATGGCAAGAAGAAAAAAATAAAACAGGATGAAAAAGGAGACATAGTTTATTGCAAAATTGATAAAAGACTAGGTTCAAAACTAACTCCGAAATATAAAAAAGAAACCGTAGAAGAAAATAGAAATAGCACAATAAAAACACGAGGTGGCAGAATAATTCACACAAATAATCTAAAAACATGATACTTTACAGATTTTTATACACACTGTGAGGAGCCATATAGCTTTGACATATGCTTTATGCGCCCCTCGCAACAACTGGCACATATGCTATAGGCAGCCATCGCAACAACTGGCACATATGCTATCGGCAGCCCTCGCAACAACTGCAACGAACGCGTCAGCATATTTCGGCAACCAGCGATCAGAACGAAAGGCACACACACCTTTGGTCAGCATATTATTCAAGCAGCCCACCGTGGGAGAACAAGCTTGCATTACAACCAACAACCATATCAGCATATCCACCGTGGGAGAGCAAGCTTGCATTACAACCAACAACCAAAGCGCACGTGACTACTTCAGCGGACGCTACTGGATGAATGGGCAACTGACACCACCACTGGGCGCCGTCAGCACATTCCGCATCGGACAGCGCGAGGTGCGCGCTACTCCAAGTACATCGAGGGCAGCGACCTCAGTGGACAGCGATCTTGACGCAGGTGAGCGCTGCTCCAATTTCATCGAACGCAGCGACCTCAGTGGACAGCGATCTTGACGCAGGTGAGCTCTGCTCCAAGTGCATCAAGTGCAGCGACCTCAGTGGACAGCGATCTTGACGCAGGCGAGCTCTGCTCCAAGTGCATCGAGTGCAGCGACCGCAGTAGACAGCAACCTTGAAATAGGTGACCGCTGCCTTATTGCAGCGACAGCAGAACGTCCAAAAATCACGCCACCGACGCGACCCGACCTATAAAAGGGGGGCGTCGCCGTACACCAAGGGCAGTCAGAGTACGAGTCGACACAAGTGCAGTGGAAGACAGTGCGGGATCAAAGACGTAAAGATCGGCGAGGGAACACCCAAGATAAACTGTAAAAGACAAGTAGCCATACTCATATCTAAGCAATAAGCAAAGGACATAATAAAATCCTGTTTCAATTGTCGTAATCGCAACTAATCGAAATTCGTTGCACGACCCCACAGCTCGACTGAGTTTTAGCCCAGCTAAAACTAAACGAACTGGAAGGTTCGTTACAACACCCACTTTTCCCCTTACTCGAACTTGAACTCGCCAAAGCCAGAGCAGTAAACACTCTAAAAATGGTTGGCCGGCTCGCCGGATCACTATGATTACGAGAGTTTAGTTTCAAAGACAGACGAGCAAGTGGAAAATAATAATAGACAAATGGGAAAAAATAAAATCATAAATAAAATACTAAAATAAACTACAGATAAGAAAAATAGCCAAGACGAAATAGCCACACAATTAAAATTTAAAATACACATTTTTAAAGAACAATTAAATAATCTCATGCACGCCACACATTGGGCAAGAACAAATAAATAAGTTAAAATTAATATAATCAAATGTAAAGAACATAATTTTGAAATTCAAGAAAATTGCAAGTATCTGTTTTAAAAACTAAGTTAATAGATCTAAGCACTGACACCTGCATAACACGCGTCCTCAAAAGCAAAGCAGCCGATGGTCAACTGATAAACCTCCAAGGAAGAAGATTCTTCATCGCGTCCGAGGACGTCCGCGTTTAAAGGGGGAGGAGTTAAGAACAAATATTCCTAAATCACCAATATACCCAAACTCACTGCAAATACACTAACTCACTGCAACAACAATAGCATAGTTCGTCAACAACGTCAGCATAGTTCGTCAACAACAAACCCAACTGCAACCAGCGATCACAACCAAAGGCGCATCGAGGAATACGACACGCGCCTTCGTCAGCATATTTTACAAGAAGTCCATCGCGGGACCCAAGCGGACAACCGACACCACCAGTAGACTCCGTCAGCGCATTATACAAGTGGGCTCCCGTGAGAGTCAAACGGACATCCGACACCTCCACCAATGGGACAGCAGCGACAAAGCTACAGCGACGCAGCTACAACAACAAGACGCCAGCAGAATGCAGCAAACCAATGTTTCTTTATAATAAACCATATTGTATAAAATCAGTTCCAATAAAGTACTCATCTGAACAAGTTCTGTTTTATTAATTAAAAGCGTTAAGAACCGTTTAATTTATATGTATTTAGATTTAAGAATTATGTATAAATAAAGATCTGCTCGTTAAGAACCGTTTAATTTATATGTATTTAGATTTAAGAATTATGTATAAATAAAGACCTGCTCGTCAGAGCAAACAGTTCGAATCTAATCGTCGACTCATACATATGTTATTCGCTTCTACCATCGCACTTACTGTGCGCAACGAAGGACCTCACTCTCCGTAGTCCAACTAGTTCCAAGTGCTAGTTGCTACGCCTTTTAGCAGTCAGTTCATGTGCTGAATGCTTCCTTTTAAATATACACAAACATTTTGGTAACCCCGACGTGATGGTTATCATTCTGGTGACCCCGACGGTTGGTACAAACATTTTGGTGACCCCGACTTGATGGTTATCATTCTGGTGACCCCGACGGTTGGTACAAACACTAACAAATACCCACGATTAAAGCAAGAAACAACTTGCAAATAAAACAGACAAAACACACAAGTGAATTGTGTAATATGTGAAATTGTGAAAAGACAATTAAGGATTCAAATTAAAGACAGCAGCAAATACAACTCAAAAATACATATGTAAAAAAAGTGATTTGATTAACAAATATTGGATTCTGTAATGGCCCAAAAGTCCATTGAATGTAAAATTTAAAATGGCATTTAAATATTCGGACACGCGCGGCAAAGTCAGCTGTGATCATTAAAAATGCAACCATGATCAATTGTTATCAGCTGTTAACAGGCGCGGGCGAGAAGCTTCTGCTTCTTAGCTCTAGTTTCCGCCTTTTCTGTGTGAGGTTCCAAGGCAAACAGACGCGTCAAATTCCAGGCAGCGAAATTGCAAAATCGAAAATATTGTGGCACAAGGAAAAATAAAAATCAAATCATTCTTCTGTGAAGCCTTCCACGGCTAAAAGTGGAGTGGAGTGATATAAGTGATCGACACCAACGAAACCTGTACCGGCAAGGTAGTTATTTTGTGAAAAATGTAGATTTTTCACAAAACTAATTTTTGCCGCACATGGTTTTGTTCTCTTTGTTTTTTTTCTAAGATAGAAGACGCCAACCACAGGATTGGAAAGCATCAAGGCTGTGGAAGCCGATGTTACCTATGGGTAGTCGGACTGTTCCCCAGCAGTGCAACATTTTGTGTGTGTGTTCATTGAACCACACCAAAACACAGAAAAATCATCAAAAGCAATAGTTAATATATATATATGTAAAAGACAACATAAGAAAAATAAGAAAAAAAAAATATAGATCCCTGTATCTATATAAATATACATTTGAAATAGTTATATAAATGATAAAGAAACCTAAAGACACATAATACAGTGTGGTGGAAAAAGAAAAACTAAAACCCATAACAGATATAAAGCTCTGCCGCTTTAAGCGCAGAATTGTGACAACATTCAAGTCGAAAACCGTGGTTGAATCCTAAGAGAAAATTTTTTTTTTAGTTTTTTTTGTCAAACCAATTCAGTAGCTGTGCGTGAGTGGAAAAACTCGTGGACAAAGTTCACAAAAAAAAAAAAACAAAAAAACTCAACCATCAGAGCGAGCCGCGTCAGCGTTGATCATTTCAGCTCGAAAGTTCTCGCACTCTCTTCTTGTTAATACTGAGATTGTGGTCCGTTTAACAGTAAAAAAATACAAAAAAAAAAAAACAAAAACAAAAAAACTCAACCATCAAAACAACAAAACGCAGTCTACGAGGAGGCCTTCGTCGTGGATTAATTGGGGTGAGTTTTTGTGTTGTTGGTCCCACGGCAAAGGCCAGCGCAGGCTTTTGCACGTGGACGAGCAACGAAAAGGAAATAACGGAGAGTGAGAGAGAGTAAAAGTGAGAGCGAGCCGCGTCAGCGTTGATCATTTCAGCTCGAAAGTTCTCGCACTCTCTTCTTGTTAATACTGAGATTGTGGTCCGTTTAACAGTTATTTTTCTTCTCTCTGTGCTCAGAGCTTTTGTTTTTTTGGTTCGTTTTGACAAACCTTTAACGTAATGTAAACAGAAATTTATAATTCATTTAAAGTATCCTTAATGTAGTAATGATTTTTACATATATATAGTGACATTTCCAGATCACGCAGATCTCTCATGTCCACACTCAGCTGCAACCGCAACAGCGCGCAAGCATTAAAACGCCGTATCAGCATAAATATAAACAAATCCAACAGAGCAAGCTCGCAAGAATTAAAAGCGCAGATCAGCATAAACACATCCGTCAACGCCTTTACTAAAAGCAACGCCGTCTCAGCATAAATGCATCCGTCAGCGCATTTTCTAAAAGTAACAAAAAACCTAAAACTAAAGACGCAAATGCGCGCTTCCATAATAGATAAAACCATAAGCATAAGTCAGAGGTATTTTGTACGCGAAGCTAAGAAGACGTATGTTTTATTAAATAAAAATTACTAATAATCAATTATCGGATTTTATTCATTTGGCGCTGCCGGTAACTCTCACCCTAAATACGTAATTGGCGCAGCCGGTAGGATAACAAAAAATTGTGAAACGTCGTGATCCTTTACAGGAAACGTACTAGTGTTTCGCGAAATTGTTATCCGCATAAGGACCCCGTGATCCTTGAAAAACTTCTAAAAATAAGTAAATCATAATATACGCGAGGCAGATGACGAACATTTTTTTTTGCATTGAATAAACTTTAACAAAAAAAATAAAGAAAATAAAATAAAATTATTCCAAAAACTGAACAAAACAACAACAAAAAACGAACAAAAAAAAATAATAATAATAAAAAGGAAAGAAAACAAAGCAACATTAATGTGAAAGTGTAACAAACAAATGACAAATAAACAAAAGAAAAGTGAAAGAAACATATTTAAAACAAACGACAAAAAAAAAAAATAAATAAATAAATAAAATAAAATAATTTCAACAAGTGAACAAACAAAAAAAAAAAACAAAATCAAATCTAAAATTGTGCAAACAACCAACAAAAAAATCAAATCAAAAATCAAAATTTAAAAAAAAAAAAAAATTTTTGCGAGTAACATTCAAGAAAAAAAAAAAAAAAACAACAACAAAACGATGTCGGAAGCACTAAACCAAGCACTCGGGCAAATCCGCCAAGCACCCAGCTTCGGTGGAGACACGGACGATCTGAGCAGCTTTATCGGACGGATTGATCAAATCCTGGGACTCTACCCAACCAATGATGCGCGCCAAATCCTTATACTATACGGCGCAATCCAGATGCAGTTGCATGGCGACGCAATGAAGACATCACTCCGACACCTACCAGAAGATTGGGCAACACTACGGAGCATCCTCATCTCTACCTACAAAACCCAAACACCTTATGAGGAACTCCTCAGACGGGTATACAACACGCATTATGGAGGAAGTCTTCGTAAGTTCCTCGAGGACTCGAGTACAAATCCTTTGTTATAACCAATAAATTAGTATTAGAAAATAAACCAGATAATAAGTTATTATATAATAATGCGTTAAATAACACAGTTAGGGACGTAATAAATAAGAGACTACCGGACAGATTGTACATGCAATTAGCACGATATGACATATCCACAACTGACAAACTAAAAGCAGTAGCCCAAGAATTAGGGTTGTACGAGGACCGCATACCTGACAAAATAATACCTATAAATAATACATATCATAATAAAAATTATTATCGGAGCCCAAGAAATCAACAGAATTTTTACCCAAATCAGAACCCAAGAACTCAACAAAATTTTTACCAAAATTCTCATCAGAATTTTGGGAGGCAACAACATTTTAATCAGTATCCACAAAATGAAGCAATGGTTAATGAACCATTGTATAATGAATTTCGGCACAACTTAAATCAGGGCAGAATACAAAATCCAATGAATTACCAAGCAAATAATAATAATAATAGACCACCTAACCAACCCATAAAAAGACAAAGACCCAGTAACAGTGGTCAATCAAAAATGGATTGGGCGTCAAATTTTCATCAAACAGCCTCGGAAAGGAATCCAAAACCCCATTCATAAACATAATTTTGAATAACATACAAATGCGATGCCTAATAGACACAGGGTCATCGGTAAATTTAATGACTAAAAATTTCCTTAACTACGAAACTTCCACAGAAATTATTACTTGTCACACCATATGTGGGGAAGTACAATTAAATACTAGCATATCTTTAGCCCCTAGCAAGCTTTGTCCGACAGATCAAAAGTTTTACATTCATAACTTTTCAAAAAATTTTGACATCCTCTTAGGACGAACGTTCCTTAAGGATTGTAAATGCGAGATCAACTACGAGGATGAGTTCGTAAAACTAAATAATTTCCAATTTTTATTTAAGTATAATAATGAATATAAGCAAAAAGAAAAATATATTAATGAAAATAAGAAAGACAAATATATTAACGAAAATAAAAAAAAAGAATATGAAAATGAAAATAAAGACAAAGAATATAGTAACGAAAATAAAGACAAAGAATATAGTAACGAAAATAGAAAAAAAGAATATGAGAACAAAAATAAGAAAAAAGAATATGTTAATAAAAATAAGAAACAATATGAAAATGAAAACAAAGAAAAAGAATATGAAAACCCACCACTATTACTAGATATCCATATGGCATACGCATTGGAAAACGAATTGGTGGAAAGTAACCAATTTAGATTGGACCACTTAAATACGGAAGAAAAATCCAAGTTAACAAGAGTTTTGTATAAATTTAACGATATTCAGTATAATGAGAGTGACAATTTGACTTTCACAAATACTGTAAAGCACGTTATAAATACAAAAAATGAGGAGCCTTGTTATAGGAAACCGTATAAATATCCCCAAAGCTATGACCAAGAAGTCGCTAAGCAAATGAAAGAAATGATGCAACAAGGCATTATACGACCATCCAATTCACCATATTGTTCTCCTATCTGGATCGTACCAAAAAAAGAAGATGCATCCGGAGAGAAAAAATATAGAATAGTCGTTGACTATCGTAGCCTGAACGAAAAAACAATTAGCGATAAGTATCCCATACCTGTAATGGACGAAATATTGGACAAACTAGGAAAATGCCAATATTTCACTACAATCGATTTAGCCAAAGGATTTCATCAAATTCAGATGGACGAACGATCCATCGCAAAAACGGCATTCTCAACAAGAGAGGGACACTTCGAATACACACGAATGCCATTTGGCTTGAAAAACGCACCAGCAACCTTTCAACGGTGTATGAACAATCTCCTGGGAGACTTAATTCACCAACATTGCCTAGTTTACATGGATGACATAATAGTGTATTCCACTTCATTGGAAGAACACATATTAGCATTACAGAAAGTCTTTGGAAAGCTTAGAGAAGCAAATCTGAAACTACAACTAGCAAAGTGTGAATTCATGAAAAAGGAAACAGAATTTCTAGGACACATAATAACAACGGAAGGAATAAAACCCAATCCAATCAAAATAAAAGCCGTTAGGGAATTCCCAATTCCAAAGACTCCCAAAGAAATAAAAAGATTCCTAGGATTATGCGGATTTTACAGGAAGTTCATCCCAGATTTCGCCAAAGTTGTGAAGCCAATGACCGTAAAGCTAAAGAAAGGAGCAAAAATAAATGAAAAAGACATAACATACATCGAAGCTTTCGAAAAATTAAAATTACTTATAGTATCCGACCCAATATTAGTATATCCAGATTTCACGAAAAAATTCTCACTTACTACAGACGCTAGTAACTATGCATTAGGCGCTGTACTATCACAGGATCACAAACCAATATGCTATGCCAGCAGAACTTTGAACGAACACGAAATAAATTACTCAGCAATAGAAAAAGAATTATTAGCAATAATATGGGCAACAAGAAATTTCAGATCATATTTATTTGGTAGAACTTTTGAAATACTTAGCGACCACAAACCTCTCGTATGGCTAAATAACATAAAAGAGCCAAACATGAAGTTACAAAGATGGAAAATAAGACTAAACGAATTTGATTATGAAATAAAGTACTTACCAGGCAAAGAAAACTACGTAGCCGATGCCCTTTCCCGAATTAAAACCGAAGAAAATAACATAGAAGAAAATTTCATGGGGAATGCCCACGATAGCATAGTAGCGACCATGCATAGCGCAGACGAAGATAATCAAAATTGCATTCCAATTACGGAAAAACCATTGAATAATTTTAGCCATCAAATAGAATTTATAAAAGCAAATACCGAAGAAATAAAGAAAATTAACTATTTTCACAAAACTAAGATTCTAATAACTTACATAGAAATGACACCGGAAAAAGCAGAAGAGATCATAAAAGAATATCTCTGTGCAAAAACCAGCGTTATTTACTTCCCACATGAAGGAGACTATACAATATTCCAAAATGCTTATTTAGAAATAATACAAAGAAATTGTCCGATAAAAACTATGAGAACTACCAAAAAATTAAAAGATATCCAAACTTATTCAGAATTTAAACAAACCATATTAAACGACCATACAAAACTTTTACATCCAGGTATAGAAAAAACTATAGTAATGTTTAAAGAAAAATATTATTTCCCGGATTATCAAAAACTAATACAAAACATGATTAACGAATGTGAAATCTGTAATACGTCAAAGGTGGAACACAGGGATACAAAATTTCGTTATGAAATAACACCTGAGATTTTCAACCCTAGAGAAAAATACGTTATAGATTTTTACATGGTCAATAATAAGCAATTTTTATCATGCATAGACGTATACTCAAAGTACGCTACATTAATAGAAATACATGGTAAAGATTGGTTAGAAGCAAAACGAGCATTACTAAAAATATTCAACGAAATGGGAAAACCAATAGAAATAAAAGCGGACAAAGACTCAGCATTCATGAGTGCAGCATTAAAAACTTGGTTAGATTCAGAAAATGTAAAAATTCAAATCACAACAAGCAAGAACGGAATATCAGATGTAGAGCGGTTTCATAAAACAATCAACGAAAAACTAAGAATAATTAATTCGGACACAAACAAAGAAAATAAGTTAACCACATTCGAAATAATACTTTACACTTATAATCATAAAACAATACATAGCACTACTGGTAGAACACCAGCAGATATCTTTATTTATGCCGGATCACCAGCATACAATACCCAGTTGAATAAAATTCAAAAAATAAATAAGCTAAACGAAAAAAGACAAACTTATGAAGTAGATACAAACTATAGAGAAATGCCACTTATCAAATCAAAAACCACAAATCCATTCAGGAAAACAGGCATAATAAAAAAGTTAGACAGCAAACATTTCGAGGAAACAAATAGAGGACGAAGAATTATCCATTATAAAACTAAATTTAAGAAGAAAAAGAAAATAAACTTAAATAAATATAACAATAACTCAGAGTAACACCCAAAGTATAGAAGTAAACCATGTACAAACACAAAACGGGTTCGTTTTATTTAAAACAGGCTCATTAAGCATACCTTCAGATTTTGAATACCATTGCCTAACAGTAAACCTAACAAAAATATTTTAACCGAACTAGAGCTAACTATTAGTGATAAGTTTTATTTACACAAAAATAACACTTATTCAGTAACAAATAAGAAACTAATAACAAACGAATGCATAAACGGTATTTTAAAACAAATAAAAGTTGAATGTAAATATACTAAAACAAGAAAAAACTATGAAATAAATTTCATAGAACAAAATGTCATTTTAACTTGGAACTTACCTCATACCACACTTAATCAAAATTGTATACCACAACAAATCGAAATTTTCGGAAATAACATTATTAAAGCAAACAATTGTTCTGTTCAATTAGAAGATATCCAGATATCAAATGTGATATCGGACTTTACACAAACCATTTATATAAGTAATAATATAACTAAAACGGAGCCGTTAGCATTCATAGAAACTAAAGAACTTATAAGAGTACATACAAAAACTAACAATACATTGTTAATCATAAGCCTAACATTAGTGACAGTATTGTCAATAGTAATAATAAGCTATTTTTTGTTCAAATTCAAAAATTTACCTAAACAACTAATAATTAAATAGTACAGCACCGACACCACACGTCGAACACGAAAACCAAGCCACCATAGAAAACGCCAACGACAACTTACAGTTATACCCTATACTTTAACGCTTGAGGACAAGCTCATTTCTAAGGGATGGGGAAGTGACATATCCAGATCACGCAGATCTCTCATGTCCACACTCATTGCAACCGCAACAGCACGCGCAAGAATTAAATCGCCACATCAGCATAAACATAAACAAATCCAACAGAGCAAGCGCACAATAATTAGAAGCCCAGATCCCAGAATCAAACGCAACGAAAATAAACAAATCCTACAGAATCAGCAGCCACAAGAATTAAAAGCGCAGATCAGCATAAAATTCAAGTGGGCCACCCGAAATAAACTCCATCAGTGCACTCTACAAGTGAGCTAGCATGAAACTCAAGTGGGCCATCGCCAGACCCAAGCGGGCCATCCGACACCTCCACCAATAGGACAGCAGCGACACAGCTACAACATCGCAGAAGAAGCAAATGCGAGTTTTCATTTTAAATAAACCACTAGCATAAGTTGAGAGTGATTTTGAACATGAAGCCGAGAAGACGTCTCTTTTTGTTTAATAAATAATTATATTACTCCTAAAAACCGTTGTCGGATTCTTCATTGGGCGCAGCCGGTACAGCACTCCTCCAAAAACGTAATTATATTTATATTTTTTTTTTATTCAGGTGTATAAGTGCGATTCCAGTTTTTGTTTCTGGAGTCACACTTATCTTCCCCCCCCCCCCTTTAATTTTTATGATTTTGGGACTGTCCATCTCCTCGTCTTGTGGAGTGGGGCCCGGCAGCTGGCGTGGAATGCGTATCACACGCACAAGCTGCCGCTTGCGCGTTAGGCGCACCACTCGAACCACACGGCCACGTTGTCGTAGTGGTCGTTCCTGAGTAGTCCTGCGCGTGACTGGCCCGGCTTCTTCTCCAAGATTTTGTACCGACGGGCGTTGGCCACTGGAGGCTGCTTGCTTATTATTTTTCATCAGGTGTCTTGATTCCAAAATTTTTCTGCTCTGTTAAGCTGTCGTAATTTGTGGGCTTATTATATACCCTTTTGTGTGGGTGTGTGCCCTTGAGTCCCTTCTCTCGCGCTCTAGGTTGAGTTGGCGCTCTATTTCCCGATGCCCGTCCTGGCACTAGTGTGCGTGATTAACCAACGGTGTCCTGTATACCTACACCTGCACTAGTGTGGGTGACTAACCAACGGTGCATGGTTTTCTTGCACACGCACCCGCACCAGTGCAGTTGTTGTCGGATTTCTTTTTGGTTTTTGCGCACGCCTCTACACTAGTGTGACAATCTGCTGTTGTTAGGCGCCGAGCAGAACATTTTCGGTGATCGCTGCACTTGCGCTCTCCATGGTGCAAGCGTTGTTGTTGTTCGTGTCGTCCAAAGCGGTGAGCGGAACATTTTCGGCGGACGGTGCGCTTGCGCTCTCATTTGCACGAGCGGACAAAACACTTTCTCTCTCGGTGGTCGGTGCGCTTGCGGTCTCATTTGCGCGAGCTAGCAAAACACTTTTCTCTCGGTGGTCGTCACACTGGTGCTCCCAATAGCGAAAGCGTTGTTGCCTATTTTATGTCTGTGATAGGCAAACGTTTTCGACAGCCGTTGCATTTGTTCTTCGATTGCCTCTATGAAGGTCATGGCCATACTCTCTTTCTGCATTACCTGTTGTTCATTCTGGTTCATTCTACCGTTGTCCGATCGTGAATTATTACAATTAGAGACGGTTGTGGAATTATTTCCCAATTATGAAAAACAAGGCCTAGGACGCACTTCCTTAATTAAACATAATATTGAAGTAGGGGATGCGAAGCCAATTAAACAACGATATTATCCGGTTAGTCCTGCGGTGGAGAAGCTTATGTGATATATGATAGAGTTAGGAGTGATTGAGCCTTTCAAAAGTCCTTGGAGCTCACCAATGCGATTGGTAGTTAAGCCCAATAAAGTTCGATTGTGTTTAGATGCTCGAAAAGTGAATGATGTTACGAAAAAGGATGCATATCCCTTGCAAAACATCGACGGCATTTTTGCTAGACTACCAAAAGCTAACCTCATCACCAAATTAGACTTGAAAGACGCCTATTGGCAAATTCAACTGTCAGAGGATTCCAAGCCTCTAACTTCTTTTACAGTCCCAGGAAGACCGCTGTACCAATTTACAGTAATGCCTTTTGGGCTATGTAATGCTCCATCCACAATGTGTCGCCTGATGGATGATCTCATCCCTACTGATCCACGATACTGTGTTTTTGGTTACATTGATGACTTGTGTATCGTTTCGGAAACCTTCGCGGAACATCTTTCAGTATTGGTAAGATTATCTGAACAGTTTAGAAAGGCTAATCTCACATTAAACCTGGCTAAGAGTCAGTTTTGTGTAACAAATATCAACTATCTAGGATTTGTAATCGGATGTGGTGGAGTATCTACAGACTCATCAAAAATTTCGTGCATTCTTAACTGGCCAACTCCCAAAAACATAAAACAGGTCCGAGGATTCTTAGGTATATGCGGTTGGTACAGAAAGTTTATTCCCAATTTTGCTGAAGAAACATTCGCCATTACGGAAGCGCTGTCGACAAAAAAAATCATTTAAATGGTCAGTCGAAGCTCAGTCTGCAATGGAACGGTTAAAGAAATTACTGACGTCCACTCCAGTTTTACAGAATCCAAATTTTGAGCAAAAATTGTATATGCATTGTGATGCAAGCGACTACGGCATTGGTGCTGTACTTGTGCAACTTGGAGAAAACAACGAAGAACTACCGATCGCCTTTATGTCGATGAAATTGTCGAGAGCCCAACGGAATTACAGTGTTAAGGAACGTGAATGTCTGGCTGTAATTTTGGCAATCGAAAAATTTCGTTGCTACCTTGAGTGGTCACCGATCACTCCAGTTTAACGTGGCTCCGAAGGCAACAAAACGTATCTGGTCGGCTAGCTCGGTGGGTTTTTAAGTTACAATCCTATAAGTTCACAATTTTTCATCGCAAAGGCAAGGATCACATTGTGCCCGATGCGCTTTCCCTACTATGCGATGAGGAAATTAATAGTATAGAGTTGGAAGGTCCCCAAATAGATCACGAGTGTCCTGAATTTTTAGATCCCAGTTATATGGATTTGAAGAAAAGGATTGACTCTGATCCAGATAAATTTCCAGATGTACGGGTTATCGAGAAGTTCGTCTATATTCGCACTCAACATGTCACCGGAGATTCTGTACAAGAATCGCTGGCTTGGAAGTTGTGGATACCAGAGGGTCTTCGCTTGTATACAATTCGTCAGGCCCACGATAGTGTATTGTCGGCACACGGAGGAATTCAGAAGACAATTGAACGTTTGCGTAGAAGTTTCTTTTGGCCTGGATTGTCAAGAGATGTACGAAATTTGAACAGAGAATGTGACAAGTGTAAGGAGACTAAAGCTCCCAACGCGATTCTTCGTCCGCCAATTGGAGAGCAAAGCGTGTCATGTCGGTCTTTTCAAAAGCTGTACATAGACATACTTGGACCCTACCCTTGTTGCATTCGTCGAAAAGTATCGATTGCGACAATCGAATACCGCCACATTTTTTGCGATTACACGACTGTCTTTGGTGTGGTTAGATAAAACTTTCGCATGACACGAGAAAACTGAAAAATTGCGGCAGGTCGCGGACTCGCAATTCACTGGGTGACGGCGAGGATATAAAGGAATAAATAAGCGACAAAACCTCCCACTATATTTTTTGTGCTGTGTCCCATTGGATTTGGCGTAAGTGTGTTCGACAATTTTAGTGAATTTATGTTAATTTTGTGTTATATGTGTAGGTGGCCAACAGCAGGTCACGCCCGCGATTTTTTTTTGGATTGCCTTTTGTTTGTCTGGTCACAAAACTGCGCATTGCAGTTGGATCAACCACGGCACCGCCGGGAGTACAACGACTCGAGACTAATTGTCTGCGTCACCGTAGCAGCCACCCAGCAAATCGCTTGATATTCGCCGATGAAAAAAAAAAACTCATGTGCAGCGACACGGCCCATCATCTTTTGTTGTTTCACGCGGTGAGTGCGTTCCTATAAAGCCAAAAAGCCATCCGCGAGTAAATATCGATCTCCGTAGAGAATCGCAGTTTTGTTAAAATTGCAAGAAAAAAGAAATGCGTAAGTGTGCACATATTGCGAAACTGCTAATAAGACAATGGCGCACCTCCAATAAGATGATTATAAAACTGCTGCAGCGCCTAAGGCGTAGTGCTTCTGCACCCTCACCACTAGTATTTAAGTTATGTGAGGAGCCATATAGCGATGGCAAATAAATATATAGGTTTATATATTTTTGTGTGCTATATGCGCCCCTCACAGTAACTGCACATCAGACCGAAGTCCGGCCCTGATTGCAGTTGCGGCGAATTCGCTCTCTTTCGTCCTCTCCCTTTCGTACGCAGGTTGTCAGCCATATGAGCGTGTGTGACACACATGTCCACCAGGACATGTGCCGTTATGGTGTGAGGAGTATTGCGAGTGCAATATCTCCATCCATACTCGCACTAACGGCAGACATGGGCTGGCACCAGCAAATGGCAGTGGAAAATTACCAGACAGAAGCAAGGCGATCCCATACGAGAAGGGGAAACTCTGTCGAAACAGTCCGAGAATCAAAGTTCATAAGCGGAAGCTATGAACAAAACCTACGCGAGTGCGGCAGAAAATTAAACAACAAGTGAACAACACAAGTGAACAACACAAGTGAAGGTGTATCAAACAGGACGACACACAACCAAGGAGCGTCAAAGGACTCGACGCTGCCAGGACGAAATATTAGTGCAGGACATTGAGGTCCTTGAGGTTGGTGAATTAAGTGTATCCTTGCCACGTTTGAGTCGTAGTTCCAGAGCGAAGCCCGCCTAGGCACAAGTTGAGCGTGCGTGATCAAGCCTGTCGTAGACAGTAACGTGCGAATCCAGTTGAGTAACTAAAGTGCCGTATGATAACCTGTCGAGCAGTGCGAAGCCGTAGACTTGTATACGGGGTGCCTGGACCCGACTCTTCCAAACAGGAACACTTCTCGAAGCCAGACCAAGGCCTCAGTGAATTGCCACAAAATATAAGTGCAAACAATAAGTGCAATTATACATTTAATTAGTGATTTAAATAAACCACTCATACAATATATATAAAAACAACGTGTAATTTTGTATTTATATGTCTTAAACTTATTTTATTCTTTCTATATCAATTTAGATTTAATATTGACAATATTAAGATTAAATATTAATTCAATATCTGAAATATTATGAATACACTTATTTTAAATATATGAATTTACTAATAAATCAGATATTGCGATTCATTATAATCTGTTTGGTTACGCAGGTATCCGCGCCAAACAACAATTAAAGCAGCTTCTCTCTTAATATTGTTCTCTTTGATAAGTTATGCTCTGCGCAGCATAAAGAGCAAATTAACGTAAAGATCATAACTGTTGTTTTGTATATGCTCATCGGCATTTCGTTTTATTGCATTTGTTTTCGCTTTGCTTGCCCTTTTTCTTATCTGAGCGCAAGCAGCAGCTGCAATTCGGCAGCTAATTAGTTCTATTTCGTCACTCGAGAATTCAAGTTATATTTCGTCACTCGAGAATTCAAGTTCTATTTCGTCACTCGAGAATTCAAGTTCTATTTCGTCAATCGAGAATGCAAGTTCTATTTCGTCAATCGAGAATTCAAGTATTCGAACAATTAAATAGTGTACAGCTCAAATCGGAGCTTATAATAAACAATAAATAGTGTACAGCTCAAATCGGAGCTTATAATAAACAATTGTTAACTATTTTAATTTTGGCCACGAAGGCAAATAAACTTAATTTATAGAAACTCAAATTTCGGTGCGTTTTTATTTATTTGAGTGACTTTGAAAAATTCGATAGCTATTGAAAAAGCTCAATAGCTCAACATTTGGTGACCCCGACGTGATTAATTAGCTCTGTTTGTTTAAATAAATACAAATTATTTAAAGTAAAGAGTTAATAAAACTCGCCCCCGCGCTCTTGCATTGTTGTCGATATTCTCTGTTCGTTTTGTGCTCACTTTCGGTTCAAGTGTTTGACCTCAAATTGACATTGGCGCCTGCGCAGTCAATTCGCTTATCGCGTTTGCTTAAACAATTGCATCAGCCGTTTCTGCATTGTTATTGCTTGTCCCGTTTCGTTTTGCTTGCGCTTATGAACAAGGTGTTTGACATTTCGTCGTTTTGAACTGGTGTGTTAAATTCCGTGATTCCTAATATTAAAATGCATAATTCTGCTGCCGTTCAGTCTCGTACTGCCCCGTTTTACAAAGCCAAGGCCAACGCTATTGATGAGCAGGTAAAACGGATGGCCGAAGCAATCGCTCCGGAGCAAATTGTGCATCTCAGCGAAGAAGAGTTGGCTGTTCGGCTCGAGGCGTTGGAAAGTGCTCAGCAGGCATTTTACAATATGCATGACGCGTTGGAGGAGCTGGATTATAATGAAATCGGGAGTGAATTACGGGCATGTTTTGATGACCTCTCAATATTAGTGAAAACTAGCTTGCGACGCGAAATTAATAAACGAAAGTTGTCGTCGCCGTTGTGCTCGACTATGAGGCAAGATACCTGTGGTGACAATCACACATTGTCTCAAAGCCGAATCCGGTTGCCTGAGATCAAGCTGCCCGAGTTTAGTGGAGGATACACAAAGTTTGCAGAGTTCATAGCGATGTTCTCTTCAATCATTGATGCGGACTCAGGACTTTCGGATGTGGAGAAGTTTCAGCACTTGCGATCGTGTCTGAAAGGATCAGCCTTGGATAGTGTTTCTTCGTTGGAAATCAGCAGCGCTAACTATCCAGTTGCATTGGAGCTCCTTAAAAAACGGTTTAACAACAAGCGTCTCATTTTCCAAGCACATATCACGGAGATATTGGGATTAGATTGCATCGAGTCGTCGTCAGCGGTAAAACTTCGAACCCTTTCGGATACGGTTAATTCCAACATGCGCGCTCTACAAAGCCTGGGCAACGTTGAGCAGATTGCGGGATTCATTATCCGTGCACAGTTTGCTGCAGAAAGTGGACAAGGCAACGCAGATCAGTTGGGAGGAGACAGCACCGATGGATACTATTCCTACTTGTGAGCAGTTCTTGGCATTTCTGGATCGACGATGTCAAAGGTTGGAAAATGTGGAACACGCTATGGCAACGTATACGCCTAGCTCTAAGGTGGGAAAAAGTAGTAAAATCGTTAACACTAGCAGAAAGGCCTTTGTCGCTACTAACTCCAACACAAATAAATGTGTGTTCTGTGAGACCTTTGGCCACTTAATTTATAACTGTTCCCGTTTTGGAAATCTGTCTCCGCAACTGCGTCTACGAGAGGTAAAGAAGCTCAACCTTTGCATTAATTGCCTGTGTAAAGGTCATCGGCTAAAGGAGTGCAGCTCCACTACCTGCAACCGCTGCAAGGCCAAGCATCATACGCTTCTGCATTTTGAGAATCAGATTGACGGCTCTCAAGTTATCTTTGCTTCGCATCCGCCTGCTGCAAACCCTTCGGCAACACTCGTAGCCCAAAATCTTAGTCAAGACGTGGTGCTCTTGGCAACTGCTGTAATCAACATTAGAAGTCGTACTGGAGTTTTAGTCCCTTGCCGAGCGCTACTGGATTCTGGATCGCAGGTGCACATCATCACATCTCGTTTAGCTCAACACCTCCAGCTGCGCAAGCATCGCTCACCTACTTTGATCTCAGGATTGGGGGAGTCTACTGTTGCCTCAGAAGGCTATTCAGCCGATATAAGTTTTCAATCGCGAGCATCTGCCTACTCTGCCGACATCTCATGTCTCGTAGCTCCATCTATAACTGGAAATCAGCCTAGCTACGATGTCGACACTGAGCTCTGGAATATACCCTCAAACATTCGCTTGGCTGATCCAGAGTTCTTCAAGGCGCACAAAATTGATTTGTTAATTGGAGCTGGCCTGTTTTTTGAATTGTTGTGTGTCGGTCAAATCAAAATCGCTCCTGGTTTGCCTATTCTTCAAAAAACTCAACTGGGCTGGATAGTGACAGGAGGAACTTCTTCAGCGAGCCCTGCCTCATTGATGGTCACTAGCTCGGTTATGATGCCAAATCCTAGCCCAGATCACAAGCTTGATGAAATCGTTCGTCGGTTTTGGGAGGTAGAATCGTGTTCCCGTTTAGTCAATGAATCTACCAAGGAGGAACTTGACTGTGAAGCGCATTTTAAACAAACTTTTGCTCGTTTGGACACTGGCGAATATTCGGTTCGCCTTCCAGTCAAGCATGCTGTGGATCTAATTGGAGATTCGTATCAGCAGGCATATCGTCGTTTTTGCAACCTGGAACGCAAATTAGAACGTCATCCTGGTTTGAAGTCGCAATATTCAGCATTTATCAAGGAGTATCTGGATTTGAATCACATGTCTCTTGTGGAGTCGGACATGCTAAGTCGCTGCAAGTATTATCTTCCTCATCATTGTGTTCTTAAGGAAGATAGCTCAACAACTAAGCTTAGAGTTGTTTTTGATGGTTCGGCCGTGTCTTCGTCTGGCTATTCCCTGAATGAAATCCTCATGGCAGGCCCAACAATTCAACGCAAGCTGTTCGCTACACTGTTGCAGTTTAGGACATTCCCAATAGCCTTGACTGGTGACATTAGCAAAATGTACAGGTGCGTTAGGATGGCTGAACCCGATTCCTATCTGCAATGTATCTTATGGCGTGATTCACCTCATCAGGAAATTCAAGTTTTCAAGCTGGATACTGTCACCTATGGCACAAAGCCAGCTTCTTTTCTGGCGGTTCGTTCCATGCAGCAATTAGCTATTGATGAAAGAAGTTCATTTCCTGCTGGATCTAAAGTGATTTTGAGCGATTTTTATGTAGATGATCTCATCACTGGAGGTGACTCTGCCGAGGAAGTAATTAATATTATGGAGCAAACAGTCAGCCTGCTTCGAAAGGGAAACTTTAAACTTAGGAAGTGGTGCTCCAACGATCCTCGCGTACTTCAACACGTTCCTGATGAGGGAAAAGGAGACTTTTTTAAAATTTGACGATGGCACGGATGTCACGAAGACTCTCGGACTTGCGTGGAATCCAGCCTCTGACTGCCTTCTGTTCAACTTTTCGCCTATGAAAGCGCCTGGAAAGCCTAGCAAACGGTCTGTGCTGTCTACCATTGCTCGGTTCTATGACCCGCTTGGACTTATCGGACCCGTGGTAGCCAAGGC
Organism: Drosophila trichaetosa; assembly: GCA_035043205.1. NCBI lineage: Eukaryota > Metazoa > Arthropoda > Insecta > Diptera > Drosophilidae > Drosophila > Drosophila trichaetosa. The sequence continues at coordinate 67,175 of JAWNNE010000152.1, forward strand.
CAAGATCTTTTTGCAGCACATTTGGAGAGAGCAATTAGATTGGGATGAGAGTCTTCCTGCTTCTTTGCACTGTTCTTGGAATAGCTTGTGTGCCGATATTTGCAACACAGAGCAAATAAAACTCCCTCGACTGGTCGTTGTTCCAAAGGGCATCATCGAAGTTCATGGTTTTAGTGATGCGAGCATTGAGGCTTACGGTGGATGCATTTACGTTGTATCCATAACAGAGGGATTGCGCATAGCTCATTTGTTGTGCTCTAAGTCTCGTGTGGCACCTTTACGAACTCTCACAGTACCAAAGCTGGAATTATCTGCTGCTGCACTGCTATCTCAACTTATTCGCGAAGTAGCTCAAATGAAGTTATTTAACTGCAGATACTATTGTTGGTCGGATTCGGCAGTTGTCTTATCCTGGATACGTGATGAGCCTTCGCGCTTCCAAACGTTCACGGCTAATCGGATATCTTTAATACAAGAGCTTACGACAGGAATGGAATGGCGCTACGTACCGACGGAATGCAACCCGGCAGACATTCTTTCTAGAGGAGCACTTCCAAGCGACCTTTTAGAATCATCGTTGTGGTCTCATGGTCCCGATTTCTTAACCAAAGGAGAGTGCGACTGGCCTGCATCATGTTTACCGGCTCGGACGCTTCCTGAGCTGCGGCAAAAGGTGCTAGTTACCATCTCTAGATGCTCTGATGTCAGCTTAGGATGCAAGTTTGCAAATTCTTTTCATAACCTGCGTCGTGTCTTCGGATATATATATAAATTTCGCAATCGCATCAGGGATGCCAGTCTAACGGTAGATTGGATACACAAGGGCACTCAACTACTCTTGCGGAGCATCCAGATGGCGAATCTGAGTGATGAGTATAGGGCTCTTCAAGACGGACGGACTATCAAATCATCCAGCTCTATTGCCTCGCTTACCCCATTCATCGATGAGTTTGGACTTCTTCGTGTTGGTGGCCGTCTAAAACACTCGAGCCTGGATTTCGATGCTCAGCATCCCATCATACTTCCGGGACATCATCCTGTCACACGCGCCATCATCATGCATTTTCACAGGCGTCAGCTGCATGCCGGACCTCGTTCTCTGCTTGCTCATATTCGGCTCCACTATTGGCCTATTGGTGGGCGTAAGACTGTCTCCAGCGTAACAACAAAATGCATTATGTGTTTTCGAGCAAAACCGGTCCTGGCTGAGACAATCATGGCTGATCTTCCCCGCGATCGTGTTAGTGGCTCGCATCCTTTCGCTGTCACTGGAGTGGACTATTGTGGACCGTTTTATTACAAAGAGCGAGATTCGTAACAAAGGACCAGCAAAATGCTACATCTCGGTCTTCATTTGCTTCGCAACAAAGGCGGTGCATCTCGAACTGGTTCCTGATTTGTCAACAGCAGCCTTTCTCAATGCACTTAAGAGGTTTATTCTTACCAGATGTAAACCTGTTCGCATATGGTCGGACAATGCGACAAATTTCGTCGGAGCCAAGAATGACTTAGCTGAACTCAAGCGACTCTTCCTCAGCGAGAAGCACATCGACTCTGTCCGACAGTTTTGTGTCTCTGACGACATCGAATGGGAATTCATCCCACCTCGCTCACCACACTTTGGTGGACTTTGGGAGGCGGCGGTGAAGACAGCAAAATACCATTTCTATCGGTCGGTCGGACCCTCGGTTTTGCCCCTGGATGATCTGCGCACACTGGTTTGCCACATTGGGGCAATAATAAACTCTCGACCTCTTTTTCCACTTTCAGAGCACCCTGCAGATCTGGATGTGTTAACTCCTGCGCACTTCCTTGGCACTGCGCCACTCACACTTTATCCGGAGCCGGATGTCACCAAGCTAAACGTTAGCCGCCTAGATCGATGGCAGCGTATAGCTTATTATCAGCAAATTTTCTGGAGTCGTTGGCGTGATGAATATTTAACGCTTCTTCAGCAACGGTCCAAATGGAGAAAATCCTACCCGGGTGTTCACATCAACGATGTTGTCCTTGTAAAGGATGAAAACTTGCCACCCCTTAAATGGCCACTGGCTCGTGTGGTCGAGCTTGTTGCTGGTGCTGACGGCGTTTCCCGAGTAGCTGTTCTCAAGACGTCAACTGGAACAATAAAGAGAGCTGTGCGCAAGTTGTGTGCGCTTCCGAAAGAGGATGCTGTTGAAAGCCCGTGTCTTTCAACGGGGGGAGAATGTTTGGTTACGCAGGTATCCGCGCCAAACAACAATTAAAGCAGCTTCTCTCTTAATATTGTTCTCTTTGATAAGTTATGCTCTGCGCAGCATAAAGAGCAAATTAACGTAAAGATCATAACTGTTGTTTTGTATATGCTCATCGGCATTTCGTTTTATTGCATTTGTTTTCGCTTTGCTTGCCCTTTTTCTTATCTGAGCGCAAGCAGCAGCTGCAATTCGGCAGCTAATTAGTTATATTTCGTCACTCGAGAATTCAAGTTATATTTCGTCACTCGAGAATTCAAGTTATATTTCGTCACTCGAGAATTCAAGTTCTATTTCGTCAATCGAGAATGCAAGTTCTATTTCGTCAATCGAGAATTCAAGTATTCGAACAATTAAATAGTGTACAGCTCAAATCGGAGCTTATAATAAACAATAAATAGTGTACAGCTCAAATCGGAGCTTATAATAAACAATTGTTAACTATTTTAATTTTGGCCACGAAGGCAAATAAACTTAATTTATAGAAACTCAAATTTCGGTGCGTTTTTATTTATTTGAGTGACTTTGAAAAATTCGATAGCTATTGAAAAAGCTCAATAGCTCAACAGATACCTTAGCATTGTTGAGGGAAGAAATCAAGGCAAACGGAAAAAAAGCGTATGAAAGGAACCGAAATCAGTATAACTTGAGATCGAAACCAGTTTCTTTCCGAGAGGGTCAAGAAGTGTTTCAAAGAAACTTCAACTTGAGTAATTTTCGTCACAACTTTAACAAAAAACTCGCTTTGCAATTCACAAAATGCCGAATTAAGAAAAAGATTGGAACTGCCTTCTATTTGCTAGAAACCCTACACGGACGGGAAATCGGCACATACCATGCTAAAGATATTCGAATATAATTCCAGCTAATCTGACTCTTGGTAGTCGCCAGAATTATCTGGTGTTGTAATGGCCCCAAAGTCCATTGAATGTAAAATTTAAAATGGCATTTAAATATTCGGACACGCGCGGCAAAGTCAGCTGTGATCATTAAAAATGCAACCATGATCAATTGTTATCAGCTGTTAACAGGCGCGGTCGAGAAGCTTCTGCTTCTTAGCTCTAGTTTCCGCCTTTTCTGTGTGAGGTTCCAAGGCAAACAGACGCGTCAAATTCCAGGCAGCGAAATTGCAAAATCGAAAATATTGTAGCACAAGGAAAAATAAAAATCAAATCATTCTTCTGTGAAGCCATCCACGGCTAAAAGTGGAGTGGAGTGATATAAGTGATCGACACCAACGAAACCTGTACCGGCAAGGTAGTTATTTTGTGAAAAATTTAGATTTTTCACAAAACTAATTTTTGCCGCACATGGTTTTGTTCTCTTTGTTTTTTTTCTAAGATAGAAGACGCCAACCACAGGATTGGAAAGCACCAAGGCTGTGGAAGCCGATGTTACCCTCGGGTAGTCGGACTGTTCCCCGGCAGTGCAACATTTTGTGTGTGTGTTCATTGAACCACACCAAAACACAGAAAAATCATCAAAAGCAATAGTTAATATATATATATGTAAAAGACAACATAAGAAAAATAAGAAGAAAAAAATATAGATCCCTGTATCTATATAAATATACATTTGAAATAGTTATATAAATGATAAAGAAACCTAAAGACAAATAATACAGTGTGGTGGAAAAAGAAAAAGAAAAACTAAAACCTATAACAGATATAAAGCTCTGCCGCTTTAAGCGCAGAATTGTGACAACATTCAAGTCGAAAACCGTGGTTGAATCCTAAGAGAAAATTTTTTTTTTAGTTTTTTTTGTCAAACCAATTCAGTAGCTGTGCGTGAGTGGAAAAACTCGTGGACAAAGTTCACAAAGTAATAGACAACTATAAGTGATCTAATAAAAAAATAAAATAAAAAAAAAAAACAAAAACAAAAAACCTCAACCATCAAAACAACAAAACGCAGTTTACGAGGAGGCCTTCGTCGTGGATTAATTGGGGTGAGTTTTTGTGTTGTTGGTCCCACGGCAAAGGCCAGCGCAGGCTTTTGCACGTGGACGAGCAACGAAAAGGAAATAACGGAGAGTGAGAGAGAGTAAAAGTGAGAGCGAGCCGCGTCAGCGTTGATCATTTCAGCTCGAAAGCTCTCGCACTCTCTTCTTGTTAATACTGAGATTGTGGTCCGTTTAACAGTTATTTTTCTTCTCTCTGTGCTCAGAGCTTTTGTTTTTTTGGTTTGTTTTGACAAACCTTAAACGTAATGTAAACAGAAATTTATAATTCATTTAAAGTATCCTTAATGTAGTAATGATTTTTACATATATATGTCTATTACTTAATCCACATGAATAAACTTTTGTCCACAGCAGTGAACTAAATTGGTTTGAAAAGAAAAATGTGTACTAGACAAAGAAAGCGCGAAATGTTAACGCTAAATAAATACATGTAGAATAAAAATTTAGTTTCCGCCAACCACACTGGAAAAAAAAAAATAAATAAATAAAATGAAGAAAATATAATAATAATAATACCATAAGATTCATAATTTTGGTCAACCAATTTTTTTTATCAGCTACACTGGAAAAAATTCTATAGATACAAAAAAATAATAAAAAAAAAGATACTAATAATTTAATTATAATTGTTAATACACAATTTTTTTTTGATTAGTACATAAAGAATACATAAAGCGAAATGTTCTTTGAATAGACGAAACAAAAAAAATAAATATATATAGATCAACATGAAGTAAATTGATATAACTCTAAGTATTACTAAGTCGGTCAATTACTTCCCCCCAAATCATTAAAGATAAATATAGACTCATAACAACCATCCATATTGGATATTTAGATTAAGTAATCATGTGAACCATTAATGTCAAATTTGACAAACTTTAGGTTTAGTTCGGTTTGGAGAGCTTAAGTTTTTTTTTCATTAAATATTATAACGTTCTGAAGTAACGAAATGAAAACATAAATTATTTCTTCCTCTTCCTAGTCATGGGATCGTAGAGAAATGAGTTGAGTTGTTTTGCAAAGGGGACCTGCAATCACAATTACCCTTGCAGGTCATGGTCGGGTTGGGTGCAGAAGGTGTGTGTCGAATGACACCAAGACCACACCGCCGTCGTGACTACCGACGTATCCTTGGTTCTCTCCCCCTTTCCGCCTTCCTTTATCTCCTTTTAGTTTTTGTTTTTTTTTTTAGCTTAACTTTTTTTGTCGTGTTGAATTCTGATTGACCGGAAGGGTCAATTCATGTAAGGATTTCCCAACAGGGCCTTTAGGGACTCTATAAATTAAAATTCGCGTAGTGTGCCGAGATAGGTCAGCAAAATCCACGCCCACATTCCCGAACAGAGCTAGTTCGTTGACGGGTCCCGAACCGCTGAATATTTCCCTCCTCCCATCTGAACAACCTTCCACTACTATCATACTACAGTTGGCCACAGAATTTTTTTTGGTGCCCGATCGCGGGTCTGGAATTGTTGAGTGATCAGCGTCATGGAATTTTTGGCGCCCATCGCGCGACTGGAATTTTTCTAAGGCCAGCACAATTCTTAAACATAAAGTAACATAGTACATACAAGAAACCCCACCTACTGCACCCTTAAAACTCCCATTAGTATTCGGTCCCTTAATGAATAATAATTACTCCGATCACGAACACAGCGACGACAGTGTTTACCTTCGTCTAGTGAGTGGTATTGAGCGCATAAAAGTGTCTGATGGAGAGTTAATTGATAGAGAAATACCCTTCAAGACCTGACTACTGACGCTTCAGCATACGGTATCGGGGCAGTCCTGTTCCAAGCCGGTCGCCCCATCACAATAATTTCCAGAACGCTTAAGGACTGCGAGATTAAATATGCAACCAACGGGCGAGAATTACTAGCTATTGTTTGGGCCCTGGCAAAAACTCCTCCACTACTTGTTTGGAGCAAAAAACATAAACATTTACACGGACCGCCAGCCACTGACATTCGCGGTCTCGGATGGAAACCCCAATGCGAAGATCAAACGGTGGAAGGCACGCATCGACGTGGTCAGCACTCATGTTTTGCAAGCCCGGCAAGGAAAATCATGTCGCCGATGCGCTGTCGCGTCAGAACATAAACGCGCTGGCGAACAATAGCCCCAACTCTGATGCGGCTACTATCCATAGTGAAACATCTCTGACTTATACTATTGAGCCTACAGAAAAACCACAAAAAATGATCCAAAAATGACTAAACTTACAAATGAGGTGATCCTAAACCGAAAAATTTGCTCTCAAGCAAAGTACGACAGACACCCAAAAATCAGGAGCTTGGTAAAACACCAGTCCCCTCATTCACAGGGGAAATACTACACATTGACATTTTTTCAACGGAAAAGAAGTTCTTTTTAACATACTTAGATTAATTCTCTAAGTTTGTGATAACACAACTAATATCATCACGAACTATTAATGAGAAAACACCTCTTTTGGTTGGAGAGAAAGTTCTCCTAAAAACCAATAGGAGACTAGGCCATAAATTTACCCCATTGTGTCTAGAAAAAAGAGTAGAAGCCGATTTGGGGACAAAGGTTCTCATTAGAGGGTGGTGGTCCAAAAGGATAACCTCTGATAAAAGCGTTGGTTTTCTTGCAAACACTTACCTTTTCATATACGAAACTATTATTATATTAGCATTACGATTCTTTTTGTTTTTCAGATCTTTTCATGTACTTCTCCTCCTGCTGACTACCGTTACAGGACGGATTGTAAACTACTCTCATGTCGATTACATTCCGATTATAGGCGGGAACGTAGCGGTATGAAACCTGGCAAAGTACCAAGAGATGACAGACGAAACAAAAAAATTTACGGACATCTTTCCCCAGTCTCTCATGCGAAAATTTTTGGTTGTTGACACCAGACACATACAAAACCTTTTATCCGCTATTAACATACACTATAGAAGGGTAAGAAGCTTAGACTTCTTGGGCTCGGTCCTCTAGGTAGTGGCGGGCACCCCAGATGCGAATGATCTTCAAAATATAAGATACACTGAGTCAAGAAAGTCACCATATTCCCGCTGGCACACAATGGCTCAACGCTGCATCTAACGGACAACGTCGTGGCAGAGTGCAAGAACCAAGTTGTGAGGAGCCATACAGCGTTGACATATGCTATATGCGCCCCTCGCAACAAATGCCACATATGCTATGGGCAGCCCTCCCAACGATTGCAGCAGACGACATTGGATCTTGCAGCTAACTAAGAACAAGGACGAGCACGGAGGGCGCTGATACAGAATCAAGGTGCCAACGATGCACATGGCTCGAGTTTTCGAGCCTAAGAAAAAAAAACATATGTCATATAAAATATAATAATAATAATAAAAGCCACAATACTAGACATAAACAACCCAAAAACAATTATAGCTGGGAAGTGGAAGGTTTCCACTTACCGAAGAAAGTGGGGAGTGTGAGGAGCCATATAGCTTTGACATATGCTATATGCACCCCTCGCAACAACTGCAACATATGCTATATACGCCCCTCGCAACGATTGCAACAAACGACATTGGATTTTGCGCCGCGTCAGCACATTTCGTTCACGACGAAATCAACTGCAACCAGCGATCAGAACCAAAGGCGCACGTGCCTTCGTCAGCATAATATACAAGAGCCCACCGCATTCTACATCGGACAGCGTGAGGTGAGCGCCGCTCCAATTTCATCGAGTGCAGCGACCTCAGTGCACCGCACATCGAGCAGTTGATGAGGCAACCGCTGCTCTAATTTCATCGAGTGCTGCTTTATTTCCAGCGAATACAGCGTCGGCAGAAAGCGCCGGAAACGCCCAAAGATCACGCCACCAACGCGACCCGACCTATAGCCTAGCTAAAACTGAACGAACTAAAAGGGCTCGTTACAGAGTAATTCGACAAGCGACTTCGTCGGCGTATTTTACAAGAGGTCCATCGTGGGACTCAAACAGCGACAAGCTACAGCGGCACAGCTACAACGCCGAGACGCCAGCAGAATGCAGCAAACCGATGTTTCATTATAACAAATAATATTGTACAAAATCAGTCCTAATAAAGCACTAAATCGAAATAGCTATGTTTTTTTTTACGAAAAACTTAAAGGAACAGTTTAATTGGCGTCCGAGCAGGGACCGGTACGCAGTTATAGGCAAATGTACTAAAAAAACACGCCTCGTTATACGCGCTTTAAGTAGCGGTAATATACGAACATCTCGTGAGAAAAGCCTAATAGGCCACTGTCTAAAAATAAAGTGCCTGTGAACCAGCCACGTTCAAATCAAAAGCGCCTCAAGTAGCCGCAGATGCGAACACAAACTGCGCGTTCTATCAAAAGCGTCTCAAGTAGCCGCAGATAAGAACACGATCAATAAAAAAGGTCGAAGTGCAAAACTGCGTACCGGTGCCGGGAAAAAAATACCGCCGACAACCCTGTAGTGTCCGTCCGCAGGGTACCGCGAGCTAAGGTGTCCAGAGGAACCAGAGTCACCCATTTCAACTAAAAATCGTCGTGGGACAAAAAGGATCAATTCGAAAGGATCGTCGCGGGAGATTCGCTGGGATGATAATTATATTGTAAGCATAGAAAATAAGAAAAGAAATAAAAAAGTAAAAAACTTGAGAAAAAAATTTAGAAAATAATAAAGAAAAAATCGAGAAAAAATTTAGTAAATAATAAAGAAAAAATTTGAGAAACAAATTTATTAAGTATCAATAATAAAATACATTCATAGTGAAGTGAAATAACCACCGATTAACGCAAACTTTGTAATACATCGTATAAAACTGCGCGAAAAACGTGATATCCAAACAAAATTAAAATAAAATTATTTAAACAATATTGAATCTATATCAGCCACTAACAATGAATTCGCTTGTATACCTTATGGACGATGAAGACGGAGAAATTATCGTTTGTTCACCAGTAAGGTTGACAGTGCTCCCCAAATTGTAAACGTTAACAAACTGAACGTACAACCCAGTACTTCTAAAGGCGCTGCTGCTCCGCTTTCCGGTAATGATCAGCCCGATTTAAATGACGTGCCCAACCTAAATCTCGCTAATAAGAGACATAGGAAACTGGCAGAATAGTTGATGAATCAAGCCAAAACTCTTGCTCCCAAAACAATTAAACGACTAACCAAGCCCTCTACGGTTAACACCTTGAAAAAATTGGAGCCTGCCGCTCCTGCCAAATCTCTTACTACCGCCATCGCCGCTGTCCCTACAGCTGATGCCACCTCTGTTACCCCCTCAACACCTACTAAAACAAAACAGGTTCCACTCGCTGGCCGCTGAGAACGGTCTGGATGTTTCAGACATGGACGATTTTGATGATGACAACTGGGCTGCAGTACTGCTATCCATGACAAACCCTCCCTCCATCAACGTGCCCTTAATCCCATATCAGCTACTTGTGCTGCATCATCAAATTTTACCGCACCCTGATCAGTCATTTCCAAGACAACCATATCCAGAGCCACACGTACCAGCTTGAACACGAGCGGGGCTTTAGGATTGTTATTCGGCACTTGCACAAGTCAACACCAGCTGACTGGATACGCAGCAAGCTTGGTGAACTAGGCTACAAAGTGGGCTACATCAATGTTATCAAAAGACGTTTTACTAGGGAGCCAATCGACTTGTTTGAAGTTGAACTCGAACAAAAGGATATCCTCAACCTCATTAGGCTGGGTACTCAACAGGTTGCGGTGACACCCGCTCCGCAATCCCGATGCCGCCCAGTGCCATCGCTGCCAACAGTTTGGCCACACCAAAAACTACTGCCGTCGCCCTTTCGTATGCGTCACGTGTGCTGGCAGCCACCTGTCCACTGATTGCCAAAAAAAGACCGAAGAACCACCAAAATGTGCAAACTGTAAAGGCCCGCATGCAGCTAGCTACCGTGGATGCCAGGCCTTCAAAAACGCTTGCAAAGTCAAAGAGCCGACCAGTGTAATCCGCGTCAATAGTCTACTAGGCCAGCTGGGCATCCCACAGATCCCAGCGCAACAACGACAACGCCAACCAATGCAACAGCATCTAATCCAATACCCCTCTGGTTAGCTACTCGACAATAGTGAAAGGCCATAACCCACAATAGCCTAAGCAACAGCAGCCTGGGCAGCAACGCCAACCCAGGCCACGCCAAACCCTGCTACAACAACAACAAAAGCCACTAGTAGAACAGCAGCCAAACCCACAGCCATTACACCACACCATCAGGAGTCGCAGCCACAGCACACGCCGCACCTCGCGCAACATCAACCAGTTTGACAACACCGATCAAATCTGCCAAAAATTGGACAGACTTACCTCCATTCTCATAGAGGCCGGCCAACTGCGCGCCGCCAATAATCCACAGCCTGTTCTGAAAAGTTCTGATAGAATCGACCAAAAGCTGGACAAGCTTTTACAATAATATAAACGCCCAACAGGAGAGGGTAAGAATAAAAAAAAAGTAAGGGTATACAAAAGTAGTATACACCTATATATAAAAATTAAGCAAAATAAATGCTCAAAAAGAACAACTTTGCCACTGCGCAACACGTAGTGCAGAATGAGAAGGACCGTGACCAACCTCACGTTCACTAGGAAAAAAATATAACGTGCGCCGAAGCACACCACTCCAATTGCAATTGCGCAACACATAGTGCAGAATGAGTAGGACCATGACCTACCTCTACGTCCACTAGGGTAAAATGCAGCGGCCGTTAAAAACATAGCAGCTCGTCGCCTAAGCGAAAATGGACACCATCAACACTTGCACTATGGGTAGCGCAAGTGCCTGAAGCACCGGAAACGGTTGTCCAACAACAACATTTTCACACGGGTGTCAAGACAAGCACAGGGACGCGAGCGCTCATAGCCACCCAAAAGGGTATTGTGAGGAGCCATATGGCTTTAACATAAACTATATGCGCCCCTCACAACAATTGCCACATATGCCATGGGCAACCCTCCCAACGATTGCAGCAGACGACATTGGATCTTGCGCCACGTCAGCAGATTTCGTCAACGACGAGAACACCTGCAACCAGGCGTTCAACGACGAAAACACCTGCAACCAGGCGTTCAACGGCGAGAACACCTGCACCCAGCGAGCAGCATATTACATAAGGAGACCCCAGTGGGCCACCGGTGCACGCAGCTCTGATTTCCACCAAGAGCACATGTGCCTACTTCAGCGGACGCAAGTGAGAGCGCAAGTGCGCCATCAGCGCATTCCATATCGGACAGCGTGAGGACCAAGTGGGCCGCGGCCATGAAACAGTTGGTCGCTGCTCTAATTCCAACCAAGTGCTGCGATCACAGGAGACCAGGTGAACGCGACTCGGATTTCCACCAAGAGCACACGTGCCTACTTCAGCGGACGCTACCGGATGGATGGGCAACTGGACACCACCACTTGGACGCACCATAAGCGCATTCCACATAGGATAGCGTGAGACCCAAGTGGGCCGCGGCCATGAGGCAAGTGACCGCTGCCTTACTCCCAACGAGTGCAGCGTCGGCAGAAAAGCGTGGTGAAGCGCCCAGCCGAAGCGAGTGCGGCATCGGCAGGAAAACGTGGGAATCGCAGCGTCGAGCAGAAAAGCGTGAGAAACGGCCCCAAAAAGACGGACCACCGACGCGATCTGACCTATAAAAGGGGCGTCGCAGACCACCAAGGGTCAGTGAGTGAAAAGCCGAACAGCAAGTCAAGTCAGTGCGAACTAGTAAGAACGGAGTGCGAAACAGTTCGAACGGAGTGCAAAAATCTACAAGCGAGTGCGAAGTCTCGAAATCAGGAACCCCATAAGTAATAAGAGAAAATTGATAAAACCATTTATACCTAGCCTTAAGTAACGTATGAATAAAACCTTTAGTTAACATATAAAGGATACGTGTTATTAATTATCGCAAGCGCAACTAAACTAAATTTGTTGCACGATCCCACAGCTCGACTGAGTTTTAGCCTAGCTAAAACTAACCGAACTGAAAGGTTCGTTACAACTGGCGCCCAACAGTGGTGGTTGCGATAATTGATAGCACACAGTAATATATATAAATAGTGAACATATAAACAAATATTCAGTTAATAAAACAAAAATGGTTCGCGCCTGGGTATACACCCTCAAGAGGGAGGAAGTGATAAAATATGCCGAAGAATTCGAACTGCCAATTCGCGGGACATTGGATGAGCTGCGTCGACAATTCGGAGAATGGGCGATGGCTAACGAATCCACACCACCATACAGCACTCGACTTCAGGAAATGGCAGCTATGCATACCAGAACTTCACCGGCAAAAGGAGTAGAAAAAGTTGCGGAGACAATAAAAGTGCCGAACATAGATCTCGCTCAGTTCAGCATACCAGCAATGAACGCGGCAGCAGCGCGCACACGAGACGAAAGCCGCACGGTATGGGGAACACCAACACCAAACCCTTCAAGGAGAGGATCCATAAACGACAACACGGCGACAAATATGACCCAAGAATACCCAAGGGTAGCGAAACAAGTCCGGGAATGGAATTTTCGCTTCGACGGCACCACAAAGCCGTTAGAATTCTTGGAACAGGTGGAGTGGTCAGCCGACACATATGGACTCAACCTGAACCTTCTTCCAAGGACCATGCCGGAACTACTGCAGGGAGTGGCACTAAAGTGGTACGTGGCCAATAATCAACACTGGACGAGATGGGGAACATTCGTCCAGAGCTTCCAAGAATATTTCCTGCCAAGGGACTACTTTGAAAACTTGAAGGACGAAGTCACCCGAAGACGTCAGGGGATAAACGAGCCATTCAAGCTATATATGGTAGAAATGCAAATGCTAATGAGGCAGCTGAAGTATACGACGAACAACTGCACGAATTACACCAACAGCCTCCCAGACCTGCGAGCATACGCCAGACCAAACGACTTCAACGACTTATCGGAATTGATGCATCTGGCAGCCGCGTTCGAGGAACTCGAAGCCGACAGGGAAAAGTTAAGACAGCAGCACCGCGCAAAGCAGCCCAGTTACAACACTCCACAGCGAATGCAAATAGAGCCGCAACAGAGACGCATGGAACAGCCAAGGTACAACGCTCCACAGCAAAGGCAAGTACAGCCCCAACAGAGATGGGGGAACCACCACGACGCTATATGGATCAACAACAGGTACGTAACTATCACCACACAGAACCTGCGCCAAGGCAGAACAGGCCACGATTCATGACCATGACCGATAGTGGAGGAACGCACAGTCAAGCGTACAGGGCGAGAGACGAGGCCGACACAAGACCCAGACCAGCCCCGAGGACAAAACGAGACAACGTACAAACACACATAAATAACCCAGCAATGGCCTGCAGATGTTGCGGCCAGGACGGACACCGTGCGAGAGAACGCACAGGTCCTATGCTGGATTACTGTTGGATGTGTGGACGTATCGGAGTTCGAACGTCAGTATGTTGTCCGTCGGGAAACGGTCACCGGCATCCGTCACCAAGGGGCGAGCGGAAGCCGAACAGGCCGGCCCCAAGACGCTAATCGGCAGCCTACGGTGCGAGGGAGCGCAGCTGACAGCGGTCGTAGAGATCGGCAACTGTCAGCATAAGGCTACGATCGACACAGGGGCCACGAGTAGTTTCATTAGTGAGAACTAGCTAGTGGACTGTGCAACGTAGGCCGACGATGCGCAACCGAACGGCGAGTCCGCATGGCAGATGGCCGAAACAGCGGAATCCGGGAACAAGTCAGAGCAAACATCAGACTCGGAAGCAGTAGCATGGACATAGTCTACTGGTACTCCCAGGGGTAATAGACGACCTAGTTCTCGGATGGGACTTTCTGTCTGGCATGGGCACGGTTTTGGAGTGCGCCGGACTGATAATAAACATACCCAAAGACAACCACGAGAGCACCAGGAGGAAAGGCTGTCCGTGGCAAAGACGGTCATACCACGCAGTCGAGATCTGCCGGGAATTAGCCGCATTCGAGGCCATTGGGAACTCGCCTGCGGAGCATCGAATTGTCATGAGTGACGATCGGCCAATAAAACAGCGATACTTCCCTAAAAATCCCAAGATGCAGCCGAAATCAACGAACAAGTTGAGAACTGCTGGCCAAGGGATGCATGAGTGACACGGCCAATAAAACAGCGAATTCATCAAGACAGGCCGGATAACAAACGGATGGCGCCTCTGCGTGGACTTCAGGCAATTGAACGCCAAGTCCATAAAGGATGCATACCCACTACCAAGAGTCCACCATATCCTGGACCAGCTGAGAGAGGCGCGATTCATTCGAGCTTGGACCTCAAGGACGGCTACTGGCAGATCCCGATGGAGAGGGGAGTCGAGAGAAGACGGCATTCACAGTCCCAGGGAAAGGACTGTTCCAATGGAAAGTAATGCCATTCGGACTCCATTCGGCACCAGCTACGTTCCAGAGAGCCCTGGATCGCGTGATCGGCCCCGAAATGATGCCACATGCATTCGCATATTTGGATGACATCATAGTGATCGGGAAGACACGCGAGGAACACATGGACAACTTGAGGGAAGTGTTCCGACGGCTGAGGGCAGCGAACCTAAAAATCAACGTGGACAAGTGCGACTTCTTCAAGAAGGAACTAAAATATCTCGGGCATCAGGTCACGGAAGAAGGAATCCACACTGACCCAGAGAAAGTAGCTGCCATCGCCGAGCTGATGACTTGGGATAGGCGTTTCGTACCAGATTCGCCAGAACGTGCACCCACTGAAGTCAAGCTGACACAATCCCCTGTGTTAGCATGCCCAGATTTCTCAAAGCCTGCAAACAGATGCTAGCAATTATGGCTTGGGAGCGATATTGACCCAAAACTCAGAAGAGGGTGAGCGAGTCATATCATATGCAAGCAGATCTTTAAATGGTGCGGAGCGTAACTACTCTGCGACCGAAAAAGAGTGCCTTGCAATAATCTGGGGCATAAGGAAGCTGCGACCTTACCTGGAAGGATACCACTTCACCGTCATCACGGATCATATGGCACTGAAGTGGCTCAACTCCATCGAAAGCCCCTCAGGCAGGATTGCGAGATGGGCACTGGAACTGCAACAGTTCGATTTCGACATCAAATACAGGAAGGGAAACCTGAATATTGTTGCAGATGCCCTATCCCGACAGCCACTAAAGGATACGTGCCGCAGAGTCTCAACGGTGGAAGACGCGATGGACCAAGCAAATAAAAACTGCAACTGGATCCAAAAGATGCGAACCACCATAGCCAAGAATCCCAGAAAATTCCCAGACTACATGGAGGAGTCTGGAAATTTGTACAGGCACATCCCCCACAGAGCTGGAACAGAAGATGTAGCAGACTGGAAATTGTGTGTACCAACCGGCAAGCGGATACAAGTTCTCAGCGAGAACCATAACACCACCACCGCAGGACATACGGGAAGCAGGAAGACAATAGCCCGAGTAGCAGCACGCTACTATTGGCCAGGCTTATATAGGGACGTACGAGCATATGTTCAACAATGCGAAATATGTCAACAATATAAGCCAAGTCAATTAGCGGCAGCTGGACACATGCTGACCCAGATACCCGAAGAGCCGTGGAGCACAGTATGTGCGGACTTCGTGGGACCATTACCAAGGTCCACCCATGGAAACACGATGTTGTTAGTCTTCATAGACCGCTTCTCGAAATGGACCGAAATGGTGCCACTTAGAAGCGCCACAACAGCAGCGCTACAAAAGGCCTTCAGAGAGAGGATTCTGGCACGATTTGGAGTGCCAAAGGTGTTGATCACGGACAACGGCACACAATTCTCAAGCAAGGGGTTAAAACATTTCCTCGAAGAAATGGGAATTAAACACCAATTCACTGCCCCCTACACGCCACAAGAAAATCCCACGGAACGCGCGAATCGGACGGTGAAAACAATGATCGCCCAGTTCACTAAGAAAACCAAAGACGTTGGGATGAGGCGTTACCCGAGCTAACACTGGCGTCAACACCAGCGTCTCGAGCACCACGGGTAAGGCTGCTTTCATCACACAGGTCGGGAGCCGAGCTGCCAAAGGCTCCGAGCGACGGCAGCAGGCGCACAGACAGTGCCAAACGCCGACCGAAAACGGAGAATAAGCTGAAAGAAATTTTCGAACTTGTCCGGCGGAACTTGGAAAAAGCCTCACAGGATCAGGCAAGGCACTACAACCTGCGCCGCAGGCAATGGAGCCCCAAAGTCGGAGATAAGGTATGGCTGAAGTTACACCACTTATCGAATGCAGCAGAGGGGTTCGCGGCCAAGCTAGCACCGAGATACGGAGGCCCGTACCAAGTCATGGACTTCACATCGCCGGTGATCTGCAAATTAAAGAGCCCGGCGGATAAGCGGACAAGGACGGCCCATGTGAGCGACTTGAAGCCGCATAGCAAGGAGAGCGGTGAGTCCCCAGAACATCAAAAGTAATAATAATAATAAAAAAAAAAAATAAAAAAAGAGAAGGGTAATATAAAAAGTCATGTATCAAAAGCAACCCTCAATAAAATAGTAAACATAATAAATGTTCAGAAAGAACAAACCACTCCAATTGCCACTGCGCAACACGTAGTGCAGCATAAGAAACCACGACCAACCTCAACATCCAATAGGAAAAAAAATGCAACGTGCACCGAAGCACACCACTCAATTCCATGCGCAACACATAGTACAGAGTGAGTAGTACCATGACCTATCTCTACGTCCACTAGGGAAAAGTGCAGCGGTCGTCGAAATCATAACAGCTCGTCGCCTAGACGAAAAACGGACACCATCAGAACTTGCCCTATGGATAGCGCAAGTGACTGAAGCACCGAGAAACGGCTGGCCAGCAACAAACATTATCACACGGGTGTCAAAATAAGCACAGGAGCGAGAGCACTCATAGCCAACCAAGAACGTATATAATGAGGCCGCTGGGTATACCTGACATCAATTCAACCCAAAAACCAAGATGCGCAACACCGCCAACACCAAACCAGCTAAAGCCAGTGGACGCAACGGCGCAACACCAAATCCGGGTGCGGAGCATACGGAAACAGGACAGCGAGTAACTCGCAGAAGGTGCGTGGTACGCCTACGACGCTTAGTGCACACAGCGCACGCACCAAGACGACAACCGCCAACACCACCACGGCGGGCAAGGCGATCACCAACCCCGAACCGCCCAATCGCACGGGTAGAGCCGCGCCAGCAAAGTCCAGGAAGCTACGAAGTCATCGCACGACGACACGGCAGAGGAAGACTATATCTACGCACCGGTATCGGACGCAGAGATCGAGAATGGCGACGAGGGAGGCTCAACGAGCGACGACAATTCAGAAATGAGCTTCCATTCTGATGGTTACTACGTCCGCCGCCTCAACGACGTATTTTCGATACCCTTGGTGCCCGTCGCATACCCCGATGACGACGACTTCGAATTTACATCCGGCGAAGATGACCCAACGAATGGCGACGAGGAGGACACCATAACCTGGGAGCCCGTCGCAAAAACCGAAGATGACCCAACGAATGGCGACGACGAGGACACCATACCCTGGGAGCCCGTCGAAAAAACCGAAGATGACCCAACGAATGGCGACGACGAGGACACCATACCCTGGGATCCCGTCGCAAAACCGGAAGATGAGATGGTGGTCATCTCATCTGGCGAAGAAGACCCACCGAATGGCGACGAGGAGGACACCATACCCTGGAAGGCCATCGGAAAACCCGATGATGAGATGGTGGTCATCTCATCCGACGATGAAGACACGAAGCCCTGCAGCCCCGGACGAGATGACGAAGTCATCATGATATCGTCAGATGAGGAGGAGGGCCCACAACCAAGCCCAGAAACGCCAGCGGTATCAGAAGAATACAAACGGGTGTTCAGCGGTGGAAAATGGACTTGCACCTACACCATAATACATCAGTGGAAGGAGGACAACTAAACACAGGAGGAAAAAAAAAAAACAAACAAAAAAAAGAAAAGAGCATAATATATATAATAAATATATAGGGAAAAACACCCATGTCAAAAATTTTACAATTATAATAAACACTCTATGTATTTAATTAACACACAAAATTTTATAGCTGAGAAGTGGAAGGCTTCCACTCACCGAAGAAAGGGGGGAGTGTGAGGAGCCATATAGCGTTGACAAAAGCTATATGCGCCCCTCGCAACAATTGCCACATATACTATGGGCAACCCTCCCAAACGACTGCAGCAGACGACATCGGATCTGGCGCCACGTCAGCAGATTTCGTCAACGACGAAAACAACCGCAACCAACGACGAGAACACCTGCAGCCAGCGAGCAGCATATTGCATAGCACCTTGCATAAGACTTCAGCGAACGCTACAGAATGGAGGGAAAACAAACACCACCACTTGGCACTAGCGCAAGTGCGCCATCAGCGCATTCCATATCAGATAGCGTGAGACCCAGGTGGGCCGCTACTCTAATTCCAACCAAGTGCTGCGATCACCGTAGACCAGGCGAACGCGACTCGGATTTCCACCGAGAGCACACGTGCCTACTTCAGCGGACGCTACCGGATGGATGGAAAATGGACACCACCACTTGGCGCTATTGAGAGCGCAAGTGCGCCATCAGCGCATTCCATATCGGATAGCGTGAGACCCAAGTGGGCCGCGGCCGTGAAACGGGTGGTCGCTGCTCTAATTCCACCGTGGGAGAACGGAACGACATCTCGGGCAGTTGGTGATATAACCGCTGCTCGAATTTCATCGATTGCAGCGACACCAGTGGGAAGCAACCTGGAAGCAGGTGACCGCTGCCTTACGCCCAACGAGTGCAGCGTCGGCAGAGCGGGGAACGCAGCGCGCAGAAGAACGTGGGAATCGCAGCGAGCATATGTTCAACAATGCGAAATATGTCAACAATATAAGCCAAGTCAATTAGCGGCAGCTGGACACATGCTGACCCAGATTCCCGAAGAGCCGTGGAGCACAGTATGTGCGGACTTCGTGGGACCATTACCAAGGTCCACCCATGGAAACACGATGTTGTTAGTCTTCATAGACCGCTTCTCGAAATGGACCGAAATGGTGTCACTTAGAAGCGCCACAACAGCAGCGCTACAAAAGGCCTTCAGAGAATGGATTCTGGCACGATTTGGAGTGCCAAAGGTGTTGATCACGGACAACGGCACACAATTCTCAAGCAAGGGGCTAAAACATTTCCTCGAAGAAATGGGAATTAAACACCAATTCACTGCCCCCTACACGCCACAAGAAAATCCCACGGAACGCGCGAATCGGACGGTGAAAACAATGATCGCCCAGTTCACTAAGGAAAACCAAAGACGTTGGGATGAGGCGTTACCCGAGGCTTTGTTCGACGAAGTAGCAGTCGGCACAGGCCAAAGAGTCCAAACGCCGACCGAAAATGAAAAGAAACTGAAAGAATTTTTCGAATCAGGCAAGGCACTACAACCTGCGCCGCAGGCAATGGAGCCCCAAAGTCGGAGATAAGGTATGGCTGAAGTTACACCACTTATCGAATGCAGCAGAGGGGTTCGCGGCCAAGCTAGCACCGAGATACGGAGGCCCGTACCAAGTCATGGACTTCACATCGCCGGTGATCTGCAAATTAAAGAGCCCGGCGGATAAGCGGACAAGGACGGCCCATGTGAGCGACTTGAAGCCGCATAGCAAGGAGAGCGGTGAGTCCCCAGAACATCAAAAGTAATAATAATAATAAAAAAAAAGAGAAGGGTATACAAAAGTTGTATACACCTACATATAAAATAGTAAACATAATAAATGTTCAGAAAGAACAAACCACTCCAATTGCCACTGCGCAACACGTAGTGCAGAATAAGAGAACCACGACCAAACTCAACATCCAATAGAAAAAAAATGCAACGTGCACCGAAGCACACCACTCCAATTGCCATTGCGCAACACATAGTACAGAGTGAGTAGTACCATGACCTATCTCTACGTCCACTAGGGAAAAGTGCAGCGGCCGTCGAAATCATAACAGCTCGTCGCCTAAACGAAAAACGGACACCATCAGAACTTGCCCTATGGATAGCGCAAGTGACTGAAGCACCGAGAAACGGCTGGCCAGTAACAAACATTTTCACACGGGTGTCAAAATAAGCACAGGAGCGAGAGCACTCATAGCCACCCAAGAACGTATATAATGAGGCCGCTGGGTATACCTGACATCAATTCAACCCAAAGACCAAGATGCGCAACACCGCCAACACCAAACCAGCTACAGCCAGTGGACGCAACGGCGCAAAACCAAATCCGGGTGCGGAGCCTAAGGAAACAGGACAGCGAGTAACTCGCAGAAGGTGCGTGGTACGCCTACGACGCTTAGTGCACACAGCGCACGCACCAAGACGACAACCGCCAACACCACCACGGCGGGCAAGGCGATCACCAATCCCGAACCGCCCGATCGCACGGGTAGAGCCGCGCCAGCAGAGTCCAGAAAGCTACGAAGTCATTGCATCCGACACGGACGAGGAAGACTATATCTACGCACCGGTATCGGACGCAGAGATCTGGGATAGCGACGAGGGAGGCTCAACGAGCGACGACAATTCAGAAAGGAGCTTCCATTCTGATGGTTACTACGTCCGCCGCCTTAACGACGAGTATTCGATACCCTCGGTGCCCGTCGCATACCCCGATGACGACGACTTCGAATTTATATCCGACGATGAGGACACCATACCCTGGGAGCCCGTCGCAAAACCCGAAGATGAGATGGTGGTCATCTCATCCGGCGAAGAAGACCCAACGAATGGCGACGATGAGGACACTATACCCTGGGAGCCCATCGCAAAACCCGATGATGAGATGGTGGTCATCTCATCCGACGATGAAGACACGAAGCCCTACACGCCCTGGGCACGAGATGACGAGGTCATCCTGATATCGTCAGATGAGGAGGTGGGCCCACAACCAAGCCCAGAAACGCCATCGGTCTCAGAGGAATACAAACGAGTGTTCAGCGGTGGACAATGGACTTACACCTACACCATGATACAACAGTGGAAGGAGGACAACTAAACACAAGAAAAAAAAAACAAAAAAATAAAATAAATATATAATAATAAATATATAGGGAAAGAAAAACACCCATGTAAAACACTTTACAATTACAATAAACACTCTACGTATTTAATTAACACAAAAAAATTTTATAGCTGAGAAGTGGAAGGCTTCCACTCACCGAAGAAAGGGGGGAGTGTGAGGAGCCATATAGCGTTGACATAAGCTATATGCGCCCCTCGCAACAATTGCCACATATACTATGGGCAACCCTCCCAAACGACTGCAGCAGACGACATCGGATCTTGCGCCACGTCAGCAGATTTCGTCAACGACGAAAACAACTGCAACCAACGACGAGAACACCTGCAGCCAGCGAGCAGCATATTGCATAAGCATCTTGCATAAGACTTCAGCGGACGCTACCGAATGGAGGGAAAACAAACACCACCACTTGGCACTAGCGCAAGTGCGCCTTCAGCGCATTCCATATCAGATAGCGTGAGACCCAGGTGGGCCGCTACTCTAACTCCAACCAAGTGCTGCGATCACCGTAGACCAGGTGAACGCGACTCGGATTTCCACCGAGAGCACACGTGCCTACTTCAGCGGACGCTACCGGATGGATGGAAAATGGACACCACCACTTGGCGCTATTGAGAGCGCAAGTGCGCCATCAGCGCATTCCATATCGGATAGCGTGAGACCCAGGTGGGCCGCGGCCGTGAAACGGGTGGTCGCTGCTCTAATTCCACCGTGGGAGAACGGAACGACATCTCGGGCAGTTGGTGATATAACCGCTGCTCGAATTTCATCGATTGCAGCGACACCAGTGGGAAGCAACCTGGAAGCAGGTGACCGCTGCCTGACGCCCAACGAGTGCAGCGTCGACAGAAGAACGTGGGAACCGCAGCGTCAGTAGGAGAACGTGGGAATCGCAGCGTCAGCAGGAAAGCGTCCCAAACGCCCCAAAAAGACGGGCCACCGACGCGATCTGACCTATAAAAGGGGGCGGCGCAGACCACCAGGGGTCAGTCGGTGAAAAGCGATATACAAAGTGTCAGTCAGTGAAAAGCGATATCCAAAGTACCAGTGAGTGAAAATCCGTGAAGAACAGTGGATCATAACAGGACGATCCACCAGCAAGGAGCTCCCAAGGACAAGTGGCCGAATAAGTTACGATTGTACCGTAGTAATAAGTAAAACCGAATAAAACCATTAGTTAATATATAAAAGATACGTGTTATTAATTATCGCAGCGCAACCAAATATAAATTTGTTGCTCGATCCCATAGCTCGACTGAGTTTTAGCCCAGCTAAAACTGGACGAACTGAAAGGTTCGTTACAACTGGCGCCCAACGTTGGTGGTTGTAATAATTGATAGCACACAGTAATATATATAAATAGTTAATATATAAACAAATATTCATTAATAAAATAAAAATGGTTCGCGCCTGGGTATACAACCTCAAGAAGGATGAAGTGATAAAATACGCCGAAGAATTCGAACTGCCACTTCGCGGGACATTGGATGAGCTGCGCCGACAATTCGGAGAATGGGCGATGGCTAACGAATCCACACCGCAATACAGCACTCGACTGCAGGAAATGGCAGCTATGCATTCCAGAATTTCACCGGCAAGAGGAATAGAAAAAGTGGCGGAGACAATAAAAGTGCCGAACATAGATCTCGCTCAGTTCAGCATACCAGCAATGAACGCTGCAGCAGCGCGCACACGAGAAGTAAGCCGCACGGTATGGGGAACACCAACACCAAACCCTTCAAGGAGAGGATCCATAAACGACAACACGGCGACAAATATGTCCCAAGAATACCCGAGGGTAGCAAAACAAGTCCGGGAGTGGAATTTTCGCTTCGACGGCACCACTAAGCCGTTAGAATTCTTGGAACAGGTGGAATGGTCAGCCGACACATATGGACTCAACCTGAACCTAATTCTAAGGACCATGCCTGAACTACTCCAGGGAGTGGCACTAAAATGGTACGTGGCCAATAACCAACACTGGACGAGATGGGGAACATTTGTCCAGAGCTTCCAGGAATATTTCCTGCCAAGGGACTACTTCGAAAACTTGAAGGACGAAGTCACCCTAAGACGCCAGGGGATAAACGAGCCATTCAAGCTATATATGGTGGAAATGCAAATGCTAATGAGGCAGCTGAAGTATACGGGGATCGAACAACTGTACAGGATATACACCAACAGCCTCCCAGACCTGCGAGCATACGCCAGACCAAACGACTTCAACGACTTTTCGGAATTGATGCATCTGGCAGCCGCGTTCGAGGAACTCGAAGCCGACAGGGAAAGTTCTCAGCGAGAACCATAACACCACCACCGCAGGACATACGGGAAGCAGGAAGACAATAGCCCGAGTAGCAGCACGCTACTATTGGCCAGGCTTATATAGGGACGTAAGAGCATATGTTCAACAATGCGAAATATGTCAACAATATAAGCCAAGTCAATTAGCGGCAGCTGGACACATGCTGACCCAGATTCCCGAAGAGCCGTGGAGCACAGTATGTGCGGACTTCGTGGGACCATTACCAAGGTCCACCCATGGAAACACGATGTTGTTAGTCTTCATAGACCGCTTCTCGAAATGGACCGAAATGGTGTCACTTAGAAGCGCCACAACAGCAGCGCTACAAAAGGCCTTCAGAGAATGGATTCTGGCACGATTTGGAGTGCCAAAGGTGTTGATCACGGACAACGGCACACAATTCTCAAGCAAGGTGTTACAACATTTCCTCGAAGAAATGGGAATTAAACACCAATTCACTGCCCCCTACACGCCACAAGAAAATCCCACGGAACGCGCGAATCGGACGGTGAAAACAATGATCGCCCAGTTCACTAAGGAAAACCAAAGACGTTGGGATGAGGCGTTACCCGAGGCTTTGTTCGACGAAGTAGCAGTCGGCACAGGCCAAAGAGTCCAAACGCCGACCGAAAATGAAAAGAAACTGAAAGAATTTTTCGAATCAGGCAAGGCACTACAACCTGCGCCGCAGGCAATGGAGCCCCAAAGTCGGAGATAAGGTATGGCTGAAGTTACACCACTTATCGAATGCAGCAGAGGGGTTCGCGGCCAAGCTAGCACCGAGATACGGAGGCCCGTACCAAGTCATGGGCTTCACATCGCCGGTGATCTGCAAATTAAAGAGCCCGGCGGATAAGCGGACAAGGACGGCCCATGTGAGCGACTTGAAGCCGCATAGCAAGGAGAGCGGTGAGTCCCCAGAACATCAAAAGTAATAATAATAATAAAAAAAAAAGAGAAGGGTATACAAAAGTTGTATACACCTACATATAAAATAGTAAACATAATAAATGTTCAGAAAGAACAAACCACTCCAATTGCCACTGCGCAACACGTAGTGCAGAATAAGAGAACCACGACCAAACTCAACATCCAATAGAAAAAAAATGCAACGTGCACCGAAGCACACCACTCCAATTGCCATTGCGCAACACATAGTACAGAGTGAGTAGTACCATGACCTATCTCTACGTCCACTAGGAAAAAGTGCAGCGGCCGTCGAAATCATAACAGCTCGTCGCCTAAACGAAAAACGGACACCATCAGAACTTGCCCTATGGATAGCGCAAGTGACTGAAGCACCGAGAAACGGCTGGCCAGTAACAAACATTTTCACACGGGTGTCAAAATAAGCACAGGAGCGAGAGCACTCATAGCCACCCAAGAACGTATATAATGAGGCCGCTGGGTATACCTGACATCAATTCAACCCAAAGACCAAGATGCGCAACACCGCCAACACCAAACCAGCTACAGCCAGTGGACGCAACGGCGCAAAACCAAATCCGGGTGCGGAGCCTAAGGAAACAGGACAGCGAGTAACTCGCAGAAGGTGCGTGGTACGCCTACGACGCTTAGTGCACACAGCGCACGCACCAAGACGACAACCGCCAACACCACCACGGCGGGCAAGGCGATCACCAATCCCGAACCGCCCGATCGCACGGGTAGAGCCGCGCCAGCAGAGTCCAGAAAGCTACGAAGTCATTGCATCCGACACGGACGAGGAAGACTATATCTACGCACCGGTATCGGACGCAGAGATCTGGGATAGCGACGAGGGAGGCTCAACGAGCGACGACAATTCAGAAAGGAGCTTCCATTCTGATGGTTACTACGTCCGCCGCCTTAACGACGAGTATTCGATACCCTCGGTGCCCGTCGCATACCCCGATGACGACGACTTCGAATTTATATCCGACGATGAGGACACCATACCCTGGGAGCCCGTCGCAAAACCCGAAGATGAGATGGTGGTCATCTCATCCGGCGAAGAAGACCCAACGAATGGCGACGATGAGGACACTATACCCTGGGAGCCCATCGCAAAACCCGATGATGAGATGGTGGTCATCTCATCCGACGATGAAGACACGAAGCCCTACACGCCCTGGGCACGAGATGACGAGGTCATCCTGATATCGTCAGATGAGGAGGTGGGCCCACAACCAAGCCCAGAAACGCCATCGGTCTCAGAGGAATACAAACGAGTGTTCAGCGGTGGACAATGGACTTACACCTACACCATGATACAACAGTGGAAGGAGGACAACTAAACACAAGAAAAAAAAAACAAAAAAATAAAATAAATATATAATAATAAATATATAGGGAAAGAAAAACACCCATGTAAAACACTTTACAATTACAATAAACACTCTACGTATTTAATTAACACAAAAAAATTTTATAGCTGAGAAGTGGAAGGCTTCCACTCACCGAAGAAAGGGGGGAGTGTGAGGAGCCATATAGCGTTGACATAAGCTATATGCGCCCCTCGCAACAATTGCCACATATACTATGGGCAACCCTCCCAAACGACTGCAGCAGACGACATCGGATCTTGCGCCACGTCAGCAGATTTCGTCAACGACGAAAACAACTGCAACCAACGACGAGAACACCTGCAGCCAGCGAGCAGCATATTGCATAAGCATCTTGCATAAGACTTCAGCGGACGCTACCGAATGGAGGGAAAACAAACACCACCACTTGGCACTAGCGCAAGTGCGCCTTCAGCGCATTCCATATCAGATAGCGTGAGACCCAGGTGGGCCGCTACTCTAACTCCAACCAAGTGCTGCGATCACCGTAGACCAGGTGAACGCGACTCGGATTTCCACCGAGAGCACACGTGCCTACTTCAGCGGACGCTACCGGATGGATGGAAAATGGACACCACCACTTGGCGCTATTGAGAGCGCAAGTGCGCCATCAGCGCATTCCATATCGGATAGCGTGAGACCCAGGTGGGCCGCGGCCGTGAAACGGGTGGTCGCTGCTCTAATTCCACCGTGGGAGAACGGAACGACATCTCGGGCAGTTGGTGATATAACCGCTGCTCGAATTTCATCGATTGCAGCGACACCAGTGGGAAGCAACCTGGAAGCAGGTGACCGCTGCCTGACGCCCAACGAGTGCAGCGTCGACAGAAGAACGTGGGAACCGCAGCGTCAGTAGGAGAACGTGGGAATCGCAGCGTCAGCAGGAAAGCGTGAGAAACGCCCCAAAAAGACGGGCCACCGACGCGATCTGACCTATAAAAGGGGGCGGCGCAGACCACCAGGGGTCAGTCGGTGAAAAGCGATATACAAAGTGTCAGTCAGTGAAAAGCGATATCCAAAGTACCAGTGAGTGAAAATCCGTGAAGAACAGTGGATCATAACAGGACGATCCACCAGCAAGGAGCTCCCAAGGACAAGTGGCCGAATAAGTTACGATTGTACCGTAGTAATAAGTAAAACCGAATAAAACCATTAGTTAATATATAAAAGATACGTGTTATTAATTATCGCAGCGCAACCAAATATAAATTTGTTGCTCGATCCCATAGCTCGACTGAGTTTTAGCCCAGCTAAAACTGGACGAACTGAAAGGTTCGTTACAACTGGCGCCCAACGTTGGTGGTTGTAATAATTGATAGCACACAGTAATATATATAAATAGTTAATATATAAACAAATATTCATTAATAAAATAAAAATGGTTCGCGCCTGGGTATACAACCTCAAGAAGGATGAAGTGATAAAATACGCCGAAGAATTCGAACTGCCACTTCGCGGGACATTGGATGAGCTGCGCCGACAATTCGGAGAATGGGCGATGGCTAACGAATCCACACCGCAATACAGCACTCGACTGCAGGAAATGGCAGCTATGCATTCCAGAATTTCACCGGCAAGAGGAATAGAAAAAGTGGCGGAGACAATAAAAGTGCCGAACATAGATCTCGCTCAGTTCAGCATACCAGCAATGAACGCTGCAGCAGCGCGCACACGAGAAGAAAGCCGCACGGTATGGGGAACACCAACACCAAACCCTTCAAGGAGAGGATCCATAAACGACAACACGGCGACAAATATGTCCCAAGAATACCCGAGGGTAGCAAAACAAGTCCGGGAGTGGAATTTTCGCTTCGACGGCACCACTAAGCCGTTAGAATTCTTGGAACAGGTGGAATGGTCAGCCGACACATATGGACTCAACCTGAACCTAATTCTAAGGACCATGCCTGAACTACTCCAGGGAGTGGCACTAAAATGGTACGTGGCCAATAACCAACACTGGACGAGATGGGGAACATTTGTCCAGAGCTTCCAGGAATATTTCCTGCCAAGGGACTACTTCGAAAACTTGAAGGACGAAGTCACCCGAAGACGCCAGGGGATAAACGAGCCATTCAAGCTATATATGGTGGAAATGCAAATGCTAATGAGGCAGCTGAAGTATACGGGGATCGAACAACTGTACAGGATATACACCAACAGCCTCCCAGACCTGCGAGCCGCAGCGTCAGCAGGAAAGCGTGAGAAACGCCCCAAAAAGACGGGCCACCGACGCGATCTGACCTATAAAGGGGGGCGGCGCAGACCACCAGGGGTCAGTCGGTGAAAAGCGATATACAAAGTGTCAGTCAGTGAAAAGCAATATCCAAAGTACCAGTGAGTGAAAATCCGTGAAGAACAGTGGATCATAACAGGACGATCCACCAGCAAGGAGCTCCCAAGGACAAGTGGCCGAATAAGTTACGATTGTACCGTAGTAATAAGTAAAACCGAATAAAACCATTAGTTAATATATAAAAGATACGTGTTATTAATTATCGCAGCGCAACCAAATATAAATTTGTTGCTCGATCCCATAGCTCGACTGAGTTTTAGCCCAGCTAAAACTGGACGAACTGAAAGGTTCGTTACAACTGGCGCCCAACGTTGGTGGTTGTAATAATTGATAGCACACAGTAATATATATAAATAGTTAATATATAAACAAATATTCATTAATAAAATAAAAATGGTTCGCGCCTGGGTATACAACCTCAAGAAGGATGAAGTGATAAAATACGCCGAAGAATTCGAACTGCCACTTCGCGGGACATTGGATGAGCTGCGCCGACAATTCGGAGAATGGGCGATGGCTAACGAATCCACACCGCAATACAGCACTCGACTGCAGGAAATGGCAGCTATGCATTCCAGAATTTCACCGGCAAGAGGAATAGAAAAAGTGGCGGAGACAATAAAAGTGCCGAACATAGATCTCGCTCAGTTCAGCA
The DNA here is from genome assembly GCA_035043205.1 of Drosophila trichaetosa. Lineage (NCBI taxonomy): Eukaryota > Metazoa > Arthropoda > Insecta > Diptera > Drosophilidae > Drosophila > Drosophila trichaetosa. The sequence goes on from JAWNNE010000152.1 coordinate 96,028, forward strand.
TACCAGCAATGAACGCTGCAGCAGCGCGCACACGAGAAGAAAGCCGCACGGTATGGGGAACACCAACACCAAACCCTTCAAGGAGAGGATCCATAAACGACAACACGGCGACAAATATGTCCCAAGAATACCCGAGGGTAGCAAAACAAGTCCGGGAGTGGAATTTTCGCTTCGACGGCACCACTAAGCCGTTAGAATTCTTGGAACAGGTGGAATGGTCAGCCGACACATATGGACTCAACCTGAACCTAATTCTAAGGACCATGCCTGAACTACTCCAGGGAGTGGCACTAAAATGGTACGTGGCCAATAACCAACACTGGACGAGATGGGGAACATTTGTCCAGAGCTTCCAGGAATATTTCCTGCCAAGGGACTACTTCGAAAACTTGAAGGACGAAGTCACCCGAAGACGCCAGGGGATAAACGAGCCATTCAAGCTATATATGGTGGAAATGCAAATGCTAATGAGGCAGCTGAAGTATACGGGGATCGAACAACTGTACAGGATATACACCAACAGCCTCCCAGACCTGCGAGCATACGCCAGACCAAACGACTTCAACGACTTATCGGAATTGATGCATCTGGCAGCCGCGTTCGAGGAACTCGAAGCCGACAGGGAAAGTTCTCAGCGAGAACCATAACACCACCACCGCAGGACATACGGGAAGCAGGAAGACAATAGCCCGAGTAGCAGCACGCTACTATTGGCCAGGCTTATATAGGGACGTAAGAGCATATGTTCAACAATGCGAAATATGTCAACAATATAAGCCAAGTCAATTAGCGGCAGCTGGACACATGCTGACCCAGATTCCCGAAGAGCCGTGGAGCACAGTATGTGCGGACTTCGTGGGACCATTACCAAGGTCCACCCATGGAAACACGATGTTGTTAGTCTTCATAGACCGCTTCTCGAAATGGACCGAAATGGTGTCACTTAGAAGCGCCACAACAGCAGCGCTACAAAAGGCCTTCAGAGAATGGATTCTGGCACGATTTGGAGTGCCAAAGGTGTTGATCACGGACAACGGCACACAATTCTCAAGCAAGGGGCTAAAACATTTCCTCGAAGAAATGGGAATTAAACACCAATTCACTGCCCCCTACACGCCACAAGAAAATCCCACGGAACGCGCGAATCGGACGGTGAAAACAATGATCGCCCAGTTCACTAAGGAAAACCAAAGACGTTGGGATGAGGCGTTACCCGAGGCTTTGTTCGACGAAGTAGCAGTCGGCACAGGCCAAAGAGTCCAAACGCCGACCGAAAATGAAAAGAAACTGAAAGAATTTTTCGAACTTGTCCGGCGGAACTTGGAAAAAGCCTCACAGGATCAGGCAAGGCACTACAACCTGCGCCGCAGGCAATGGAGCCCCAAAGTCGGAGATAAGGTATGGCTGAAGTTACACCACTTATCGAATGCAGCAGAGGGGTTCGCGGCCAAGCTAGCACCGAGATACGGAGGCCCGTACCAAGTCATGGACTTCACATCGCCGGTGATCTGCAAATTAAAGAGCCCGGCGGATAAGCGGACAAGGACGGCCCATGTGAGCGACTTGAAGCCGCATAGCAAGGAGAGCGGTGAGTCCCCAGAACATCAAAAGTAATAATAATAATAAAAAAAAAAGAGAAGGGTATACAAAAGTTGTATACACCTACATATAAAATAGTAAACATAATAAATGTTCAGAAAGAACAAACCACTCCAATTGCCACTGCGCAACACGTAGTGCAGAATAAGAGAACCACGACCAAACTCAACATCCAATAGAAAAAAAATGCAACGTGCACCGAAGCACACCACTCCAATTGCCATTGCGCAACACATAGTACAGAGTGAGTAGTACCATGACCTATCTCTACGTCCACTAGGGAAAAGTGCAGCGGCCGTCGAAATCATAACAGCTCGTCGCCTAAACGAAAAACGGACACCATCAGAACTTGCCCTATGGATAGCGCAAGTGACTGAAGCACCGAGAAACGGCTGGCCAGTAACAAACATTTTCACACGGGTGTCAAAATAAGCACAGGAGCGAGAGCACTCATAGCCACCCAAGAACGTATATAATGAGGCCGCTGGGTATACCTGACATCAATTCAACCCAAAGACCAAGATGCGCAACACCGCCAACACCAAACCAGCTACAGCCAGTGGACGCAACGGCGCAAAACCAAATCCGGGTGCGGAGCCTAAGGAAACAGGACAGCGAGTAACTCGCAGAAGGTGCGTGGTACGCCTACGACGCTTAGTGCACACAGCGCACGCACCAAGACGACAACCGCCAACACCACCACGGCGGGCAAGGCGATCACCAATCCCGAACCGCCCGATCGCACGGGTAGAGCCGCGCCAGCAGAGTCCAGAAAGCTACGAAGTCATTGCATCCGACACGGACGAGGAAGACTATATCTACGCACCGGTATCGGACGCAGAGATCTGGGATAGCGACGAGGGAGGCTCAACGAGCGACGACAATTCAGAAAGGAGCTTCCATTCTGATGGTTACTACGTCCGCCGCCTTAACGACGAGTATTCGATACCCTCGGTGCCCGTCGCATACCCCGATGACGACGACTTCGAATTTATATCCGACGATGAGGACACCATACCCTGGGAGCCCGTCGCAAAACCCGAAGATGAGATGGTGGTCATCTCATCCGGCGAAGAAGACCCAACGAATGGCGACGATGAGGACACTATACCCTGGGAGCCCATCGCAAAACCCGATGATGAGATGGTGGTCATCTCATCCGACGATGAAGACACGAAGCCCTACACGCCCTGGGCACGAGATGACGAGGTCATCCTGATATCGTCAGATGAGGAGGTGGGCCCACAACCAAGCCCAGAAACGCCATCGGTCTCAGAGGAATACAAACGAGTGTTCAGCGGTGGACAATGGACTTACACCTACACCATGATACAACAGTGGAAGGAGGACAACTAAACACAAGAAAAAAAAAACAAAAAAATAAAATAAATATATAATAATAAATATATAGGGAAAGAAAAACACCCATGTAAAACACTTTACAATTACAATAAACACTCTACGTATTTAATTAACACAAAAAAATTTTATAGCTGAGAAGTGGAAGGCTTCCACTCACCGAAGAAAGGGGGGAGTGTGAGGAGCCATATAGCGTTGACATAAGCTATATGCGCCCCTCGCAACAATTGCCACATATACTATGGGCAACCCTCCCAAACGACTGCAGCAGACGACATCGGATCTTGCGCCACGTCAGCAGATTTCGTCAACGACGAAAACACCTGCAACCAGGCGTTCAACGGCGAGAACACCTGCACCCAGCGAGCAGCATATTATATAAGGAGACCCCCAGTGGGCCGCAGGTGCACGCGGCTCTTATTTCCACCAAGAGCACACGTGCCTACTTCAGCGGACGCCACCGGATGGATGGGAAACGGACACCACCACTTGGCGCTATTGAGAGCGCAAGTGCGCCATCAGCGCATTCCATATCGACGGTGTTGTCAATTGTCGTAATCGCAACAAATCGACTGAGTTTTAGCCTAGCTAAAACTAAACGGACTGAAAGGTTCGTTACACAGGCAACCAAGCGAAATCTGGTGCGTGAAGTGCGCGTAACGGCACAACTGGCGGCCCCATTCAACAGGCCGAGGACGTCGAGGCCGATGGAAAGGCGCTGGAGCCTATGAATCCCGCAGGGGCAGAAGATACCTCGCCGCGACGCTAACCGAGCGACCTCGCCGACGACAATCGGGAGTGGCAAAGGGAAAACGCCAATGTACGACCAGACCCGAATTCCGGCTCATGCTTCAATGATTCCTGGGAGGTCCACGGTCCCTACGATCCGTGTTCAGACTTCGGCTCAAGTGACGAGGAGGAATGCGGCGTGGACGACGGGTTCGAAGATGACGGTTCAGATATAGGCCGCCTGTCCGATGATGAGGACACAATACCCTCTGTGCCCGTCGTGCATCCCGATGACAAGGACACAATACCCTTTGTGCCAGCCGCGCTGTCCGATGATGAAGACACCATACCCTTTGTGCCCGTCGTGCATCCCGTCGACAAGGTCACCGTCATATCATCTGACGAGGAAGACGCCGACGAACCGCAACCTGAGCCACCAAGAAAGAGGCGTATAACCACGGCAACTGCCAAGTATACACAGACATACGCTGAGGGAAGACGGATCCACACGGTCACCGTGGTGTGCACGTGGAACGAGGACGTGGAGGTGCCCCCCACCTGGCAGCTAACCGAGGACGAGCCACCCAACTACGTACCACTCAGCAACTGATGCCAAGACCGGCACGGGTAGAGACACCACCACCACCGGCCCCCACTTGGCAGCTAACTAAGAACAAGGACGAGCACGGGGGGCGCTGATACAGAATCAAGGTGCCAACGATGCACATGGCTCGAGTTTTCGAGCCTAAGAAAAAAAAACATATGTCATAGAAAATATAATAATATTAAAAGCCATAATACTAGACATAAACAAACAAAAAAAATTATCGCTGGGAAGTGGAAGGCTTCCACTTACCGAAGAAAGGGGGGAGTGTGAGGAGCCATATAGCTTTGACATATGCTATATGCACCCCTCGCAACAACTGCAACATATGCTATATACACCCCTCGCAACGATTGCAACAAACGACATTGGATCTTGCGCCACGTCAGCAACTGCAACCAGCGATCAGCATATTATACAAGAAGCCCACCGTGGGAAAGCAACCTCGAACTACAACCAGCGATCACAACCAAAAGCGCACGTGCCTACGTCAGCGGACGCTACCGGATGGATGGACAACTGACACCACCACTTGGCGCCATCAGCGCATTCCACATCGGACAGCGTGAGACCCAACTGGGCCCCGGCCGTGAAGCAGGTGATCGCTGCTCTAATTTAAACCAAGTGCAGCGATCGCAGGAGACCGTGGGAGAACGAAACGGCATATCGGCAGTTGGTGAGGCAGCCGCTGCTCGGATTTCATCGATTGCAGCGACCTCAGTGGGCGGCAACCTGGAAGCAGGTGACCGCTGCCTTACTCCCAGCGAGTACAACGTCGGCAGAAAAGCGTGGGAAACGCCCAAAGAAGCGAGTACAGCGTCGGCAGAAAAGCGTGAGAAACGCCCAATAAAACGGACCACCGACGCGATCCGACCTATAAAAGGGGCGTCGCAGCACACCAAGGGTCAGTCAGTGCAAAGCCGGACGAAATAGGAGTCAGTGCAAAGCCGTACGAAATAGAAGTCAGTGCAAAGCCGTACGAAATAGAAGTCAGTGAAAAGCAGTGCGAAATAGAAGACAGTGCAAAGTCTACGAGGGAAAGCGCGAGATAAGCTTTTTAAAAAGATAAGCAACCCTACCTGTTTCCATAAGCCATAAGTAAAGGACGAAATAAAACCTTTAATTAATATAATAAACCAACGTGTTGTCAATTATCGTAAACGCAACTAACCTAAATTCGTTGCACGATCCCAGAGCTCGACTGAGTTTTAGCCTAGCTAAAACTAACCGAACTGAAAGGTTCGTTACAATATAAAAAGTAAATATAATAAATGTTCAAAGAGAACACGCCACTCCGATTACGGTGAAAGTGAGCCACACATAGTGAGGAAAGAGTAGGGCCATGACCTACCCCAGCGTTCACTGGCGGAATAAAGAATGCCACTGGAACTCTGCACGGATGGGGAGACGGCCCGACTGCGCGTATGGCCACTGGACGGCGAGTGACGCGACCACGAGCTAGCGTGGTTCGCAAAGTGCGCGTGTTGCGCGCACACCGAGGACAACAGCAGTCAAGGGCGTCACCGAGATATGGAGCAAGCGACGAGGAGATGGAAGTCAAGAGAGGGGCTCGGGAGGCCCCGAACCCTGCGATCGCGCGGGTTGAGCCACTACGACGCCACCGCTACCCGGAGCTGGACGAAACCGCAGTACGAGTCGCGGGGCCGCGACAACGTGCCTACTCAATTAACTCGGCTGACGTGGTGTGCACTGCCACAACGAAAGAAAAAAAAAAAGCTCCGCAAAGAAAAATTAATTCAAGGTGAAATAGTCCGATTTAAATGGACAGTGATGTGTCATTTTGTCGGTGAAGTCGCGTTCTACACGCGTGTTATCAAATCTCGCGCCATTGTTTGGACGCTAGCCAATAAAAGGCAATTGAAATAAAACAAACCAATTGTGAAAATATCATAAGCCATGCTTGGCGGTCAAATTACATCCCTCTCTCGCTCTCAGTTATTCTAAGAGAGCAGGTGGTATATATCGATAGGACGATAAACAGTGATCGTGTCAACACAATCGCACATTCTTTTCGGCATTCACACAGTCATAAACATTCACAGTGAAGTGAAAAAATTATCGATTAACACAACGTAAATAAAACTGCGCGCGCAAAACATCGAGCTATTTAATTAAATCAAAATAAAAAATCTAAATAAAATTATCAGCCACTAATTATGAGTTCGCCGGTATACCATATGGACGAAGATGACGAAGAAGTCATCGTCTGTTCGCCACAACAGCTGAAAACAGCCTCCCGAATTTCTAGAGCTAAAAAACTGGACGAACATCCCAGTACCTCCAAAGCCGCTCTCGCCGCATATGAAGCTACCCTGATTAAGAATCAGGCCTATGTTGATAGCCTTCCCATAATTAGAGACAGAAAAACTTTAGATGCAATGCTAAATCAATCTCTCGCCAATAAATCAATCAAACGACTAAGTCCTCCACGGGTAACATCTTAAAAATTACCGAGCCTGCTGCCCCTGCCAAAACTCTCTGTACTGCCACTGCCGCTGTCCCTGCAGCCGGCGCCAACTCAACTACCCTCCCAAAGCAAATTAAGCTAAACCGGTTCCACTTGCTCGCCGCTGAGTGTAGACTTGACGCTTCTGAAATGGCTGCACTCCAGGCATCCATGGTTAATCCAGCTCCCACCGCTCTCTACGCACAGCCTCAACGTGTGCTCAACTCCACATCAGCTACTTGTTCTGCTGATGCTGCCACCTCAACCAATATTAATAACAACTACAATAGCAACGATAATAATGCCACTGCCGCTGCCACTACTAAAGCCACTCCGCAGCGCGCTGAAAAACCGAAACCAATCCTCATCCCCGACGTGGATGATATCATAGAAGTGACCAATCGCATTAATGACATCATCGGTGAATCAAACTATCTGACCAAGCCGGCCGCTAATAAAGGGCTAAGAGTGATGTGTAATGACATCAAATCTTACCGCGCCCTGATCAGCCACTTTCAAGCCAATCAAATCCAGAGCCACACATACCAGCTCGAACACGAGCGGGGCTTCAGGATTGTCATTCGGCACCTGCACAAGACCACACCAGCTGACTGGATACGCAGCAAGCTCGGAGAATCTGGGCTACAAAGTGCGTTACGTCAACGTCATCAAACGACGTTTCACCCGTGAGCCAATCGACTTGTTCGAAGTCGAACTCGAGCAAAAGGACAACGTGGCTGAAATCCTTAAGCTCACCAGACTGGGCACCCAGCAGGTTGCGGTGGAGCGTCCGCTCCGCAATCCCGATGTCGCCCAGTGCCACCGCTGCCAACAATTTGGCCATACTAAAAACTACTGCCGACGCCCTTCTGTATGCGTCAAGTGTGCCGGCAGTCACTTGTCCACCGACTGTCCTAAAAAGACTGAGGAGCCACCTAAATGCGCGAACTGCAAAGGCCCGCATGCAGCTAGCTACCGAGGTTGCCAAGCATTTAAAAGTGCATGCAAAGTCAAGGAGCCGACTACTATCATACGCGTCAACAATCTCTTAGGCCAGCTGGGCATCCCCCAGATTCCAGTACAGCAACGGCAACGCCAGCCCATGCAGCAACAGCAACCTGTGGAGCAAATACAACTGCATCCCCGTATGCAACAACAACGTCCACAAAAAGCCTCAGCAAGATATCAACCACAGCACCAAGCAGCCACTACTCTCCAATGTCCAGCTAACGACCATCAACAAGGTACGCGCCGCAGGTCCAGACAGGCCGTTACCCCTCTGGTCAGCTACGCTGAAATAGTACAAGGCCTCCCACAGCAACCTAATATACAACAGCCTGGGCAGCAACGCCAACCAAGGCCTCGCCAAACCCAGCGACAACTTCAACAACAACAGCCACCCATAGTTCAGCAGACTGAACCTGCAGCCAACTCTCCACGCCACCAGGAGTCGCAGCTACAGCACACGCCGCAGCGCGCGCGACTTCAACCAGTTCTGACTCAGATAAAATCTGTCAAAAACTGGACAGGCTCACGTCCATCCTCATCGAAGACCGCCAACTACGCGCCGCCAATAATCCACCGTTTGATCCGAAAAGTTCAGATCATTCAGCACATAATCGACCAAAAGCTTGATAAGCTCATCACATTCTTAACTGAGGACCACAAACTGCGTGCTGCCACTGACATCGCGTCTGAATTTAAGAAGTTCGAACGCGAAATCGACAACTTAATCAGAGCCCTGTCTACGGCCACCTTCTCTTCACACCCAGCCCCCAATGTAACTCATAATGTCTAGTAATCTCAGTTTACTAAACTCAGCCTCAGCACATCGCGCTGATAACAAACTAAAAATTATCACCTGGAATGCTGCTGGGCTCAAAAACAAGCTAACTGAACTCAAAAACTTCATGACTACTAACAACGTGGACGCAATGCTCGTCACTGAAACACACCTGCTGGATTCTGATAAAATCGTCGTCAGCGGATGCGACACATACATGGCTAATCATCCGACAAATCGTAGAAGAGGAGGAGCAGCGATCTTTATTAAACGCACAATCCGGCACATGGCATTACCATTCGATACTTCACTGGAAATCCAGTGCTCAGTCGTTGCTGTCTCAATGCGAAATGGCACTTATCTCAACATCGCATCTGCATACCTTCCACCCCTCCTCGACTGGACAATCGAAGACTTTAGCAATGTCCTCGGGAGACTTGGCGAGCGGTTTATTATTGCTGGCGATTGGAATGCTAAAAGCTACTGGTGGGGCAACGCCCGTTCTTGCAGAAGAGGTGCTGCGCTGCTGCAGTTCACCCAGCAAAATCGACAATTCAGCATCCTCGCTACTGGCTCCCCTACCCACTTCCCAGCAAACACAGTACACTCGCCATCTGCCATCGATTTTGCCATCTATCGAGGAGTCAGAAGTGAACTTATAAAAATCACTGCTATGTATGACCTGGGATCTGACCACCTGCCTCTGCAAATTGATGTTCTTGACTTTGCTCCAATACGACACTCGAGATGCCATCTGCTCCCGCTCAACGCAAGTATCCGAAAATTTCAATCCTGTCTTAATAACTGCATACTTCTGGACACAGAGATACGCTGTGCTGATGATATTGACGACTGTATTAAGATTCTTGAGAACAACCTGCGCTCCGCAGCTGAGTACGCAAGTGCAAACCAACAATCCTTGAATCAAAACTCACAGTACAGGCAAACCACCTGCAGCCAACGCACGCTCATGATGATTGAAGCAAAACGGCTCATCAGACGACAGCTGGCAACTGCTCGCAATCCTCTGCTAAAAATCATCTACAACTTCTTGGCAAACAGCGTCAAAAGGGCACTCAAACGCGACAGCGAGGCAAAAATGAACCGCTTGCTCTTGTCTATGGACCCGGACAACAGATACAATATACAAAAATTCTGGCGTATCACAAAGAATATAAATAGACAGCCCACACCGAACTTGCCCGTCAAGAAGCACTCCACCCAGAACCAAAATAATAACGGCAGAAACATATGGTGCAAAACCACTGAAGAGAAGGCTGAGGCATTTGGACTGCACCTCGAGGACAGATTCACGCCTATCCTCACCCAAGAAGCGACGGAAAATTCAGATGTTAATGAGAATTCTAGCAATTCACCGGCTGAAAATCCGCTTCCCTTCAGAAGCATAACTCTCACCGAAGTCCAATCAGAGATTAAACAGCTGAAGGTTAACAAGTCGCCTGGGCTCGACAACATCGACAACCGGACCATCAAAATCTTGCCTGTAATTGCAGTTCAATATGTTACCATGATATTTAACAACATTCTCAAGTTCGGCCACTTCCCAAATACATGGAAAAGCGCCACGGTTAAGATGATACCCAAGCCTGGTAAACCACCTGAGCAACTTTCGTCTTACAGGCCAATCAGCCTCCTCTCCGGCATCTCCAAGCTGTTTGAGACACTCTTACTCAAGCGACTGTTCGAAAACGACACTTTTGCTGAAGCCATCCCCAAACACCAATTTGGGTTTCGAAAAGAACACGCTGCTGATCAGCAGATTGGCAGAGTCACGCAGTTCATTCTTAAGGCGTATGAGCGTAATAGCTACTGCTCAACAGTCTACCTCGACATTCAAGAGGCATTCGACCGCGTTTGGCATGACGGCCTCTTCTTCAAATTGAAGCAGCTACTCCCGGAAGTATATTACAGGATTATCCGCAGCTACCTCACCAAAAGAACATTTGTCGTTGAATGCAACGGCGGCGTGCGCTCAAGCCTCAAATGCATCTCAGCGGGTGTGCCTCAAGGCAGTGTCCTGGGCCCAGTGCTGTACAACATCTACACAGCCGACATGCCAAAGCCACCAATATCTTCCTTCCGAACAATGCTTCTCGCTACGTACGCTGACGACACTGTCATTATAAGTTCTCACAGTAATATTGAAACTGCTATCGAAGGGATGAATAGTTACTTGGACACGTTTATGAGATGGGCAAAGAAATGGTGCATAAACGTGAATCCATCCAAGACAGCGCATGTCCTGCATACCCTCAGACCTGGTGGCGCGAACTCGTCCCCAATAATGGCTGGCTGCAGAATAGCAACGAAGTCTGCTCACACATACCTTGGTGTCCGCCTTGACCCCAAACTGTCTCTACAACCGCACGTCACTGCAATCATCAGTAAAATACGAGCCAGAGTCAAGAAGTTGCATTGGCTCCTGAACGCCAACAGCCAGCTGCCTTTAAAAACGAAGCTCATCGTTTACAAGCAGCTCGTGGCTCCTATCTGGATGTACACCTTGGCAGTTTGGGGTCCCCTACTAAGTCAGCTGCAATTTGGCCGAATCCAAACTGAGCAAAACAAGGCGCTAAGGCTTATTACAAACGCTCCCTGGTACGTCAGAAATGCCACTTTACACTCTGACCTTGAAATCCCATTGGTCGAGCAAGTATACGTTGACATCTGTAATAAATATACAAAAAGATTGCAAATGCACTTCAACCCCGAGGCAAAGAAATTAGCACTTGATCCGTATGTCCCTCAGCGGCTCACTCGCACTCGGTATCTGGAAATGATCAATAGATGTATCCCCCCTAATATGCGACCACCTCCGCCGCCACTACATCCGCACGAAGTCCAGATAGCGCAACGGCGGGAAGAGCGACAGGCTACATTAAGACGACGCGAAGAGCACCGAATAAGTGAACATGCTCGCATCGAAAGGATACGTGAGCAAAGGCGACAGCAGCAACTCCAGGTAGAGCAACGAGAACAGGAGCTTGAGCTTGAGCGTGAGCGTGACACCCGACGCAGTCAAACAAACAATAACGAACTTGTCAATGGTATTATGGCTATATTAAGCCCTTCGGCCGTTATTTTACAACAACAAAGAAGGGCGCAAGTTTTAGGCTACTTAAATCTGATTGAAAGCGCGGTACTAGGTGATCCTTCAGACGGCGCAGAACCTCCACGCTTATTCCACGGACAGGCTCCGATAGGTGAATCGTCCGAATCTTTGCGAGCTGAAACAACAAACGAGCGTGCTGACAATGATGTTCAAATTTCTAACAACTATCACTCAAGGCAATCCCTACGTGCCTTACGATGACTCGGACATCGGCGAAGTCGACGAGGGAGACTCGACGAACAATGACGACTCCGACGACAACTACTCGGACAACGAGGTCGTCGAGTCGGCGAATGATGACGAAACGAGATCACCGGAACCACAGAACCAGGACGACGCGGACACCATGCCACGAGGTTATCCTAATCTCGTCCGACGAGGAGGAGTGCCCACAACCCTCACAGCCACCGCCGCAAGCCAGAGCCAGAGCCACTCACGGTGGCAAAGGAGTACAAGCGTACGTACAACGCAGGATAGTGGGAACACACCTACACCATGGTGTTCAGTTGGAAGGGGACCACGCGACCACCTATGCCAAGGCCAGGCACCAGGCGATAAGAATAGCCGCCCGCCCGAACATCGAACGTCAGATGACCGGAAAATAATAATAATAAGAGCATTTTTCAGATCCTCTTTGCTAGATATGCTGTGTTTCCGTACGTTATTTTCGAACAGAGCCCACAAATTCTCAATAACATTTAAATCTTGAGACTGGGCAGGTGGAATTATCATGTGGGGGCAGTTCCTGATGATCCAGGACTGTACTATCTTAGCCTTATGCTTGGGATCGTTGTCCTGGTTGAACCGGAAAGTATCTCGGATTCCTACCTTCTCGGCACTTTGGAGTAAATTTTCCTTTAGTATGTTGAGGTACACATTCTTGTCCATTGTTGTTTCAAAAATCACAAAATTCCCGAAACCGGCTGACGAGATACATACCCATGCCATGTCACTTCCTCCACCATGCTTGACTGTTGCCTTTACGTGTTTGGGATTCAGGTCAGTATTGGGCTGTCGCCATACATAATTCCGTCCGTCAGAGCCAAAAATGTTGAATTTGGACTCATTTGCAAATATGACTGTGTTCCAGAACTCCAATTCCTTGTCCAAGTGGTTTTTGGCGAACGTCATCCAAATCCCTTTATCTTGCACGCTTATAAAGGGCTTCTTCCGTGGTACTCCGGCATTAAAGTCATGTTTGCGCAGAAACCTGCACACAGTTTCCACACAGTACTTTTTCCCCATTTCATCCTGCACCTATTTGCGTCGACGAAGCGCCGAATGATGTTATACACAGTTGAGTTGCTCAGATTGACCATTTCATCTATTTTGCGATGTGAATATCCGTTTTTGTGGTGTTCTAGGATGAGTTTCCGTAGTTCAATGGTAGTCTGTTTGTCCATGGTCCTTGTTGGCTTTTTGCACCCGAGATGCAGGATGAAACTAAACTGACTACGAAGGATTGGTCTATTTATACGGAAAATACTCAACTTTAAGTAAAAAATCCGGGTTTTATAGCACCCAGGTGTCCACAGTGTACCTGATCCAAATGAAAACTATACCTAAAAGTAGGCAACATTTATTCATAATTCTATCTAGCAGGTGGGGAAACCCCAGTTTATTGGGGTCATATATTAATTTTGGTGGTTAATATTGTACCTACCATCGGTCTTTGGAATTTTTGAAAAATTATGTAAATTTAGTTTATGGCAGGCAATTCCTTTTTTTCTTTGACCCTGATCCGAATAAGCTTCGAGCCACTGTATATAAATTTACGTGTTGTTAATTTTCGCATCGCAACTATAAATTTGTTGATCGAACCCATCGCGCGACTGCTCAAGTTGCTTAAGCTGCACTTTTTGGGATTAGCCGCAACAGCGGAGCGGTTTCTCTAGGGTAAGAGATTTGTGAAATTCACTGGTATTTTAGTTCAAATCATAAATATCGAAGATGCGAGATGCCCTTCGAATAATAGAGGGTAGCAGAAGGCATTGCCTGTCCGTACTCATTATCCGAAAAAAAAATAAAAACGAACTACACTGACTATATGCTAGCACGCATACGCACTCGTAATCTAATATAAACATACTGCCGTCTGTCAACGAGAGAATTTTTATTGATCAATGTTAATATTTAAACAGTTGCCGTCTATAAAAGTCTTTCTTAATTATTATTATTAATAAGCGGGACATAATCCGTCCTACATATAAGTTAAGATCTATTATTCCAGATCATCCATACAGCCAAACTCGCTGCAATAAATATCACTCGGATCTTGCGCCGCGTCAGCATATTTCATCAACAACGAAGTCAGCTGCAACCAGCGATCACAACCAAAAGCGCATGGAATAATACGACACGTGTCTTCGCCAGCGTATTGTGAACAGCCATATAGCTTTGACATATGCTATATGCGCCCCTCGCAACAATAGCAACCAGCAGCACACGTGCCTACGTCAGCGGACACCACCACTTGGCGCCGTCAGCGCATTCCACATCGGACAGCGTGAGACCCAAATGGGCCGGCAGCGACAAAGCTACATCGAGGGCAGCGACCTCAGTGGGCCGCGGCCTTGAAGCAGGTGCAGCGATCGCAGGTGGCCGTTGGAAAACTTAACTGCACATCGGGCAGTTGGTGAGGCAACCGCTGCTCTAACTTCAACGAGTGCAGCGACCCCTTGAAGCAGGTGACCGCTGCTCTAATTTCCAACGAGTACAGCGGCGGCAGAAAAGCGTGAGAAACGCCCAAAGATCACGCCACCAACGCGACCCGACCAAGAAGACCATCATGGGACCCAAATGGACAACTGACACCACCACTAGCCTCAGTCAATGCATTCCACTAGAGAACTAGCGTGGGCCACCCGACACCTCCACCAATTGGACAGCAGCGACAAAGCTACAGCGATACAGCTACAACGACAAGACGCCAGCAGAATGCAGCAAACCGATGTTTCATTACAATAAGTCATATTGTACAAAATACGTCCTAATAAAGCACTAATCTGAGACAGTTGAGTTTTTTTTACAAACAAAGTAAAGAACCCGATTAATTGGCGCCCGAGCAGGGACCGGTACACGGTTAAGCAAATCGCGAGTTGAAGTGTATTTTTTTAAAAAAGAAAAAAAATCACACGTCTATTTATACGCGCCTTAAATAACGGCAAACTAAGGACATCTCGCGAGAAAAGCCTAAATAGGCCAGTGTCGAAAAGTAAAGTGCCTCAAGTAGCCACGTTCAATTCAAAAGCGCCTCAAGTAGCCGCAGAAGCGAACACGACCAGTGCCAAGTTCATATCAAAAGCGCCTCAAGTAGCAGCAGATACGAACATAAACTGCAAGTTCAAATTCAAAAGCGCCTCAAGTAGCCGCAGAAGTGAACACGATCGATAAAAAAGATCGAAGTGCGAGACAGAACTGTGTACCGGTGCCGAGAAATAATTACCGCCGACAACCCTGTAGTGTGCGTCCGCAGGGTACCACGAATCAAAGTATCCAGAGGAACCCGAGGCACCCATCTCGAAGCAAAATCGTCGTGGGACAAAAAGGAGCAATTCCAAAGGATCGTCGTGGGAGATTCGCCGGGATGTTAATTGTAAGCATAAAATATAAGAAAACATTTTTGAGAAAACATTTATAAAATAAGAAAAAAAAATTGAGAAAATATTCAAAAAAAAACCAAAAGTTTTTTGAGAAAATATTTATAAAATAAGAAAAAATAGTTTTTGAGAAAATATTCAAAAAATAAAAAATAAAATTTGTTGAGAAAAATTTATAAAATAAGAAAACATTTTCTGAGAAAATATTCAGAAAATAAGAAAAAAATGTTTGAGAAAATATTCAAAAAATAAAAAAAAAATTTGAAAAAATATTAAAAAAGGAAAAAAAAAATTTTTTTTGACAAAATATTTTGAAAATAAGAAAAAACCTTTGAGAAAATATTTCGAAAGAGAAAAGTTCGAATAACCAATTAACGTCTATAGAAATATTTTCCTATAGCTCTGAAACATTGAAACAATTCATTTTAAAAAATATATAAAAGTGGTCCGAATTTAAAAAAAATGCAGTCTAACGATTTGTCCGAATCCCTGTCCCGAATGAAGGTAGGAACAGCTGGTACCAGCACCCAGAAAAACACCCAAGTAACCTCATCTCTGAGAGATACAATAGTATCGTTAATAAAAGAGACGCTTCAAGGAGGTGAAATAATCCGACAAGCAATAGGTAGCGAAGATAACGACCTCCTATATGACATCCCATTTACTAATCCAAGATCAGGGGAGGAACAAGAAAAAGTTCCAGAAATAACACGGCTGATCAGAGAGTTTTCAGGAGACCGAACAGCATTCGGCTCATGGAAAAAAAATGTGGACAGAATAATGGCAATTTACAACGGCCAGGAGGAGACTTACAAATACTATCTGGCGACTTTAGCAATTCGAAATAAAATAATAGGAGAAGCAGATGCAGTACTGGAATCCTACAACACTCCGATGAACTGGAAGGCCATCTCCAAGTGCCTCACTGAACATTACGCTGATAGGAGAGACTTAAAAACTCTCGAATATCAAATGTTCTCTTTAACTTAAGGACGTCTGTCTGTACAGGAATTTTATCAAATGGTATACCACCAACTCTCTCTGATCCTCAACCAAATAATTGTGCAAGAAGACGCACCTGAGGTAGTTAGAGCTCTGACGAACAACTATCGAGGCAAAGCTCTGGATACGTTCGTACGAGGTCTAAACGGAGACTTACCAAGACTCTTAGCAATCAAAGAGCCAAGAGATCTTAGTCACGCCTTACACCTGTGCAACCTGGTGGAAAACCAAGAGCACAGAAATGGTTTTATACCTAAAATAAAACATCAAATACCACCCTTACCACCTAGAAGTTATATCCCGATACGCCAGCTAGGTAAACCACCACAAGCCAATAATGCCAGACAATGGAGAAATTTCGAACCTAAACTTTACCATACCCCCCGACCAAATATGACTTATCAGATGTCAAATCTCAAACAGTTTCCCCAGACTCAACAATACACATTGCCGCAACAATTTTTCAATACTAAACAGACTTACCAAGCGCCTCCGCGCCCATTCTTCCCAAAACCAGAGCCGAAACCTGTACCAATGGGGATAGATAACTCCATCAGAAGTAGAAATATCAATTACATGAATAAACCTCGCTCAAATATTTTCGCGGGCAAACACCCCCTCAGCGCATCTAGCGGACAGCCACCAAAAATTCAACGACAATTTCATATCGCAACCGAAGCACCTGAGGAACAGTTCGAACAATCGTGACGTTTACGATGAAGAACAAGCTTACTTCGAAGACGCTGGTTTAGAAGAAGCTTACTCTCTATCGGACGAGGGAGGAAGTGAAGTCGGTTACGAATACCAACCTACAATGGTTGACGCCTCAGATATCCATTTTTTAGATTAAATGGTTCCTCTTTGCCCTATTTTCAGTGCATAACGAGGAACGGCACCCCACTAAACTTTCTAATTGACACAGGTTCCAATCAAAACTACATCCAACCAAACTTAGTTATGAGTCCGAAAGAAAATAAAAACATATTCAATGCAACTTCTGTCGGTGGACAAACCAAAATATCCCAGCACACATTTCTCAGCTTATTCAGTCAAAAAAATATACCAATCAAGTTTTTCCTACTTCCAACTTTAAAAACCTTCCACGGTATCCTAGGCAATGATATTTTGAAACTGACCTATACCACCAGAGTGTTACGAGAAATAAGAACGACGTCAGATTCTGCCGTTTACAGCAAACATTACCAATACCCTACTTCTCTAAGAGGAGAAGTCGAAAAACAAATATATCAGTTGCTGCGAGACGGCATAATAAGACCTTCACGGTCACCATACAATGCCCCAGTGTGGGTAGTACCAAAAAATAGCGACACATCAGGCGAAAAAAAGTTTCGAATAGTCATCGACTATAGGAAACTTAACTCTGTAACAATTTCGGATTGATACCCGATCCCCGAGATTGGAGAAATCATCGCACAATTTGGCGAGAATAAATATTTTTCCGTATTAGATCTCAAAAGCGGATTTCATCAAATTCCACTCATTAAAAAATACATTGAAAAAACTGCATTCGCAGTAAATGGCGGAAAATATGAATTCACCAGACTTCCGTTTGGTTTAAAGAATTCGCCATCGATATTTCAACGAGCATTAGACGACATCTTAAGGGATCACGTTGGAAAAATCTGCCATGTCTATATAGACGACATCATCGTTTTCAGCAAATCTGAAGACGAACACGCTAAACATCTAAATATGGTCTTCACGACCTTAGATAAAGCAAACATGAAAATTCCATTCGACAAATGCGAGTTTTTCAAGACCGAAGTCGATTTCCTAGGCTTCACTATTTCAGCAGATGGTATCAAAACCAACGAAGAAAAAGTGAGAGCAATAAAAAACTTCCCAACACCCAAAAGCCTCAAAGACGCTAAATTAGCAAAACCTCTCACAACTCTTTTAAGAGGAGAAAATGGCAGACTCTCAAAGAATCTTTCCCATAAAGCCGAGGTGACACTCGACAATAATGCAATTAAAGTATTCTGTAAAATCAAGAGCACGCTCAGCTCGAACGATGTGGTACTAGCCTACCCCAATTTTGAAAAAGAATTTCACTTAACAACCGATGCATCAAATTTCGCCATCGGAACAGTTCTCGAACAAGAGGGTAGACCCATTACTTTCACATCGCGTACACTCTCGAAAACAGAAGAAAATTACGCAACCAACGAAAAAGGAATGTTAGCCATTGTCTGGGCTCTTCAGAACCTGCGTATGTACCTCTACGGTACCTCAAAAGTAATAATTTTTACAGACCATCAACCCTTAACTTTCGTACTAAGCAGCAAAAACCATAATGGAAAACTCAAAAGATGGAAAAGTTACCTCGTAGAATATAACCATGAATTAAGATATAAACCAGGAACCTCGAACGTTGTTGCAGACGCTCTATCCAGAAATCCCCCAAAAACCGAGATAAATACCACATCCATATCAACATGCACAGTACAGAGTGATGACAGTTCGTCACACAACCTTGTACCTGTGATGGAAGTCCCCATTAACGTCTTTAAAAACCAAATTTTTTTGTTGACATCAGAAACAGAAACATACGAAATCAAATTACCTTTTCCTACTTACCACAGACATATAGTTACAAAACCACATTACACAGAAGACGACTTAGTAAACATCCTAAAAAAACGGCTAAATCCAAAAATTGTCAATGGTTTATTCACTACAAAAAATATTATGGCCAAAATTCAAAACATTTACCCTTTCCATTTCGGGAATTACAAAGCCAGGTACACTCAAAAACAAGTTCAAGATATCACTAACGAAAGCGAACAAACAGAAATTATAACAAAAGAACACACCAGAGCTCATAGGAATGCAATAGAGAAAAAAATTCAAATACTTAACGAAAAAAATTGAAAGAATAACAAAATCTTGCGAAACTTGCAAAGAAAGCAAATACGATAGGCACCCACAAAAAGGAGAATTACAACCAACCCCTAATCCATCCTATCCAGGTCAAATGATCCATATCGATTTATATACTACAGAGAGAAATACTGTTCTAACTGCAGTAGATAAATTTTCCAAGTACGCACAAATACAAATTTTAAATTCAAAAGCAACTGAGGATATAAAACACCCACTACGTGAAATAATGATAACAACATAACAACAACAAGTTGAAAGATTTCATTCAACACTCACCGAAATAATGAGAGGATAAGAGCATATCGAACTTTGAAGACCTAATATTCAAATCTATTTAGCTGTTCAACCAATTCACCGTGACTGAAAAACCAATAGACATATTTTTCGGAACACGAGACACTAGCAAACCCCAAGAACTAGAGGAAAATATAAACAAAATCAGAGATATGGTAAAACATAAACAAGCCAATGACCTAGAATATCATAATGGCAAGAAGAAAAAAATAAAACAGGATGAAAAAGGAGACATAGTTTATTGCAAAATTGATAAAAGACTAGGTTCAAAACTAACTCCGAAATATAAAAAAAAAATTGTAGAAGAAAATACAAATAGCACAATAAAAACACAAAGTGGCAGGATCATTCACAATTCTCAGTCTAGCGACCATACTGGATGTTCAATGGAGTGAGACAGCGGTCGCCTTACACTGAGAACCAATGCGGTCGCCTTACAAACGGCCGCATAATGTATTTCTATGTATGTATTTAGATTTAAGAATTGTGTATAAATAAAGGCCTGCTCGTCAGAGCAGGAAGTTCGAAACTAATCGTCGACTCCGCACGTTTGATTTCACCCTATACGTATCTCAAACATTGGTCCTTCGAGCCGGATACGAAATTCAAATCGTTGAATCTGTATAAGCATAGTGTAGTAGTATAGTATATAGTATAAACATAGTCTGTATAAGTGAATTCGCGTTAGTTTCAGAGTTCGAACCGTCGAATCTAATGATGGAAGGTCGAAAGGAATGACTAAGTCTTCCAAAGAGGAGGTAGGCCAAACTGTTCGTTCAGTGAGTCCTACGCAAGTCCTTGTGAGGAGCCATATAGCTTTGACATATGATATATGCGCCCTCGCAACAACTTCGACATACGATGCAGGCACCCCTCGCAACAACTGCACCTCACACAAATTCCAAAATATGATAGGCGGAATCCGTTTGCAGTGACCTCAGAGCGAGGCAACCGCTGAGGGCAGCGATTGCAATGGGAGCCACTGACGAATTCCCATCGAGTGCCGCGATTGCAATAGGAGCCACTGACCTAATTCCCAGCAACAGGAGCCGCTGACGAATTCCAATCAAGTGCAGCGATCTCAGCAGTGAAGTAACCGCTGAGTGCAGCGATCGCAATAGGAGCCCGCTGACCTAATTCCCAGCAAATAGAGCAAACTCAGCAGTGAAGTAACCGCTGACGGCAACGGTCACAAAATGCGAGCGATCGCTGACCTAATAATGCGGCGACCGGATCTATAAAAAGGGCGTCGCAAATACGGAAGTCAAGCAGTGCAAAGGCGACAAGCGGAGGCAATACGTCGACCGGTGAAATCGTAACAGGACGATTCACCAGCAAGGAGCTTTAAAGGAGCGAAGTCAGTCAGAGAAGGGCTGATCGCCACCTAGCTGGTACATGGGACGCCGGATATAAAAGGGCAGTTAAAATGGTACCATAGTGATAAGTAAAGGCAAATAAAACCATTAGTAATATATAAAGGATATGTGTTATTAATTATCGCAGCGCAATCAAATATAAATTTGTTGCTCGAACCCGTAGCTCGGCTGAGTTTTAGCCCAGCTAAAACTGGACGAACTAAAAAGGTTCGTTACATCCTTCTGGGGGAATTAGAAAAATATGAGTGCCAGCTACGAGAGGCAATGGATGCTGCAAAAAGTTGCTTAGAGAATCCGACGATAGACCAGCTTCGGACTAGCTGAATCATTTAAGATCATGTCTGAAAGGAGAAGCATCCACAATGGTAAGCCATTTATTGATTGGCTCAGCAGCCAACTACCAAAAGGCATGGGATCTGATGTGTAAGCGGTACGAAAATAATAGAAAGATTTTCGCTGACCGGCTGAACACGCTGTTGGAATTGGAACCATTAAGATGCGATTCAGAGGAAAGGATCCGCAAATTCCTAGATGTAGCAACGGAAAGCATCTATATCATAAAGGAAAAATCGAAAATTGGCAATTCCGCAGATGTTATCTTCGCCCAAATCCTTCTTCGACGATTTTCGACAGAGGCTCTGCAGCAGTACGAGCAACATGTTAAAACAAAAAACAGAGAGATCCAATCTCTGGAGGACGTACAGGAGTTCATCAATCAGCTATACCATGCGGTGGATTCAGTGCAGAAAAACGTCGTTAAAGAGACAACACACCGTCTACAGAGAACTTGCCGATTTTGTGCGATTAGCGGGCACGACATAAACAGATGTCAAAAATTTAAAGCAGCAAATGTAAACAAACGAAAGGATTTCGTAAAAATGCAAGACTTATGCTTCCGTTGCTTGGGGACTCATGCTATGGCGGAATGCAGAAAGGACTGGAGATGCCAGCAATGTAACAAGCATCACAATACCTTGCTACATGAAGATATAAAAAAAGAGAGTGTCAACTGGCTTAAACAAAATAAAGGACAGGAAACACTGTTGGCCACTGCTGTTGTCAACATTAGAAATGCCAATGGAACCTACGAGCAACTTCGAGCATTGATGGATGGAGGATCGCAACGCACCCTCATATCAGAAGAAGCAGCGCAGCTTCTAAGGCTGAAGAAAAACAAGGAGAAAGTGGAAATACAAGGAATAGTTTCAAACGGCGTGGGACTGGCAAAACACAGTGTGACACTTGAAATAAAACCTCGTTTTTCAAGTCAATTCAATATGAAGACCACGGCGCTAGTCCTTCCCAAGCCACAAAGAGCACTTCCCAGCAAGAGGATTGATATGGATATCGATACAGACTGGAAGAATTGCACTTTAGCTGATCCAAACTTTAACATGCCTAGTAGAGTAGACATGGTTATTGGTGTGGACTTATTTCCCTTAATAATGATGGGTCAAGTCAGAACTATTAATGGAGCACTTGGACAAAAAACGCGACTCGGATGGATAGTTTCCGGAAATATTGCCAGAGCACCACCTCAGAAAATTCTGACCGCGACCACAACGGTAAACATTGGCGATCTGGAGCGCTTCTGGGAACTTGAGGAAGAAGTGACTGATGCAACTGAAGAAAATCAACGTTGTGAAAATTATGATCAGCAAACGACTTCAGTAGACAAGGATGGACGACTAATAGTCTCGATTCCATTTCACAGCAATTTTGAACTGGGAGACTCTCGTAAGCAAGCAGTGGCAAGACTGTTGCAAATGGAGAAAAAATTTAAAATGAACCAAATGCTCTACCAGGAATACAAGAACTTCATGAAAGAGTACCAACAGCTCGGGCATATGGTGCCAGTAAACACAGCAGGCAAAGGTAAATACTATCTGCCGCACCAGGCGGTAATTAGGCAAGACAGTCTAACGACCAAACTAAGGGTTGTCTTTGATGCATCAGCAAAAACCACAAGTGGACGTAGCTTGAACGAGGTAATGTCAATCGGTCCCAAGATTCAAAGGGACATTTTTGACATTCTATGCAGCTGGCGAATGTGGCGGTATGTGATGACAGCAGATGTAGAAAAAATGTATCGTCAAATCAAAATAGCGCCAGCTGATCAGGAGTACCAATACATCGTTTGGAGAGAAAATCCAAGAGAGCCAATGCAAGAATTTAAATTGACGACCGTAACATATGGAACATCAGCCGCACCATATCTAGCAGTGCGTTCATTGCATCAACTGGCGGACTTATATTGCAAAGATGATGAAAAGTTAACGCACATTATAAAAAATAATTTCTACATGGATGATTTAATGACTGGAGCCAACACGATAGAAGACTGCACTGCGATTCAACAGAAGGATAAGAGCTGTCCTGAACAACGGAGGAATGCATCTACGCAAATGGGTCTCCAACGATAAGAAGATAATTGCATCCATAGCAAGCGCAAATAAGTCGGAAAAAATCGCAATACCAAAGACGAGTCAGTTAAAACATTGGGATTGCTTTGGGATCCAACCAGAGACGATTTTACATTCAGCGTAAAAGTGCCGACTTGGGTCATGTTTCAAAACGTTCGGTGCTTTCTCAAATGGCAAGGATATTTGACCCATTAGGATGGCTAACTCCGGTAACATTACAAGGAAAATGTTTCATGCAAGAACTATGGAAAATGTCCTTCAAGTGGGACGCAGAACTGGAAACGGACTTGGCAGACATTTGGCGCAACTTTGCAAATGAACTACCAGCACTGACAACTATACGAATTCCGCGTTGGACTGGTAGCACGGGTCTCTCAACAATTGAACTCCATGGATTTTGTGACGCCTCAGAGAAAGCATATGCTGCCGTAGTATACGCAAAAATAGGTAGCCAAGTCACCTTGCTTGCATCAAGAAGCAAGGTAAATCCATTAAAAAACAAGAAAACCATCCCCAAGTTAGAGCTATGTGCAGCTCAGCTTCTGGCAAAACTATTGTTTCGAATCTCAACCACCATGAACTGCCGAGGTCAAATCAACGCATGGAGCGACTCGCAAATTACTATTGCATGGATCACAAATAAGCGCAGTAAGGACAAATTTGTGAAAACCAGGGTGGATGACATTACGAGCCATCTGCCATCAGTGAAATGGAACTACGTGAAGTCAGAAGAGAATCCAGCAGACGTCGCTTCAAGAGGAATCACACCAAGAGAGCTGGAGCATCATGCGACATTTGGTGGCATGGGCCACAGTGGCTAACGCAGCCAGCCAGCGAGTGGCCAGTACAAAAAGAAGAGGAGATCCTGATAGTAGCAGCAACGTTGAATGAAGACGATCCACTGACAAAACTGCTGTTTAAATATTCGAGTTTGTCGAAATTGGAAGGCGTAGTCGTTAATATTTTACGATTTATAGCAAAGCTTCAGGCAAAAATCACGCAAACATCGTCCACAGACATCAACTTTTGGAGTAAGGCAAAATCAACAATTATAAAGCTTCAGCAGCAACTAGACTTCGGGAAAGAGATTTATCAACTGCAGAACAAAAAACAATTAAAGGCTAAAAACAAACTACTACCACTCTACCCGTTTCTGGACGAAGAAGGAATTCTGAGAGTTGGAGGTCGACTACAAAACTCCGCCTTACCATTCGGAATAAAACATCCCATCATCATAGGAAAATCCCATTTGGCTTGGCTACTGATCGATAAGGCCCACAAAATGACCCTACACGGAGGAATCAAGTTAATGAAAAACTTCATCCAACGGGAATAC
Organism: Drosophila trichaetosa; assembly: GCA_035043205.1. Taxonomy (NCBI): domain Eukaryota; kingdom Metazoa; phylum Arthropoda; class Insecta; order Diptera; family Drosophilidae; genus Drosophila; species Drosophila trichaetosa. Next base: position 120,636 of record JAWNNE010000152.1, read on the forward strand.
TGGATATTTGGTTGTCGCAACCTCATTAGAAAACATTTCCGAGCATGTGTCACATGCATTAGATACAGACAGGAGTCAATTAGCCAAATCATGGGAAACCTACCCACTTATAGAGTGAGCGGAGAGTTTCCATTTTATACAACGGGCATAGATTACGCTGGACCATTTAAAATCAGATGCTCAAAAGGACGAGGACAGAGGGCTTACAAAGGATACATCTGCGTCTTCATTTGTATGGCCACAAAAGCAATCCATTTGGAGCTACTCAGCGACATGACCACGAACAAATTCTTGGAAGCCTTGCACCGATTCTGCGCGAGGCGGGGCAGAAGCAAGCACCTGTACTCCGATAATGGAACAAATTTCGTTGGAGCAGCAAGGAAGTTAGATGTCGACCTAGAAGCTTTTATATTAAACAACACCAAGTTGGCACCGATTTTGCAGAAAGATGGCATAACCTGGAACTTAATTCCCCCGGGGAGCCCCCACATGGGTGGATTGTGGGAAGCTGGCGTAAAATCAATATAATACCATCTAAAACGGATCCTTGGAAACAACAGCTGCACCTATGAGGAGTTTGCCACTCTACTATGTCGCATAGAGGCGGTGTTGAACTCTCGGCCGTTAATCCCGATGGAAGAGGAGAACGGGACGGACGATGCACTCACCGCTGGACATTTTCTAGTGGGTAGGCCACTTATAAGTGACCAATGCGGTCGCCTTACAAACGGCCGCATAATGTATTTCTATGTATGTATTTAGATTTAAGAATTGTGTATAAATAAAGGCCTTCTCGTCAGAGCACGCAGTTCGAAATTAATCGTCGACTCCGCGCGTTTGATTTCACCCTATACGTGTCTCAAACATAAATCCAAAAAAAACCCTTACAGCTGCATCTTCTGCCAAACTCTCAGATATTAGTATTCGGTTAATTAATGAGTTTTACTTACGACGCAAGCCACCACGAAGACAGTAACGATATTGTACACCTTCGGTGTCAGAGGTCTTCAAGTGTCCAGATAAGCGGGAAGGGCATTACAAAAAGAAACATTCACAATTCTTAAACATGGACGCCACACATATGCGTGCTGTAATAGACGCCGCGGCAGTCAGCGCTTTAGCCTTACAGGCCGACAGCTACCAGCGAAGTGCAGTGGCCCTAACAGAAGAATTTAAATCACAGTTCCAACAAAGACGGCTTAGATAGGCGCTTGCAGGCATCGCAATTGATGACGCCACAAATATAGGTGTACCAACACGTAGAAACATAGGCGGAGTTAGGTGTCCCGTGTTGAATTTTTGAAAGTTGCAATGTCAGCTCACGCCAGTTCCAGGCCGTCATTTTAATCCTTAGTAAGATAAGGGCATCCGCTGAAGCATCCCTACCGTCGGCCTTGAACTTCGAGGACATAATCGCAAGACTGAATTTTACATATAGCTACAGTCACATTCAAGTTACTGAACGAGAAATGGGGACCCTCAGACAGGGTGGCAAGTCCCTATTAGAATACTACGACGCGGTGTAGAAAAACCTCACCTCGCTAATGAACAAGATAAACATGAGACACGACGAAAGCCTATCGAAAGATGCTCATATCAGGCCTCAAACGGATCCTGACTGACGTGGTTTTGGCCGCACACACAACTGTTAGAAGCATAGAAGTAGGCATATATCGGCCATAATGGAAAAAAGCAAAAGAAAAGAATTTCCAAACAAATCGGAGCGGTTGACATCAATCCGATAAGCGAAACCCAAGCCGGAACCCATGTATGTGGGTCCATACTCATTCAAGTTTAGACAGACAACCTATGACTGGGCCAAGTAGGCAGAGAGTATCCAAGCCAATGCTGAAGTTGCCAACACAGCACTTATCGAGAGCAGCCGCGGCAGCGATAACAAAGCGACAACTGTAGGTTAGGATATTTTTAATATTTCGTATTTTAGTTCTAATATCGATGAAGAGGCGATATGTTCAACAATATATATCTAGCCCTCATAACGTTGTTTTCAATGAATTAAAACAAAAAACTTTAAGCTTCTGTCTCTCAATAAAACTGATCCTTATTACTTTTTCCAAAGAAATCACTACCCGATTGCAAACAAAATTGATGGCGTCTTATAATAGATTACTACACGAGATGGCAACACAGCATGTTATTAGCTTATATCTGAGTGTTCAATTAGTTTAAAATTTAACTACCGCTCATATTCACTCCACATACCTGTAAACAGAGACTGTACAATCTATCACGGATTTGGACACCTAGTGTCAAGTAAGTAACACTAGTAGACCGATGTTAAATTAATATTAACTTAAGTTTCAAAGTTAGTTCTCTTACAGTACTTTAAATAAAGATGGCCTGCTAGTAATTATAGATGCCATGACAGAGCACTCCCAACTATGTGCCGATGCTGCAAAACAAATAATGGGGTTAAAAATCTAAATTATAAAATGAATACTCAAAGTACCTGGGGAATAGAGTGGGTTATGTTGCGCTTCGAACAGATCGAAAAAATGTTCATGCAATCACTGAAATAAACATTCGTAACAGTGTACGTCAGTCCCGTTGTTTTCTTCGATTCCGTCGGATTGTATCGTTGCGCAGTGGTGCCTTCTGACTTATTTCACTCCAAAAATCATATCGTCTAAAGTAATAAAAAATTTGCGATTGAGTGATAGAAAATGTAATAAGCTTTAAAATAAGTACTCAAGCCGTTTTTTATGTTTACTTATTGGGGTATTACCTGGTGAGCCTCTTACCAGAATGTGACTTCTGCAGTACACATAAAATCTTTTTGCATTTCTTATAATATAATTATTTTGTACAGTTATATACTCTATAATGTAAATATAAAAAAAACAACTTCAAATAATGTATTCTTTCTATAAAATCTGTATACATATATTATATATGTGTACATCAGAACCTTTGAAAATAACAGCTAATGGGTCTGGAGGCGTTCATTAGATTGAAAAGGGCACTTACCAGCGCGACTCTCGTAGTCCATCCCTACATTAATATACATTTTTGTATCCAGGGTGAAGACTTTCTTTTCCAACTTGATGAGGTGTAGCACTGAAAAATAACAGCGCTGCAGAGAAATAATAGAAATGCATTAGTAAAAACAATTCTCACATTTAAAGCGTATGTTGAACTCATAACGTGCATCATATTAACTGACCATACTAGTCTTCTGTAGCTTGCACTGAATGGTTCTGTGGAATAATTGTTCTTAACTCATCAGCGATATGAATTTTGAATCAAGCATAAAAAGCGCAGATATGATGATGTGGCAGACATGCCCTCTAAATCTCGCAATTTACCGAGTTCGTCCACTGCATTCCAGACTTATGTGTTGAGGACGAATTGTTATTTAATAAGCCAAGGGACCCGAACTATCATCAAGTACCTTAATCTAAATGGCAAGAGTAGCCGACAGTGATACTTGTAAGATGACAATAAACTCGGCGCAAACCATCAGCCCAGTCATGGGTTCGAAAAGAAAAACGGAAATGCCCAAACAGAAGTTGGATTGGATGTTTCGAGATCACGCATTGGAAACGTCGTTCGCTCTTTCGATCACATGTCCAAGTTTCGCTAATGGAAATAAGCTTACAGACTTTCTGGGACATAACTGTGTAAAGCTAGGAGCGGCATGCATCACGAAAATTAACTATCGAGAAATATTTCAAATTCGTATACTCGGAGCGTTATTCCGATTCATCAGTGGGATATCTTGCAAATCGCGAATTTTCATCTGGTGAGAGAGCGGAGATAAATTATGATTTGAATAAATTATAATTTAAAGATCAGAGACATTTAACATTTACCTGATCAAGAGGTCTTAACTCGCAGTTTCGTCCTCAGCGATCTTAATAAGCGCATCAGTGTCAAATTCTGCACAAAATCAAACCACATGTGCGAGCGGCCGACACTTCCATAACAAGCAAACGTCTAGGCTTTTTCATGGGAAGTACAGTACAGTACAGCCAAATGAATGCCCGATTAGCTTTGTCAAAAGTACATGGAACTATTTCAGGTAATGAGCGGCGTCCAAAATTTATTGATAGTGTGCCCTATTTGTGAGAATATAAAACGCATTAAAGAAGTTGAAATAAAATGCTTGTGTTGTTGCGTGCTACTTACTTTTGGATAAAGAAATGCACAATTTAATAAAGTGATGCGCTTTTATTGCACCAATGATGCACACAAAAGCCGACATTATTTATCCACAATGCTGCTTGCAATCTCCAATACATTTCGACAATTCTAATAAACTTTTAAAGAAATATTATACATTTATATACGTCACATTGTTTAAAACTCACCTCAAGTTGCATGCATCTGCATTGTAAGCACATGAGACCCACGTGGTCGCGTATGTACAGACTTTATGAATATGCATATTAATATTATAACATTCATTTTAAAGTAAATGTTCACACATATAAATGTTCTTCATCTGAAGAGAGGTCCTGGCAAGGATAATGTTGTTTTCAGATCCCAAAAAAAAAGTAAATGTATATATACAAACTAATAAGTACATATGTATGTATATATGTAAGATGTTTTTTTTTTTTTTTTTAATGACTCCTGGTGGTTTAATAAATTCTAGATGAATGTAATATTTATGTATTTAATTTGGTGTTGAGTTTCTGCGCGCCGAATTTCAGGAAATTAGCGTTGCCAGACAGTTGATAGACCATTCAGAGGTTAGTTCAGTGGTTTTGGATAAATAATAAGTGCTGGTAAATTTTGTCACAAACTTAGGAAGAGAGTAAAAAGATAAAGTTGTTGAAAAAATTGGAAAATTTATATTTGAAGTTAATTAAATTGATGACTTATATAATTTGATTGGGAAAGGAATTTATACCATTAAGACGAAAATATAAATATATATGAATGAAAATAAACGCAGAGAGGGAATTAATCCAGATCACAAATAATGAAGAATTCACGGTTAAGGAGGACCATGTGGATTTATTAATATCAAACCTTAAGAGCGTTAACGAAAATATCATAAAATTACTTAGTGCAACAAAATGATTTAGGTATATCATCAGGGTATGCATGAACGACGGTGGTTCCAGCACGGCGAAACTTAAGGGGCATAACTAAAAGATCTGTGATTCTAGGTTTGGACAAAATTTTGGATATTGCGAGAATTGACATTTATAATTACCGATTACTGATAGCAACTAAAATACTTAATTTTGTAACCATTTATATAGTTCATCATTACCCTATCGATCAGATATTTTAAGCAGTCGGATTTTTGTTAGTGGTTGCACACAAATACTATCGATAAGTTTCATCGATATTTAACCCATCCCTTAGCCAACTCATCTTTGCCTCGTTTGTCAAAATTGCTATTTTGTGTGTAGGAAATAAAAGATGCTCAAATCACTATTAGGTATTATTTTAATCTTGGGATGTCTTTGCCGCATTCACGGTGTCATGTTCCACTTGACACCGAACACACAAAAATGTCTTAAGGAAGATATACAGGCAAATCAATTAGTAATGGGCGAATTTGAGGTCTCCGATGTATATGGCCAAATAATAGACTATATTGTGAGTATACTTTGTATTGTTTTCCCTCTATCTCTCTTGATTATTGCAAATAATAAACATTTTTTTTATTTTTAATATTGTGAGTATACTTTGTATTGTTTTCCCTCTATCTCTCTTGATTATTGCAAATAATAAACATTTTAGGCGCGCGATACGAAAGGACACATCCTGGCGCAGAAGGAACACATTACTAAAGGAAAGTTTAGCTTCACATCCGAAGTTTATGACGCGTACGAAATTTGTTTCATTTCAAAAGTACCACCACGTAAGTAAAAACAACGTAAATTTTGAATGTGATGTGACAAATGAGTTTTGTTTTAGACACACGTGGAATTAGTCAAGAAGTTTCTTTAGTGACTAAAAAGGGCGTTGAAACTAAAAACTACGAAGGTGTAAGTTTATTTATCAATCAGCAGCAGTAAACAAACCTTTATTAATTTCATTGATTTTTAATCAACTTACACAAAAACTATAGATTGGAGAGGCTTCTAAACTCAAACCGCTTGAAGTGGACCTTAAGCGCTTAGAAGATCTTTCCGATTCGATTGTACGCGACTTTGCTGTAATGCGCAAGCGAGAGGAGGAAATGCGGGATACTAATGGTATTTACTTAAGGACACCATCAATTTTGACCTCCTAAAATGTTTTATTTGCTTGTTCTTTTGCAGAGAAAACTAATAGTAGAGTACTGTTCTTTAGCATTTTCAGTATGTGCTGCTTGCTTGGTTTGGCAACTTGGCAAGTTCTATACCTACGCAGATATTTTAAGGCAAAAAAACTCATTGAATAGTCAATTACAAAAGCGACGCGCTGTTGAGTATGTTTCAAAGAGCCTAAGCTTCACAGCTGTACATCTCAATTCCTTTAGAAATAAAGTGTACCAAATCAAAAATAAATAAAACTTCACGTTTTCATAATAAGTTCTGGGGTGGTGATTTTTCACACGAGACATATTAAGCTTTTCAGCGTAATCTTACAGACAACTGCAGTGATAGTCAGTTTGATACTGACAATTCGCTTATCATATATAAAAACTGTCTCTTTTCCGAGCAGATATTTATTAATTTTTTGTAATTTAACGACTACCTAAACTCCGTAGATTGGGAAAACGGTGGTTGTATTTATGCACATTTGAAGTTACAGCAATTTATATTCATTTAACATTTATTTCAACGATATATTATAATAAGTATAATACTTGGGATACGGATTGTAAATTCCATTTGGTATTATTCTCAGACAACAACTTGAGTGGATCTTCTAAACGGTTGTCTCTTTTAGCAGCACTGTTCCATTTGTTTCTAGCTTACCAAGACAATTATCTCCGTCAGGCTCATTATTGGTCGAAGATATTGATTTTACCGCAACATAATGAGAATTGGAAATCGTACAAGGAGCATCTACATTCGACTGTTCCATCCAGAGACTTTCGCTCACCAAGGTTTGACTCATTAAACTCTTTAATGACTTGAGTGTTTTTTCTAAGTGTGACGAGTTATCCGGTCCTATAATAACAATATAAAATATATGTTCAGTCTATATACCTTATTGAAAAAGTGTTAAACAAAAGAAATCTGAAACAAAAAGTAATATTCAAGCGTTTTAAAAAAAAAATAAAAATAAATAAATAGAAAAGTTAACATTAACTAACTTTTATTATTAACAATGATCATTATTATAAATAATAAAATACACAAATAAAAATTTAACGGAATATGTTTTTTTTAAATGTAATTACATTAGTTCATGAAGCACCTAATATAACAAATTGAAATTATGTTTTTAACAATTGTCTAAGCTATTTATATAATCTTGTAAATATAAGTATTTATGTGTATATGTACAGTGGCGAACACCTTATTTGGCCAAGTGTCAAAGAAGAAAAGTAATTGCCTGCCATAAGCTAACCATTCATTATTTTTCAGAAATTCCAAAAACCGATGGTAGGTATATTTATTAACCACCAAAATTAATATATGACCCCAATACACTGGGGTTTCCCCACCCGCTAGGTAGAGTTATGTAAAAAAGTACCCTATTTTGAGGGGACAAGTTATTTGGCCAGGTATAAATAAAATATTATATTTGGAGTATAAAAACTTAAATAAAGATGTTAATACTTTGTATGATATCCTTTAGCCTTAAGCACTTCCCTTAACCTATTATTCATGGAAGATACCAGCTTCCTGGTAGTTTCTGTGCTGATTCTGTCCACTCATCCCGCAGAGCATTTTTGAGGTCTTCTTTGCTGGATATGCTGTGTTTCCGGATGTTATTTTCCAGCAGAGCCCACAAGTTCTCAATAACCTTTAAATCTGGAGACTGGGCCGGCAGAATTATCATGTGGGGGCAGTTCCTCATGATCCAGGACTGTACTATATTCGCCTTATGCTTGGGATCGTTGTCCTGGTAGAACCGGAAAGTATCTCGGATTCCAAGCTTCTCGGCACTTTGGACTAAATTTTCCTTTAGTATGTCGAGGTATACATTCTTGTCCATTGTTGTCTCAATGAACACCAAATTCCCGACGCCGGCTGCCGAGATACATGCCCAGACCATGACACTTCCTCCGCCGTGCTTGACTGTTGCCTTCACGTGTTTGGGATTCAGCTCAGTATTAGGCTGTCGCCACACCAGATTCCGTCCGTCAGAGCCATGAATGTTGAATTTGGACTCATCTGCAAATATGACTGTGTTCCAGATCTCCAAATCCTTGTCCAAGTGGTTTTTGGCGAACGTCATCCAAGTCCCTTTATTTTTCGCGTTTATAAAGGGCTTTTTTCGTGGTACTCGGGTATTAAAGTCATGTTTGCGCAGAAACTTGCACACAGTTTCCACACAGCACTTTTTCCCCATTTCATCCTGCACCTGTTGAGCCACTTTTGGAGCCGATATCTTGGGATTTCCCCTTATTTTCCTGGTGATCCTTCACTCCTCCTCTTCGGTGAAAATCTTGTTTGGTGCCAGTCAGCCCTTGCCCCCAATCCGATTTGAGTCGACGAAGCGTCGAATGATCTTATACACAGTTGAGTTGCTCAGATTGACCATTTCAGCTATTTGGCGATGTGAATATCCGTTTTGGAAGTGTTCCAGGATGAGTTTCCGTTGTGCAATGGTAGTCTGTTTGTCCATAGTCCTTGTTGGCTTATTGCACACGAAATGCAGGATAAAATTAAACTGACTATGAAGGATTGGCCTATTTATACCGACAATACTCAAGTTTAGGTAAAAAAAAATCCGGGTTTTATGGCACACAGGTGTCCACAATGTACCTGGCCAAATAAGTTGTCCCCTCAAAATAGGGTACTTTTTTACATAACTCTACCTAGCGGGTGGGGAAACCCCAGTGTATTTGGGTCATATATTAATTTTGGTGGTTAATACATATACCTACCATCGATTTTTGGAATTTCTGAAAAATAATGAATGGTTAGCTTACGGCAGGCAATTACTTTTCTTCTTTGACACTTGGCCAAATAAGGTGTCCGCCACTGTATATGGACAGTTGGGAGATACATTTTTGTTAAACCAGGGACCAAATATCACTTGCCTACATCCCAAATATAATATGTAGTTCCTGAACAGATATTTATAGTTTTGAATTTTATAATATCAACTAAAAAGTGGATATATTTTCAAAAATTGTGCTTAACAGACTTGACTGTTTTGCAACATACTATCTATACAAATATACGTTTACATATACATGTACATGTTTACATACACAAGTACATATACATATATAAATATACATATAGATTAAGTAAAATATGGCTGCTGCGTTATTTATCTTTGGTGTAAAATTAAGTTGACATATTTGTAGAAAGTGTTATATTTTTTTTAATTAAATGCGTAAATTTGAAACGGACATCCTTCGACATCACAAAAAGAATTATTTTATAAACATAAAACAACTATCATATTAATCTCCTACTGAACTATGAGTCAAAAAATTATTTCTTGCCTTCAAATCTTGAAATAACGCACTTTGCAATTTTGCAAGAGATTCGGCTTGCAAGGATTTTGTAATCTTTAACATACGAAAGATTGCTGATCTTCATTGTTTTTCAAATAATAAAATATTGTTAATTGGATGCAAAACCTAATAAAGTCTCCGTTGGCTCCATCTGGTGCTTGGTTGGGTTGCATAAGAGGGACGTGTTTGTAAAATATGCTTAAGTGACTTCGGGATCATTGTTCTATTTGTTAGCATGAAATACTCGTACATAGATAAACTTAATGTTGATATATGTTATTTTTAGTTTAAATGTGTCGAAGAGATTTTTTGTTATTTTTTTCTGTTCACTAAATAAATAACACAATTATACATTCACTTAAAAAATAATACAAAAATTATAGCAACAATATTTAAATATTATAAATATTTAAAAAAATAGATATGTAAAATATTAGTAAAATAAACAGACTTTAAATTACTCATTTACAATAGGCATAATAAACTTAAATTATTGAATACTACAACACATAGAAAAAATATTAGGATTACGATTTTGACTGTTTGAAAAAGTTTTCGGGGAGCACATAGCATCAACACTATTAGTGTCGCCCTTTCTAACAGTAATAACATCCCTTTTCGTGGTATGCATTGATACTCTTTGAAGGTCTTCTAATCGAGACTTTAGCTGTAGAGGGGTAACCGTGGATTTTGATTGTTTCTCTGCGATTGCATGGACCGACTGCGAAGAACGCAAGTCATCACTTCCATTTTGCTCAGAGTGTTGCATCTTATGATCGTCAATAATGTTATCCATACATAGTTCGATTTTGTGACTATTGTTTGAGGTAGTTGTGGATGTGCTTCTAAGCTCAGGATATGGTGAATGAGACTCATTACTTTCTGGGGTATATGGGTCCACATGTGAGTTTTCAATGTAAGTATTAAGGTGATGTGTATCGATTCGGTTTACGATTATATTTTCCGATAGTATAACACTATTTGGTAATATCCTGTATCGATGCTCTAAAGGCTGCTTTTTCATTATATTACGGCACACTGGACATATGGGACTTTTTGTTTCACAGTCAATTTCACTGGACTCAACGTTACATACCGGGCTACACATGCAAACATACACATCATCTGAGTCAATAATATTGATGCTAATGCTTGGGTAATCTGACGAAAATTTCTTTATATTGTTGACATCTTCAAAGTCTAATTCAGAGGTTTTTCCATATTCAGTTAAGTTGCCTCCAACAAATTCTAAGGGATAGTCTTCCGATATTACATCTTGCTTTTCACATTTACCTCCTTTAAGTATTGTTTTATATATTTTGTTTAAATAGGGACAAGATTTGTATTGAACAGGTGATGTTAAATCGTTGCTTTTTTTAGCATGACTATTTTTACAGCTGCATTCACATGATCTATAAGTACCTTTGTTTGGCTTTAGACGAACAGTTAAGTAAATGGGCTACATGACAAGAAGAGAAGAAAACATATTAGAAAAATCAACTGAATTTATATATACACATAAGAAGTTTATATATAGATAGGCAAGTGTAAAAGTTTATACCCATTTTAATTATTTTATTTACTATTTGTACTATAAATCATTTTAATTAGAACAGTAATGAATGTAATACTGTTCTCATGTTGTATTCTAATTTTCGATTTTCACTAACACTAATTTTACAATCATATGGAAACTTTTTGTTTATCCGTCGTTGAGATTTTAGTAGTAAGTATAAATTTAATGCTAATGAAAGAAAAAATATTAGGCACTCATAAAACTGATAGTGTTTGATGTAACATTTTCAAGTCTTCTTGGCTTCGACTATAAATAAAGGCATTATTCAATTATGACATTACTTACAAAACTTTTCACAAAAATATTATCTTTTTTCATTTTATAAATCACGTCTATTCTTACCAAGTACCAATTGTAAGGTGTTGGCGATTTTATACCGTTAGTTCTTTCAAGTAGAGGCTTTAGAGGCTATTTTATTTATGTCTTTAAATTTTCAATGCATAGAAGGAAACGTCTCATACACAAAGTAGACACACTCCCCGAAATTCGATTAAATGCACTTGATTTTTTCTTTATAAAATTGGAAATACAATTTTTAAATTTTTTTCTTCCACAAAATTTACCTGTTTTAAATACAAGTTAAATAAAAATGGAATTAAATTTCTATAATTAACATAACATTTTTGCAAAATTCGATGAAAAGCAGGGCTAATAAAATTAATATAATACAGTGTGTCGAAGCTTATTCAGATCAGGGTCAAAGAAAAAAGGAATTGCCTGCCATAAGCTAACCATTCATTATTTTTCAGAAATTCCAAAGACCGATGGTAGGTATATATATTAACCACCAAAATTAATATATGACCCCGATACACTGGGGTTTCCCCACCTGCTAGGTAGGATTATGTAAAAATGTTGCCTACTTTTAGGAGTTCACTTCATTTGGTACATTGTGGACACCTGCGTGCCATAAAATCCGGATTTTTTACCTAAAGTTGAGTATTTTCGGTATAAATAGACCAATCCTTCGCAGTCAGTTTAGTTTTATCCTGCATCTCGGGTGCAATAAGCCAAAAAGGACTATGGACAAACAGACTACCATTGAACTACGAAAACTCATCTTGGAACACCTCAAAAGCGGATATTCACATCGCCAAATAGCTGAAATGGTCAATCTGAGCAACTCAACTGTGTATAACTTCATTCGGCGCTTCGTCGACGCAAATCGGATTGAGGGCAAGGGCAGAATGGCACCAAACAAGATTTTCACCGAAGAGGAGGAGCGAAGGATCACCAGGAAAATAAGGGGAAATCCCAAGCTATCGGCTCCAAAACTGACTCAACAGGTGCAGGATGAAATGGGGAAAAAGTGCTGTGTGGAAACTGTGTGCAGGTTTCTGCGCCAACATGACTTAAATGCCCGAGTACCACGAAAAAAGCCCTTTATAAACGCGAAAAATAAAGGGACTTGGATGACGTTCGTCAAAAACCACTTGGACAAGGATTTGGAGTTCTGGAACACAGTCATATTTGCATATGAGTCCAAATTCACCATTTTTGACTCAGACGGACGGAATTGTGTGTGGCGACAGTCCAATACTGAGCTGAATCCCAAACACGTAAAGTCAACAGTCAAGTATGGTGGAGGAAGTGACATGGCATGGGTATGTATCTCATCAGCCGGATTCGGGAATTTTGTGATTTTTGAAACCACAATGGACAAGAATGTGTGCTTCAACATACTAAAGGAAAATTTACTCCAAAGTGCCGAGAAGGCAGAAATCCGAGATACTTTCCGGTTCAACCAGGATAACGATCCCAAGCATAAGGCCTAGATAGTACAGTCCTGGCTCATGAGGAACCGCCCCCACGTGATAATTCAACCTGCCCAGTCTCCAGATTTAAATGTTATTGAGAATTTGTGGGCTCTGCTGGAAAATAACATCCGGAAGCACAGAATATCCAGCAAAGAAGACCTCAAAAATGCTCTGCGGGATGAGTGGAGCAGAATCAGCCCAGAAGCTACCAGCTATCTTCCATGAATAATAGGTTAAGTGAAGTGGTTAAGGCTAAAGGATATCATACTAAGTATCAACATCCTTATTTAAATTTTTATAATGCAAATATATTATTTTATTTATACTGATCCAAATAAAATGTTCCCTCAAAATAGGGTACTTTTTTACATAACTCTACCTAGCGGGTGGGGAAACCCCAGTGTATTGGGGTCATATATTAATTTTGGTGGTTAATACATATCATATATATACCATCGGTCTTTGGAATTTCTGAAAAATAATGAATGGTTAGCTTATGGCAGGCAATTCCTTTTTTTTTTCTTTGACCCTGATCAGAATAAGCTTCGACACACTGTATGTAGAAATGGCATGAAATACTAAATACTTGATTGAACTACTTTTTAGAACTCCAATAGTGGGAATTTGGACGATTCCTTAACGACAGCATTCGCAGCTGCTCAACTGTCGCAAACTGTCGATAAAGCCGCGACACATGTAATGGAGCATTATCCTGTTGGAATAAGGCTTCATAAAGTTCGCGAAAACTGTGTACAACAGGTTTATATAACCCTAAGAGATCATACGGCTTGAAATTTTACAAATCAGGGTTCTTTTGTGATGAATGAATGCAGCCCAGATCATGAGTGAAGCACCGCCACAGCTTCCAGTAGCGAAAAATCTCTGACTTCGTTAAATCATGCCAGTTATAATTTAAAGCGTTTGGACCATCGAAATCTAATTCTATCTCATCAGAAAATACCACATTTTGCCACTTCTGGGTCCACGACATAAGGAATATTTATATATGTTTCGATATTTGTAACCTTGAATTAAATTTTAGGTACCGGGGCATTTTTATCCAGTCCACCCCGAAGGATTTTGGTTTTTTAGCGTTGTTTGTGGTAGTTTTCTTTTAATCTTAACTTGTTATTGTAATTTCATTGATATTTGCCTGTTACTCAATCCAGTATCCTTGTTAGCCAGGATCTTAGGTATCTCCCCAGGTTAAAGTGTTTTTTACTTTCCCATTTAAAATGTTTGTATGAAACTAATCTATTTCTACCTATAAAATATTAAATAGATATGTATTCTTTATCATCCCATTCAAAGAAATTCTATACAGCGATATACGTATTTTTCCGAAGGCTACGAAGAGACTGTCTTTCGCACCCAAACTAGATCAAAATACACAAATATGCAAAAATTTTGAAAAAAAAGTAACGGAACTTTCATTCCAGTGCATCATAACAGTGTAAGAAGCACCTTTTTAAAACGCGTAAATACGCGAGTGCCTTTAATCAAATTTCGGGGAGTGTATGTATATTCATAACCAAGCATCACTAGCAGATTCGATATAGCCTTGTCCCCCTATCTTTCCATCTCTGTCGGAGCTGAACAAAATCCGACTCATTATTATATAGATGCCATAGACATCCATTGCACAACTTGAATACAAAATAACTATACAAATGCTATGCATTCCAGTGATAAGTATCAAAAAGTAAAAAAAAATTAACCCGATAATCCGGACTAACATAGGACATACTGTTGAGATAGCCACCAAATGTAGAAATGCACACGTCCAATTTCGACTTCAAAATGCCAAATAAATCTATAAATCCTAAATATTTCCGATTGTTTTTAAGGTAGACTCACCAAATTGCGAATATGTAATCTACTTTAAATATCGTCTTTTACATTTCCTGTTTAAATGTTGTATATTTTGAAATGTAACCATTAAATAGTTCTTACCTTATGATCACCCATGCACACAGATTCTCCAATCATATCATATTTCCAGTCATCCCCATCGACGATGTCTTTGACTTGCAGATCCATAAAAACACGATCGCACCACGATGGACATCTTGTTGACATATAATCGGTAGGCATTTCTGGATCTTCTTCAAAGGGATATGATGGAATAAAAGTTATGGGATATTCAACCAAAATTTCCGAAAGAGGTTCCAATTCTCTGTCAAATTCCTTTAACTACCAGGACAATAAAGTTGTTAAAAACATTTTTGCTTATGTAATAAAATATTACCCAATGTTCTTTAAATTTAAGTTGATGATCGGCGTGACTAAATTCTTTTTTGCCTACTGTAAGTATATTGTTGCCATCCGAGTTGCGATAATTCATTTTAGTGCTCTCATTCTTTACACTTTGGACGCGATGAGCAGTTAAATTTGCAGTTAATTCCTGTTTACAAAAAAAGTATATCATTTCCATATACAAATAAAGTAATTTATATGAATTAATACCTTTACAACACCTGCAGTGTCACATCTGAAGTTAAAATCTCCAAATAAAAAAAATGGGACGGATCTATTTTCGTCATCCAAATGGAACCTAATTATTAGTGATACAAATACAAATACGAAAACAAACAAGTATACATAAGATACATAAGATTCGTACTTAAGTTTGTCTATACTGTCGTTGCTCACACCACCACTATCAAATGTCTTTAATTTAAGTTATTTAATGCAAATAATATTACTTGATCACGATAAGAACAAAATCAATATTATCAAACATGGGTAATATATGCGTATCAATTTAAATATAGTAACAGAAATACTGATAGACATGTTTTATTTTTTATACTATGATACCGAAGGTATCATAGTGTATTGGTTTTGTGCAATGTCCGTAATGCTGTCTGTCCGTCTGTACGAACACAAAGTTTTTCGACACCCTTAGAGATATAGACTTGAAACTTGGAACATATATTGGTATGTGCCTGCGTCAGACAAAGTGTAAAAATTTAAGTGCCACGTCCACTAGGGACTAGGAAATCAATAAAATCGATATTCGCGAATCGGAGCCACATATTTTAAGGATACAGTCCCCAAATTTGGTTGGTTGGTTGTTGGCTTCGGCACTAGAAATTTGAAATGCTCATAATTTTTTCAATTTGTAACTCCACCAATAAAAAAAATTGAATGACCACGCCCACTCCGACTCCCTAATCCGATACACCTCTGCAGTATAAATCGATAAGACCATATATCTCACACAACATATCTGTCTTGAGACCTTACATTTAGTATGTAATTCCATTTTTCATAGTCAGCTAAGCTAATTGATTATTTAAAAATTCAACTATCTAGCAGCGATAAGTTTCATGAGAAGTGTTGTTGTCTTCGTTTACTTTCAATCCCCAATAATGTAATTTATTTGTCAACAATAATGCGAGTTGGAAAAATACGATGATTTGTAGCGAGAGGACAGACACTCCGCTGTTTCAAATCTGGAAAGCATTTATTATCCAGTTTTTGCAGTTTTTGCACAGTAAATTGCTATTAGCCCACTACAAACAAATGCAAATATATTTTCTGATCAATAAAAAAATAAATAGTTTGAAGTGGTGTGGGTGTCTTCAAAATCGAGTTTTTGTCAGTATAAAGAGTAAAAACATGTGTCAATTACCTTTCAATAGTATGTATTAGGGCTCTTCTCCTTGTTTTGCAGTACACAGAAGGAAAATCTTCACATGCTGCCAAATTGGATGCATCATGAAAAAGGTGTATATTGACTAAATCAATGGCAGTACCATTAATTTCCCATCGTGATCGCATAAACCCTTTCCGAGACCATTTACACTAGGATGAAGTACAAAATATATTTTTATGTGCAATAAGCTACATACGCATTTGGATTAGCATGGTTCGTTAAATTATAAACAAAATATTAATACTTAGTTTACATACAGTGTAGATTACTGCATTTAGCAGTTTCTGTTATCATTTCCCAAACCAATTCGGAAAATTTATTCGATAAATGGATTTGGCAGACCCACTTCGAGAAATTAAATTAAATTGCAGGTAATTTGAGGAAAATCAGATAAATGGGAATGGATTAGCATATCCTTTACGCCTTTGACTGGCTGTGAATATAGGCTTTTAGACTAAAATTATTCTTTAAATAACTTGTCATATAGTTGGACGAGTCGCTAAGCATACAAAATATAGAGTCGTCACATCTACTAAAAAGTGATTGCATAAGAAATCATTGCGATCCCAGTCCGAAATAGCTCCTACTTTCTCTGTGCTCCATGTACGAGAGCGAGAAGCTAAAAAGACGAAATGCCGAAAAGGCCGAAATCCGAGTTGGCTGTACATAACTTTTTAATGCTTAGTGTGTTCATTTTTATTATTATAGATGAGCAAAGCACTGCGCATTGTGTACAGCAGTCTCAAATTCGAATAGTGTATTTATTTAAAATAAATTATTAATAGTCTAAATAAACTCAAAAATCTAAATTAAAATATTCTGTCGATTAAAAAATAATTTTAAAAAATTTGAATTTGGTTTATATTGAGGTATACCAATAGAAAGAAGAATAAAATACAATTATTCGCGACATAAAATACTATACTTTGCTTACATATGTATACATACGTAGAGTTTAGTGATTTCTCCGACCCAATAAAGTATGTTTATATTACTTAATAGTTTCACTATCCATGTGCACATATACACACGTGTACATTTGCAAAGCATTGCAAATCTGAAAACCGAAAATCAAACCGCAAAGCATTCAAAACCAAACAGTGAAAATTGACGTTGCTAGAAAGCGGTTACTGCTGGTTTCGCACACACACACACGAAGATTTATGAGTATAGAGACTTCAAGCAGCTGCGATAGCAAGCAAAGGAATGAAGTGCGTCATGCTAGTGCCCACAAAATACAGGGAATTGATTGCTGTTGCGGTTTTGGTCCAACACACTAAAATTACTGTGTAAAAAGTGGGCCGACGACGACGTCTAAGTTTCATTTTATTTCAATTATTTATGTATATTGTCATTTTGCATAACGTATAATTTGTTTGATTATTATTATTAATGTTGTAGAACTAAAAAACTTGTTAGGTTTTGTGGATTAACTTATTAGTAATTAGAAAACTTACTTCCGGAAAAAAATGTTGTGGAAATTTTGATTTCTCCTTGGTTGGAACTGTTTCAATATTACCAGAATATATTTGTTTGCCTTCGTCCAGTTTATCCTCCCATCCATGAGTTTGAAAATTCCAAATTCTCAAAGAACATAAATCCTTGTGACCAAAGTAAATGTTGCCAAGAGCCTGTGGGACAACGAGAGATAGAATAAATTCTAGAGTAAACTACAGCTAAGCTACTCACAGTAAAATGTTCCGCTGACTTAAAGTCTTCGTCCATATAAATACGAACGTAAATGAATTTACTCTTCGCCATGGCCTCGCATAAGCATCGGATAAACTCTTTTACGTTATCCATTGAGTTCTCGTACGTCTTTCCGCCCACCTCTTGAAGATGTAAGGCCAAAAATCTTGGGCTGATTTCCGTTACTTTGGCTATGAACTCCTCCAGCCATATTGTAAGAAGTCTTTCTGGCTGCGCAGCAAGATGGTTCATGGAACGATTTACATTCAAACTTATTTACTTCAATACAAATATAGGTATGCACATACAAATATGCATACATACTTTCATTAGGACACAAATATGTGTGTAAGAATCAATAAGTATGCATACAATTAAATAAAAAGTACATACGTCTTCAAATAAACTTCCGACGTTAGCTGTCACAAGCAATAGTTTAGCATCTGTAAGGTCTTCATTTGTTTCCATTTTATCTAATATTCCCCAAATTTAATTATATTTTGGTACGCTCAAGCACAGAAGAGTAGGGATGTAAGAAACACATTAATAAATCGATATATTTATGGTTCAAAGATAATATCGACAATATGAGGACAATATTCATCGCTCTCGATTCGATATTTCTTTAAAGTCGGTGTCGATTAAGCTCTTCCATCTGCCTCCCAGCCGGCTTAAGACACTAAAACGATTTATAAATCCCTATCAAAAATCTCTTACTGTATTGGGTGAACCGATTTTGATGAAATTTTGTGTGTTAGACCGGCTTGAAAGGATAAATATATGATATTGCTAAAAATATTAATCACGTCTTTACTTCTACTAGTTTTTTATAATAAGAGCATGATATGAAATCGGGAAATATTAAACGAGAAGGATATACAAAGAATTTTCTGCCTCTTTTTCTTCAAACTTGTAGTTCGAATAATAATCATAACCCCTTTAGGATCTTATGCACAAATAATAAAATGCTTTTCCCGTTAAGTTCTGCTTCTTCTATTAAAACTGTTGTGTTAAGTCATCTGTCTGTTAATTCGAGATCTTAACCGCGCGTTATGCGGCGTGCCCCTTGGTCGGTTGGGTAAGAGGTGTCGCAGTTTGCCTGGATCCCAGCTTCAACAAGCTCGTGCTTGGTATCGTTGGGCCACTTGAATGTACGGCTCATTAGTATTTAAATGTTTAAATAATAATAAAACCGTAAGATTTCAGCATTGTAGAGGTCGTCGACAAAGATCAAATCAAACATGTTAAAATTATTATGAATTTAAAACAACAAATCGACATTCCGGACAAACGAATAATTCGTGTGCGATTTCGACGCTCTCTACCCAGGTGCAGCTGTTCATGTGCGCCGATTTGTCTTTGGAGGTTGAATACTAACCCATATAGATTACCATAAAGATCGAGGATAGTGAATTTATATTAGCATATACCGCATATAGATTTCATGTATTTTATTATTTATTTATTATTTTTGGGATACTTTTCTCAAATCACCCTATAGTTTTTCTAAGTGCGAATTAATAACTGGACGTACTTAAACTTTGTAATGATACCTCATGCTAAACCAATTTCATAAATTATCAGATAATTCAGACAAAAATTTGCTTCGCTATTGAAGGTCGAACGGTCAAACAACTTATCAAGTAAGAATGATGTATTTTAAAAATGTTGTTACAGACTTTTGTACAGCATTAATATACCCTACTATCCATTTTCATTGAGTTCAGAGTAAGAGACGAAGGTACTCCGAAGATACTCCATCTTTTTCTAGTTAAGGAGACTCAGTCTGCCAATCTTGAATCAAAGGGCCGGAGACGCAATGCAATATAGCGGCAGGAGAATTTTCTACAGAAATGGAAGTGCAGATTTTTTGTCATCGACCGTATTGCAAGGTATGATAGCTCCAAAATTAATTTTCTTCAATAAATATTATAATACAATATTAAAAATAATATTATACTACAATATTTAATAAAAAAAAAATTGTATTTAGTAATTGCAAATTGTTCCAAAAAACGGTCAGACATGAGCAAATATAAGCCATAAGTTTAAATTTCTAAGGATGGCACTGATGACAAATTTACATCCTAAAGTTTACGCTAGTTTTAATTAGTTGTTAGCTGATATTCTGTTTTCGGCAAGTTAAGGTGATTGAATTAAATCTGGAAAATAATATAGCTTTGCAGCAGGCTAATTGTGGCTTGACTTTTACGATAGGGAATAAAGTAAAAGCAATTATTTCGTTCCCGTTCCGAACCTTGTCCCCCCCGCCTGAAAATCTTCCTTTCAGAATCTAAAACTATCAAAGATCAGTGAAGTTCGAAAAGGTTCAGAAATCAAATTATCATTTTCTTTTTTATTCCTCCTTTTAAAAAAGATTAGCATAATAAGTACATATAAACCAATATTAGTAAAGAGGAACAAATTCTAACTATTTTACATTTATTGGCACCTTTAAGTCTAACAATAAATAGCGACCGGACGAGTATGCTATTTACTACATTTATGAATTACTTGACAAATATTCAGTTTTGTACAAAATTTATCGGAAAAATATTGAATGCAACCAAATGAATAAGGAACATTTGAACATTTTCGATAACACGCTAAATATCTAGCTTCTCCTTTATATTTGATGTATAAGCTAATAATAATTAATATAAATTAGATAAAATATATAATTAAAGTTATATAGGCACATTCTGCATATTTTTGTCTCTAAAAATATCCCAAGAATTAAAACTGCTTTTGCAAAAGGCTCCTTAAATGCATAGTGTTTAAAGTTTTAAATAATTTGTCATGTTTCATTCCATAGTTCCAAAGTGGTTTATGTAGTACGATGTTCGTGAGAAGTAATCTTCATCAGAAATCACGAATGTCGAGAATATGATATTCGACAACGTTTCGATATACTATAATCGTACTTTGATGTAATCTGAAGAATTTGTGTCATCTATATTTTGTATTACATTTTCTGTGCTGAAATGAAAATTGAGGAGTCGTATTTCATATAGTCAAAGAAATTAAATATGGTTTCTATGCAATTCGTGCTACAACCGCTTCCCGGAACTGATGAACAATTCATTGAAAGGTAAGAACTGTTTGAGAAAATATGAAAAAATACGCATTCTTACATATGTACATATAGTATTGATCATCTGCACATGTTTCACACATGCATATACATAAATACAGGTACAGACCGATATACACTTATACATTTATTTACATACTTATGCGCAAAATCTTAACTCCATAATACATTCATGCCAGCAATAAAACAAATGCATATAATACATACTTAAATGTGTGTGCATGTGTGTGTGTACATTTGTACATCATTTTGAGTTTCAACTAAACTTGCATTGATATGCACGTATGTACGTATCGTATATAGCAGTAATAAATTTTTATCTAAAAATCAGCATATGTATGTATAATGATTGAATATACATGTGTGCATTTAATAGTTTGATAAATATAGGAGAATGCCATAACGTACTTATTTGAGAATATAACATTCTAAATTTATTGAACACGTATGCATGTGTGTGTGTGTATAAATGCGCACATGTGTAAATGGTGCATACATTCATAGCATTTCGGCACTCAACATACACACTTTGCTTGTAGGTAGACAATTGCCCCTATGCAGGACTTGTGTATTTTCAATCTAACCACCCTTAAGCGAGTTTCAACTGTTATAAAACTCAATCGGCACCGTATACCTGATATGCTTATGCATTTATCTATAAGTAAAGTTATATATGCAAATGTAGTAACGTTTTGTTATATACATGGTCTGAGTTCCAAAAATTTACTTTAATTTACAAATTATAAATGATCCAAAGTTTTAAATAAATCCATGTCCAGTTCAACTACTTCTAATAATAACAGTTTGACATAACTGAATTTTATTGCATCCCCTTCAACAAATGCATTAACTCTGTATTATCTAAGACCATATACTTATTTTGATATTTATGTATAATGTATAAGTGTCAAATCGCATATTTGCACTTCCTTAGTATGACAATTATAAAATTATTTCTTCTGGCTAAAAACGTATTCTATTAAAAGAATAGTGCATGTAATAGACGCGAACGGTATTCACCCATTTGTTTTTTATGCGTTTCAAATATATTTTTATTAATTTTCAATTTAGAATACGAGAAGTCACGGATAAAGTAAACCGTTTCGGTTCCGGTACTCATAGGATATTTGAGCAATTGAAAATTCCAGTAAGGGAAGTGGTAATTGGACCTAATCATATAGGAGTGCTTTTGGAAGACGGGAAAGCGTTTCGCGTCGCCTTCTCAATCAATTCTGAAAAGCTTGATTTGACTAAATCGGACAATAAGTGGTATGTTTATAAGCAAACTGCACATTTCTACGTTCATGTTAATGATTTTGCTTGGTTTAAAGTGCCCCATCTGGTGGAGTATCGGCAACAAATGCTCCGAAGGCACCAACATCATCTCGGGCTATGCCCCGTTCTCGTGCTCGACTTCTTCGTGCAACAGGGAGAACAAGCTCAAGTGGACAAGGATCTGGATCAAGAAGTACAGGTGTAATAATTGGAGGAAGTACATCGAACCGACCCCTAGTAACAGTGCCAGCCACATATGTGCCTGAAGAACTTATATCTCAAGCAGAAGTCGTACTACAAGGAAAGAGCAGAAATCTCATTATAAGGGAGCTTCAGGTAAATAATTTAATGCCTTAATCTATTCCAGACTTATTTCCATACTTCCAAAACCTTAAATTACAGCGCACAAATCTTGATGTGAATTTAGCTGTAAACAATTTGCTTTCACGTGATGACGAAGAGGCCGAAGATACAGAAGAGGGGGGCGATAATTATGTTCCTGAAGACCTAATTTCATTATTGGACAATGGTTTTTCGGGTGACAACAATAGCGTCATCATTGATCCATCAGACGGACTTTTTTCGGAAGAAATATTCAGTAATTATTCAAGCATAAGGAAGTAAGTTTTTTCAATAATACTATTTTTACATTCAAAATATTTATTTTACATATTAAGTAGTTCTGAAACAAGAAGTGTTAGCTCCTATTTAATTTTTAAAGCATATTCACAAACATTTTTCAAATTTGACTGCATAGGGTATGCACTACATCTAACACTTGTTCCGCATTATTGTTGATTTTGTTATAGGTAGTAAAATTTGTCACAAATGTTCGCAAATATTTGCAAGGGAGTATAATTTTAATATTTTGCTCGTCAAACAGCAAAGTCTCCCTGGAAACCGTAGCGGAAAAAAATATCTATTTAAAAACAGGAAACTAAAATTGGATGAAAATAGAAAGTTCATCTAGCGACTAATGATAATTTATTATTATTGTTTTTATGAATTAATCGGAAATTAAACAATCTGCATTAATATGTTTTGTTTTATAATAATATTGTGTAGGAGAGCTGTACATATCCAATTCACAGGCCTATTTTCATATCGAATTGTAATTGTAACTGAAGTGAAATTTGAGCCAAAATGATTTGCTTGGCACCGTCAGTTTTTTATATAACAATATACTTACAAAGCTAACAAAAGTATTTTTCTCTCTTAGTCTTCTCTTCGATCGAATTCGTAGTGAACGGAGCAACGCAGGTTCAACTGCAGATAGTAATCAATCCAATCGGGCATCCACATCTAGCGGCGTAATAGCAGGCAGTGGCAGCCTTTCAGCTCAAATTTCATCTGCTAATGCTGATCGCGAAGCTTTCAGTCGATGGCGTGATCGTCAGTATTATGGCCCACGACGATGGATTAGTAAAGACGATTATACGTGGGATAAGGATACTGGTAAAAAGAAAAACCATAAATGTCTTGCATTTAATTTTATGTTACCAAAATTAATATCTTAGATTCAAAAAAAAAAGAACCCTCTACAATGCCATCGCCGATATGGATATCAGAAGAACTGCAACCATGGCCTGACAAAGTTTCAACACGTTTTAAGACTATTGGAGCATTGTATTCCGAATTTATTGCGCTCTCGGAAAGTGGGGAATTGCATCAGTGGCGTTGGTCTGACTTGGAGCCATTCAAATCCGATGTGAGTAGATTTGGTCTTCGATTCTTAAACGAGTAATAGGGCGAGCAGAGATGCTCAAAGTATGGCTTATTCTCTTAAATTCTATAGAAAATCTATTTTGATTAATATTGCACTTAAATATATTTTTGTATATATCAGATGAAAAAAAAATAAGAAAGAAAAGCTGTCTGAGACACAAAATTTGAATTCCAGGTTAATCATGCGTCCAAATATTAGGAGCTTGTTAATTTCTATTTAGTGAGTTCAGATATCATTAATCAAACAAGTTTTTCTTTTGAAAATAATTGTTCAACCAATTAATATATATAATATAGTGTTCCTGCTCCGAAATAGGAACTGCCTGCATCCCAAAGACGGATGTATTTTTCAAGTTTTCTTCCTGTGTAATTAAATTTCGAATTTTAAATAAAACAGTTCATTTTATTGAAATATATTTCTCAGTTCAAAAGGTACTTAGACTTAGGTTTATTTGAAAACGACTGATAATAATCTTGGCCCATACTTCTATTAATTGGTTTTAAAAACGCTTAATGCTGTCCTTGTTTAATTATGTAAATAATATTTAAAATATATTTATTCAAACATTTCAAATTATGACTTCAGTAAGTGTTCGAATTAGTATATCTGAAAACCACAATTATATCTTTAATAGCCGAATTCATATTTTGGATCTCGAGGCTACAAGATATTTATTAAAAAAGTTACTATTTTAGATATATATGTATATATATTTTGTAAGCTATATATATATTGTAAGCTAAATATATATATTTTGTAAGCTATATATATATATATATATTACATATAAAATTCTTATTTTTCATAAAAATATCTGAATTTCACTTTAAATTTATAATTTTCGATATAGACGGACAATGTTTATCATCCGAAGACTTTGGCACTCAACATAGCAGAAAAAGTAGAGCTTATATCAGCAAATTTTATTAGATGCTCTGTTGTAACTGAGTCAAATCGTGTTGCCACTTGGATGGATGAACAATTGGGATACCTCGGAGTGAAATTGGAGCATACCGCTACAGCTTTCAATGAGTTCAACATCGACCCAATCGCAACAATACATGTTTGCTCTTTATACACAGCTGTTCGAACTGATAATAACAATATCTATTGGTGGGGTGTTCTACCATTCGATCAACGCCGCTATTTGTGGGATAAGTTTCGAACAAAAACCAAAAAACCTTTTAAAATGGTTGTTGCAGACATTAACGTTGGATCACAAGTTATAATGAAGAAGTGTCCTATTTTCCAAACTGGATCAATCGGGTTTACCTGTACCAATGGTGTACCCAAAGTTGGACAGCTCTTAAACTCTGTGTGGGATTTCTCGGACGTTTGTCGTATGAAAATCTTAAATATCGGGACATCTTCAGTTATAGATAAATGTCCGGCTACGGGAACCATTTCGAATACCCTTACCAACATTACCGATAAGGATATCTCCAAGACAACACCTGTACAAGCAACAAGTTCAACCAAAAGTGGACAAATTAGTTCGACAAGTAAAGAATCGACAGATCGTATCGATATGCCACCACCACCTTCTCCTGCGTCCAGTACTTGCAGTGATACCGGCAGTGTTACTTCTCATAAGCGCACTAAAAGAATGACAACTAAAGAAGATAGTAACAATTGTCAGGAGGGTAGAAAAGATGAAGAACTGTGGCAACTCAAGGATGTTGTTTTCGTAGAGGACAAAGTGGGACCGATCGGAAAAGTTCTTAAAGTCGATGGAGACTATGTGGCAGTCCGATTTCCGCCATTAAGTTGCGTCACCAGCGTCACCGGATTGGGCACTAAAGATGAAGGAAAAGAGGATGACTGGCAACAATGCCGTCTTTTGAGACGCGAAGATGTCCAAATCTTTCGAACAGCAGTCTCGTCGCGTGGACCAGATTGGCTACAAAAGCAGCCCAAGAAAATAAATATTGGCGCTGATCCGGCAAACGCCCAGCTTTTAACAATAGCTGTAGATACGCGTGGCATTCATGTGATTAAAAAAGTGTTTGGGAAAATACATTACAGCCTTTATAACTTGTACAATAGCAAGCAGGAACAAAACTGTCAATTTCCCACAGACTGTGCGTCATTTATTGGTGCATCCTCTAACAATATAACAATGGAATGCAACAATGATTGCAGTGGGAATAGCAGTACGATTGTACTTCGGGATGGTAATGGAGCGCTTTATCCACTGGCTAAGGACTGTATTGGCTCCATAAAGGACCCGCAATGGTTCGATTTGCCACCGGTTAAATCAGTCACCATGGCCACAATATCGCTGCCGCCTACAGCATCTTGCATTAATCTTAAGTCAAAAGTATGCATGACTGCCCTGCTTTTTGAAACCCAGAAGCTAATGCCACATATTCTACGTTGTGATGTGAAAAACTGCATTGCTCTGCTGATGCGTCTTGAAAAAGAAGACCGCAAAGACACTGTTTCCGTTGTTGAAGAGCGGTGTGATGGTAACCGAAACATATTCCATGCCTGTGTTATAATGTGTGCCCCAACATCCAACAAGGATTCACAGCACTCACCGGAATTAAGCAGCAGTAGCTCGGAGAAAAAGCCAGTTGCTTCTGGGGTTTCTTTGCCACGAACAGCAGGACTAGGTTTGCCATATGGCGGCAGCGCATTTGCTGGCAATGGGAGTAGCTTCAGCGAGAACTCAAGCTTTTCGACAGTAACGGCCGGCGTCAGTTCATCATCGTCAACGTCAGCAACATTGACCAGGGAAAATCGAATTAGTCTTCGGGACATGATGCATCGACTCATTAACACGGAGCAATCAACAGAGCAAAATAGTCAGCCAGCAACGACGAGTGCTGGCGAAGATCACGCATATATGCCATTGCCATGGTCATTGGAATCGGGAGCGGCGGCTAGCAATCTTTGTGCTAGCGGAGCTCAAAATGTTGCGGATGTAACCGATGAAGATGTTTCAAAAGTACTACCATCGTCGTCACAAAACATAGGTGTTTCAAATAGCAAAATGGGAACGCCAAATTATACATTCGACTTGACGCAACGACGTGAACACGCCATCCTCATTCTTCAACATATGTGTGCCAGCGCTGCGATGCGGCCTTATCTTTTCCAGATGCTTAGCGCCAAGGATGCTCAGGGTCAGACCGCGTTCATGCTGGCGGTTTCGTGCCGCGCTTACGAGGCTGGTATTATACTATTGAGCACTATACTCAGTGTTTCTGATCAAGATACACATCTAAAGGAAGCAATGATATTCCCGAGTGGCTCGCCAGCTGACCAATCGCCTTTGCATGTTATCTGCTTCAACGACACTTGCTCGTTCACTTGGACAGGCGCCGATCATATAAACCAAAATATTTTTGAATGTAAAACTTGCGGCTTAACTGGCTCACTCTGCTGCTGCACCGAATGTGCACGAGTCTGCCACAAGGGGCACGACTGCAAACTGAAACGGACTGCACCAACAGCTTACTGCGACTGCTGGGAGAAATGTAAATGCAAAGCACTGATTGCCGGAAATCTTACAAAGCGTTTTGCGTTACTCTGCAAACTAGTTTCGAGCACTGATCTGGTTACAAAATTCAATTCAAAAGGTGAATCCATATTGCTATTCCTTATACAGACTGTGGGCCGTCAGATAGTGGAGCAAAGGCAATACCGCTTTAGTGTAAGGGTTCGGAATGTGAGTAATAACACGGGAAGTGCCAATGGAAGCAATACAGTTATAACCAATCGAAAACCGTCATCTCTAGACATCGATAGCGATATGCCAGACCACGATCTTGAGCCACCCAAATTTGCTAGAAAAGCGCTTGAACGCCTTTTAATTGACTGGCAAGCCGTGCGTTCAATGATAATGAGCGGTGCAGAACGAAATGAAGCTAATGCAAACCTACATGGAAATCCAGGTGACGGAGGTAACTCAGAATGCTTTAACGTTTTTATGCAATCCCAACATGGCTCGACACTGATCGACAAGTTTACACATAGCTTGATAGTGAAATGTACAAGCGATCATTTGGATACTCTATTGCTGACACTGGTGCGTGAGTTGCAAAACTTTCTTGTTGTTGATCGATGCAAAGAGGCCGAGGAGGTTGCGCGACGATTCGTGCGGTCTGTAGCTCGTGTGTTTGTTATTTTTAATTTGGAGAAACAACCAAACCCCGATAAGCGCAAAAGTCACACATCTTGCAACAAGTATGTGCAAAGCTGTGTTAAGGTCTTTCAAACTTTGCACAAAATTTCGATTGAAGAGTTGTGCGAGGTGTCCGAAGCCCTCATTGCACCAGTTAGGCTCGGCGTAGTGCGACCAACCGCTCCGTTTACAATGTCTTCATCTAATTTGGATGTAAGTTGCTTATATATTGCCCTCCTACTACACAGCTATAATGTAACTCGTTGAATATTGTAGAATTCTGATGACCTTTTTAGCGTTGAGCCGCTGACACCTTCCAATGTTGAGTCAACAGCCGAGCAGATTGTAGTGCATGATGCTATTAATGTTCAAAGCACTAGCTTCAATGTACAACAAAATTATGATGTTGTTGCGATGGATAGTAAGTGTATTCTTATTAAAAAAAAAAAACAATAGATATTAAAATCACCATGTAATTTTAGCTCTTAGAGATCCTTCCGAATCGGAAGAGATTCCCAATCGAGAATCAAACTTAAGTGGTCATGACGAAGACATGATTGAGAGCCAACGAAATGAAGAAGGCATGCAGGATGACGAAAGTGACAACGATTTCACTTTTAATGACGCTGAAACCGAGTCGGATTCGGACGATAACCAGAGCAATCAAGATGCACAAAGAAGCGTTCAAACAGGTGCAACTGTCGGTTCAGAAACAGGTGACTCACAAGATTCTAATTATTTGCTTCAATAGACATTTAAAGCATGTGAGGATGGCTTTATTCGTCATGGTTATGGTTTACTAATTTGGAAATGCATTTGCTACTTATTCGGTATAATTATCTGATTTTAACCACCATTGTATTGTAGCCGAGAGCAATATTATCAATAACTATTGCATTGTGAGGCGATTTATATTTTTTAACAAAATATTTTATTTTCCGTCATTTACAAAAGTTTTCTTACTTTTTTGATTGATGATGGCCAGGTGACAATGAATTACATTATATTATAAATCATCTTAGCCACAACATACTTCAGTTTTCAGAGTTTCGATTCTGAATTACGCGTTTTTTATCTCAAGATGGAAACCTCTATTCGTGAATTCATTCAATAAACATAAGAAAATTTATAATTTTCTTTAAGCAATTAAATTTCTAGCATATACAAACACAAATGCTCCCAACCCTATGGGTGAAATTTATCTTTATCTTATCTCACGTCATATCAGCTTTGTATTGAGTACTATTAAATTACAACATTTTATTTTTAGATATTGGAGTTCTCTTTCTGGAGGATGAATCTGGTGATTCTTCCGCTCAGGAGGAAGATGGGTCTGAAGATGGTGAATCGGATGATCAGTCTGATGAATTTAGTTTCAACGATCAGCAACTCGAGCGCCGCAACATCAACCCTAACTCACGCAATGATCTCACTCCACAAACAATGCAATGGGCAATCAGAAGCCGCGATAATGCGCGATCGTCTGTTCGTGTCCCAACTGGTTCGAATTTAGTTTTCATTGACCCAATGGCATTGCGTCGATCTGCTGTTCCAGCCAACACTGCGGTCAATACAACATCCGCCGAGTCTCACACAATGGCAACCACCGCTAGCAATTTAGGCCGAGCTTTTGGTATTACGATTCGACAAATATCCGAGCTCTTAGCTATCATGTCATACAATGTGACCAATGATATTGAAACCTCATTGAAAATACCCATTGAGGAAGCCCTTGCAGTTCAAGTAAGTATCTCAAATGATCGACTGTCCACGTTTATTTCTTAATCATTTTATTCCTTGGATATTGTGAAAGGCGTTTGTTGAGAAACGCTTGAAGCCAACATGGGACTGGATGTTTACTGTGATGGATGGAACAGAGGCGCAGCTGAAATTTGGTGCATATTTGACGAACTACACTGATCCAAATCACCCATTGCATCCTCTAAACCTCAGTGCACAAGCTACCACAAGCCAATCATCTACTTCGACTCCTTCAACTGTTGGAGTTAATGTGATCGGTATAAAAAATTTTAACATATGTCTGATGCATTATATTGATCTTGTTCAATTATTAGGTTCAAGTTCTCGAAGGGATTTCTTTACATACTGTCTTTCTTTAATGCGCGCTCATACATCGGAGCATAGGGATGCGCTGCCAGTATTGGATATAACTGCGTTGCGCCACATGGCATACGTGCTGGATGCATTCGTATACTATATGCGCAACGACTCTAGCTTCTACGATAGGAACGATTCTATTGCTGGACGTGTTAACAATTTATCGAACTGCATCGAAAACGATGATACAGACGACGAGTTGAGCAACATTGAGGAGTCTAATATCGAAAGGCAATATTCTGCCAGCTCTTCGCCCAATGTTAACATGCGAAAATATACATTCTTTGCTCGATCTGATTCAACTTTGAGCTTGGGTTGCTCGGCACCGGAAGGGTTTGATTTACCCCTTGATATGGCCATGCCATTAGCGGACAAGCCGCACCTGCTGCAGCCAAATTCAAAGCGACAGGACCTGTTTGCGAATCTTCCTTTGCATGTGGTTCCTACTGTGAAAAACAACACCGCCAAAAGAAAAATGTCCCATCAGGGATCTATTGACCAACCTCCCACAAGGTTAGGATTCTCCAATTTTATGAAAATGGAAAATGAGATTGGCGTAAGCCAGCATACGTCGGAGCAGGAAAATAATGCAGAAGCACTCGAACCGAAAGAAGACAGCAGCACATATAAAGACGACGACACCGCTGATTCCAATATTTACGTTCAACTAAAGAAGAAACAGTGCTTAGACGATTTAAAATTACATAAGGGAGTTGAAGGTAAATCGTTAATATTGTATTTGTTGAACTTTTTATTATTTTATTTTAAGAGTATGAGAATTCGGGAAAAATTCATATTTTGCATTTTGCATCCATACTATTCACTAACCTAACTTAATTATTCTCAGTGCACATATTTCATTATATGAGGACACGTTTATTTTTCGGTTATATGAACAATGAGAGAGATATTTGCTTTGTATCTAAGATTTTAAGACTTCTGTTGCAATATTGCACTAACCTTACATTTTTACTTGGCTGTTGCATTACATACATAGTAATGCATCTATGATATACGAACATAGGTTTTCCTTTAAAAATAGATGTTCGTATTATTGAATGGTTGTTATAATGGAATTGGATTATAAGAAGAAAAAAAAGAAGACATATATCACAATTGTAAATCTTAAATATTTCAGTTAGGTTTTGCTTCGATAATTTAATATAAACAAAGCGATATTAACTGGGCATTAATCTTAAAATTTACGTTTATCTTAATAGGTAATCACTACATTGAAGACCATGCAGATGCAGTTGATGTACAAATGATTGATGAATCACCAGGAACTAGTAGAAAGTCGGATATCTTAATTACAACTCGGCCAGAAGTGATCATTGCGAACAAAAGCATACTTCGTATTGGAACTAGGGATGACTTAGCCACTTTAGAGAACTCCTTATCAGAATCTTTACAGAGCTCTTTATCTGCAGTTCGCAGCGTTATTGTACGAGCTGGCGCATCCAGTTTTAAATTAGAATCAAACGACAGCAGCTTGCCCGAATGCAAAAATTCATCTGCCAGCACATCACATGCATCGCACCTTACATGCGATTATAATCGCGAAAAGACATCATCCCAGTCAGTAGTATTTCCGGTTCGTGGTTCTCTGTTCTACAAAAGCAGTTCTTCAGAACTGCCATCGTGGAATTTTTTGCTGAGTCGTTGGAAACTGGCTCTTGATCTTTTTGGACGTGTTTTTATGGATGATGTTGGTATGGAACACGGATCTGTATTGCCGGAATTGAGAGGCTTTCCTGTTAAGGAAATGCGCTTTAGACGGCATATGGAAAAGCTTCGTAATGGACAGCAGAGGGACTTGGTTCTTTGTAAGCTTGAGCGGAACCGGGAGAGTTTAATAATCCAAACCTTTAAGGAATTAAATGCTCAATTTGGCACACAAAATCGTCGAGCTCAACCGCCCATTACATTCAACAGGGTTAAGGTGACATTTAAAGATGAGCCAGGGGAAGGGTCGGGCGTGGCGCGCAGTTTTTATACTTCCATTTCGGAAGCGTTGTTGGCAAGTGCAAAAATGCCCAATCTGGATTCAGTGCAGGCGGGCGGTACTCATAGTAAGTACGGTGTACCATTCTCGAGTATATTGCGTAGTAGAACCGTGTCTGGCTCAAGTCGCGATCCGCCCACATTGCAGAGGCGTGGAACAGGCAGCAAAATATTATGGCGTACGGCTCGGGAGCGAAAAGCATTAAATGCCGATGCCAGACCGTACACCCCAACTACCAATGCAGGTATGGAATAAACAAATAAGGATTTGCATATGAAATATGATTAACATGTATTTGAATTCAACGTCAATATAGATATTTCTGCTACAGAAACGTCAAACGACCATTTGTCTGTCCACCTACAACAGCTTGGAGAGCGCCTCTACCCCAAGGTGAGTAAAACTTTATATCGTATATTTTTCAAGACAGAAATGAACAAGTTTATATTTCTACCAGATTCACTCAATCAACTCATCGCACGCATCGAAGATAACGGGCATGCTTCTGGAAATACCCACTCCCCAACTTCTGTCTGTACTGTCCTCGGATGAAACGCTCAGGCAAAAAGTTAATGAGGCAGTTGAAATAATTAATTTTAAGCAAAAGTCTGAGATAAACATGCAAAATCAACAAAAAAAATTACCGTCTGCGGCGCTTGCTGAACCTGTTGATGAGGATAATGAGCCATTGTTTTACTCTCCGGGTAAACGTGGCTTTTATACTCCACGACAAGGGCTTGCGTCTTTTGAACGTATCAACGCATTTAGAAATATTGGCAGGTGAGACCAGAATAATTTGCGAAAGATTAACAAAACAGATTCGTAATGCTTCTCTTACTTTTTTTCTTTAGACTAATTGGACTCTGCCTCTTGCAAAACGAATTGCTCCCGCTGTTCCTCCAAAGACATGTGTTGAAGTACATGCTTGGTAGAAAAATCAAATTTCATGATTTAGCCTTTTTTGATCCAACGTTGTATGAATCGTTCAGACAAATCATACAAGATGCTCAAACAAAAGAAGGTGAAGAAATCATCAACCGAATGGAGCTGAGCTTTGTGTAAGTGTGCATCATTCAGTTACATGTTTGCAATAGTCGTATATAAACGAATGATTTTTCGCACTAAAGAATTGATTTGATGAAAGAAGAAGGATGTGGTAACCGCGAATTGATCCCAGGCGGACGCGACGTTCCCGTAACGTCAGCTAACATATTCGAATACATAAGGCGTTATACTGAATATAGACTTATAAAATCACAAGAAAAGGCTCTGGAGGTAATGATTATAAATGCTATTCGATTCTGGCGATTGCTCATATACATTTTTGTATTTACAGGCTTTGAAAGACGGTATATTTGACGTATTACCAGACAACTGCATGAACAGCTTGACTGCTGAAGATTTACGTTTGCTCTTGAATGGTGTCGGTGATATCAATGTTTCCACACTGATTTCCTACACGACTTTTAATGACGAATCAAGCGAGGGACCTGACAAACTTCTCAAATTTAAAAGATGGTTTTGGAGTATTGTCGAAAAAATGAATACGCTGGAGCGACAGGACTTGGTAAGTATTATTTCGATATGTTTTATTTTCTTGATGTAACATTATATTCCTATTTCAGGTTTATTTTTGGACAGGGTCGCCAGCCTTGCCAGCTTCGGAGGAAGGATTTCAGCCTCTACCGTCTGTTACCATCCGACCTGCGGATGACTCTCATCTTCCTACTGCAAATACTTGTATATCTCGGCTGTATATCCCCCTTTATTCCAGCAAATCAATTTTACGTAGTAAAATGCTGATGGCCATTAAATCCAAAAACTTTGGATTCGTTTGAGCAAATAACTAACAATTTCTGGTTTGATATTTGCTTATTACGAATTTTTTATATGTGAAACTTTGAAATATGACTTCCACATTTGTAACCAATAACATTTGTATGTATATCCATTCCTTGTTTTTGGATTTGACTTTATACCTATTGATATAGTCCTGTTTAAAGATTGAAAATGAAATCAAAAGTACATTCACTTTTTTAAATAATTCGACTGGATGAAAAGCACTAAGGATGTGTCGAAAGAAACAAAGATTAAGATGTAGGCGTTGCGTTAGGGCAAGTTTGCGTTTATTATTAAATTTATTTAAATGTAGGACATGTAATAAACTACAATATATAAATATGTATATTAACCAGGGAATAAAACTATATTGGTAATCGCAATTGCAAAAACTTTAAAGATGACTATAATAATTTAAGTAGGGCACACGCATATATAATGCAGAATTTTTACCAAGGTTTTTGTTGCATACAAATTCCGGATTTTAAGATTGGAGAGTTGTATTTGTTTTATTTTTATAAAAGCTAACCTTGGGTGTATCATGCTTTGAGAGACAGGATACATGTTTAAAGGTGCGATAAGCAAAAGCACATTCAGGCGAATGTGATCGATCTATGACGACCATGCTATAAGGTGGAAACCGAAGCCGGATGATTATACATTCAAAGCAACAGGATTTGATTCGCTTTTGAATTTAATTTTTTTGTGTTTGCACAAACTTATTGCATATATAAAGGAAGAAACTAAATACAAATGGTGCACGAAGGCGATGTGTCTGGAGAATTTTTTTGAATTGCTTAAATTATTAAAGAAAATATCAGAAATCTATTTCCAAAAATAGCACCTTTCCTATTTAGGCTGCATAAATAGCCAAAAAAGTACAGTTTTGAATTATTTTTTATTTGACTCGCGTTTTGACTGATCCGTTGTATTTTCAGTATAAAATAGCATATCTTCCTTTTTAAGGCTGAAAGCACACCCCAACCGTTAAAACGTTTTTAACAAGAACGTTTTTAGCAAGAAGTTTTTAATTTTTTTGGTACCTTTCGATAAATAAATCAAATTTGTTTTCCACACCGTTATAAAGTCTCATTAATCTTTATTTAGCGAAAACTAGCTAAATGTAAAAAATAGTGAATTGCGAAAGCGGTGCGACTGACTAAACTGCAGGCGGCTGCAAATCAGCGGAAGATCTTTCGAGCAAGACCGAAGCACAAGGTGAAACACTAAAATATAATATGAAATTTGGATGCTGTTGCTGCCAACATGCGCAAAGGGAAACTTTGGTGTGTCCTGGTAAATCAAAAACGGTAAATAATTACTTCGAAAAAATGGTTTAGTGATAAATTTGTTTTAAACTTGAATTTAAAATATAGGTCTGTTGCTCTGTAATAAAACTAAAAAGATTGACAAAGAAAACACTGGGTCGGTCAGATGATTTGAAAAGTTTTGGAATAGTTGCGCGATATGTAATTTAGACATTCAGATGCAAAACACTTCAAAGCAAAATGTTTTGTTGTGCATGCTTTGCATATTGCGTATGCATTCTCACTGAGATAAATATTTCCAAAATTTTGCTTCCATTTCATTCGATAACAAAAAAACGAATTTCCAATTTCTTTCGCAATAACGATTTCATATTTTATTTTATAAATGTGTTCTTTCTATAATCTATTTTCTTGAGCTTGTAGCAAAATCATAGTCACTCTATGAAATTCGAGTCTTCCCATTACGAAAAGCTGAGTATGCACTTGGATATATAGTAGGCGTGTGAATTCAAAGATTTTTAAAGTAACCTGTTAAAAGACTCAGTACTTATTACACAATCAATGATATTTGTAAACACATCTTAAAAGGTCATTGGAATAGAGCAAATAATAATTTAATCAAGATGTTGCGTATACCAGGTATGCCCCTCCTGCCGGGGACGGTTTTTCGCGAAGTGAGTACTGATTGGCTTATTGGTTTTATACAAATAAATGAATACATGTACATGTGCATGCATATATGTTGTATACCTTTTAATAGGTCAATAAAATCAACTATCCAAAATCGCAAACGTTGCTCAATTTTCGTGGCATACCAATGTTAAGTGATCGTCAGCTGGCGATGCCCGAGGATCCAGCCGGCGTTGTCATCGACATTGCCTGTCCGCCGGCTAATGCACATGCGTTATATCCACCCCGAACGGGCCCACGGCTACCGCCCTGGCTAGCCTACGACAAGAAAGTGCTCTTCTTTCGAGCCTATTTAAAGCAGACACTGCAGGAAAACTATCATGCACCCTATATGGTACGACATTTTAAGGTTTATTACTATCTGGAGGATGGCACTCTTGAGATATACGAACCCAGGGTTGAGAACTCTGGCATTGTGCAGGGTTGTATTCTGCATCGCCAGCGTGTCCCCAAGCCACCGCCATGCGAGAACGAATTCATATCGATCATTGATCTCAATGTTGATCGCACCGTGCAAATCTACGATCGCAATTATCACTTTGTCGACTGTGATCGCTTTACACGCGATTTTCTCAACAAGCGCGGCATTGTGGTCCCAGATCCTGTGATGGCTGCCATGTAAGCGCGAAAACAAAAGAGATGGAAAGAGAGAGCAAAATACATCTTTAGATAATTTCCTCATAATTCACTTTGTAATTCCCTCAGTGATCCTGCCGAAGGGGTGAGGAAACGTGGTCATGCCCGACCCAGCAATCCACCCGAGAAGCGACATCCTTTTGCCCAGTTCCTCAAGTATGATCGACAGATATTGAAGTTTCAGGCATATTGGGATGATCGTACAGACATGGGCGATGTGCGCAAGCTCGAGGTGTGCTATTATCTAGCCGACGATACTATTGAGGTGAAAGAGGCCCACATAACGAACTCGGGTCGCGATGGGCCCACTGTCTTCCTCAAACGGGGACGCTTGCAACGCGTAAGTAAAATGAGATCTTTAAAAGTTACTTAAATGACTTCAAATTTAAGTACCCGGTCCGTGTATTTCTCCACCTATTTTTTTCGAATATGACTTCTGATCGCCCGTTCTGCAGGAATTTGATGGAATGCTGATGCCGGGTCAACAAACACCTAAAACATTGCTTAATGTTTTGGGAACAGCGCGGAATGTGCGCTACTGCGTCGATCCTTTGAATATGGGTACCAAGGAGATATTGTATTACGGCCAGCGGGATTTGCAGATCGGCACCGTGATCAATGTATATGGCCGCCCTGTGGTCATCACCGACATGGATCCATTTACAAAGCAATACTATCGTGATCACTACGGGATAGAGGACTTTACACCGATTGCGGTGCCAACAAGATCGGATGTCTGCAAACCGTATGACAAATCGAGCAGGGTGCTGCCACCGTTCAATGGCTGGGGCAGTTTCGAGGACTCCGCTGGCAATTGTGTATCCATTGTAGCCAAACGTCCCAAAACGGATTTCAGGAAATTCATAAAATACGATCGCTATGTGCTGCGTTTTGGGGCCAAAATGTTGTCCACAATACGAGAAAACTGCGAGCGGATCTTTGTGATTAGCTATTACCTCAGCGATGATACGATGCAGGTGCAGGAGATAGCTGTGCGCAATTCAGGATTCCTTGGCGGTGTCTTTATGAAGCGGGGTCGCGTCCTTATTCCCGGACAGGAAACGTTCACCTGCAAGCAGCCTCAATATTATAAGCCCTGCAATTTCTTCATTGGTAGCACCATGGTCATAAGAGACTTTATCTTTTATTTGGCTTCGGCTGATGAGTTCACTTTGATGTATATGGAGCATCATACGGAACAGTTTCCGCACTGCGATATCGAAAAGATTTTGGAAAAGGCGCGTAAATCTCTAGAGCCTCATATTGCACAATTTGTCGCGTCCTGTGTGCCTGACTGCACTGATATCGAGCGAAAGATGGAGAAGAGCACCGTGTTTGTTTCCTTTGAGAGCCTTAAGAGTGCTTTGATTGCCATCATGGGCAATACGATCAGTGATCATGAGATCATCTCACTGTGCCGTAATTTCTCTGGGGAGCAGGCTCCCCCAAATGCTTGCGCCAGGGATAAGGTGCGTGCCTCCGCTCATTTGGAGATCAAGCGTTCGCTGTGGAATGGTAGAGATGAGTTGATGGAGCATTTCCACCACATCAATCCCACTAACAAACCGTTCCTGGCGGAGAACCAAGTGCGGTCAACTCTGCGGGGATTCCGCATGCCCTTTACTCTGGAGCTAATCGATAATATACTATCTGTGCTGAATCGCAATGATTGTGACGATATCGAGGTCTGTGATCTGATGAATTTCATTGATGTCTCTTGTACCAAGGGCTGCGATATGCCTCCCATCAATTATGCATTTGAACTCTGCCCCAAATTACCCTTTCAGTACAAAGGACGCGTCGTTGACTTTGGGTGCTTCGTTAAAGCACTCGGTTGTCCCCTCAATCTGCCCAGTGCCAATCCTCAAGCGATAAATATGATTGGTGATGCTAGAATTCTGCCACCATCATCTACAGTCGAATGCTAAACACGCACTCGATGCTTAATCGCATAAAGTGTTTCGCATGCTTAGTTTCTGAAAAACTTTTCAGACGTTAATTCAAAATTTCATGTGCGATGACGGACAAGCCGGATTTTGACAACTGCATTATGTAAGGGGTTAAGCAGGAAATTGGGGTCTATTCGGTTTTTCAATTTACGAAGTTTGGGTCTCCTTTACAATGAGTGGATCATTTTGAGAACCTTTTTAAATGCAGAATAAATTTGTGCCTAAAATAAGGCGAATGGTACATCAATTATTATAATCTTATAGCTCGTTCAAAAAAATTTATATGTTGTATTTTTGTTCTTCGCAGATTGAGATAACGAGTCGACTGTGCGACTGTTGG
This sequence comes from Drosophila trichaetosa, assembly GCA_035043205.1. Lineage (NCBI taxonomy): Eukaryota > Metazoa > Arthropoda > Insecta > Diptera > Drosophilidae > Drosophila > Drosophila trichaetosa. The sequence continues at coordinate 159,941 of JAWNNE010000152.1, forward strand.
TTTTTCACCCTTAAGTTTGGAAAAGTTTAATTTCATACAAATGTGAACGTGTTCTCTGTTTAAAGAAACGTTTGACATCGAAAATTGGTCACCAAATCGACTAGAAAAATTGCTTGTTAGCAAAATTCCATTAGTTAAAACATTCTTTCAAACATTTTTTGCTTTTTATGGTATGCTACCGGTACTATACCGATACGTAATGGTACAATAAAAAAGTTGGACAAAATAAAGTAAGAGCGTTCCAGTTGAGCGTAATTGTCGGCGAAATTCTATCATACCAGATCATGGAAATTATCATCAACGGAAACATATATTATATTGCTCAGTCGATATTTTAAAGATATAATGAAATTGAGGTGCGGATGTCTGTGTTATCTTCAGCATGCGTAGAACAGCCGTAATTTCTTGTTGTAGCTGAATCCATTAAAAACTGGTAAATAAAATTGTGAAAACTACCCATTAGGTATAAGGATGTTCGTTGTCAGGTTCAAGCGTCTGCGCGATCCGCTAGCAACATAGCTGCTTTTTCGCACACATGCATAACCTATTAGGCCCTACTAGAAAGGTTAATTTACCAGCGAAGTTGTCGCAAGCGAAGTCAAGTGAAATAATGCTCAGAAAAAATCTGATACACTTTTTTTCGATTTGACGCCTGCTTAGGGGTTGTACCTAACTTGCACTGTCAATATATTTCGACCATTTTCCGTATGCAGAGCGTAACTAACAAAGTTTCTAAGGGTTTATTTTTCTAACAGACCCGGATTTTATACTTTCATACCGAAGCTAACATAGTATATTGGTTTTGTGCAATGTCCGTCATGCTGTCTGTCCGTCCGTCCCCGTCTGTCTTTACGGTTTTTTTCGACACCCTTAGATATGTAAACTTGAAACATATGCGTCAGACAAAGTGTAAAAATTGGAGAGCTACGTTCACCAGGAAATCGATAAAATCGATTATTGCAAATCGAATTTTAAGGCTACAGGCACCAAATTTTGGTTGATAGGTTGTTATTGATGGCCACCAAAGATCGGCATATGACACGCCCACGAAATTTTTGGGGGCGGCGAGAGTAAGCATGGTCTAAAAATGTGTATGCCGATCTTTGAAGGAGGTTACCAGCAAGTTGTCTTTCCCGTTTGGAGGCTTTATCATTAAAATTGTGGGAGATATTATCGACTTACACTTTCCGAAATATCGGTTTTGGCAAACCTGGACTCAGTTGTGGGCGTGGCCATCGTTTTCATAGCTTCCTAATGGACGTTGCACTCAAATTTGTACACTTGTTCTGACGCCGTTCCTACCTGCTTTTTTTGGAAATAAGAATCAAATAAATTATAAATTGTCATTAAAAAGCAAACTGAGTGCATTGAATTCAGTAAAGCGTACGAATCAGTTAGCTTAGAATTCTAAGAAATCCCTTTCTCGTTTCTGTCGTCAACATCTTGTAATTTACCGGATTCAATGAGTGTTACTTAGGTTTCCTACCTTAAAAACGGTTCTCCTTACTTCTGCACTTTGGACTTATTTTACAGTACATCAATCCTCTTTTCTATACTAGTCTCATATTGTAGATCTGTCTATTCAGTACTGATGATTTGCCAACCATATGCTTATGACTTTTGGTCACAATACGACAGGCAATGCTGCATTGCAAAGAATACTTACAATCCGAGATCTTACAGTTCTCTTTGATACCAAACTGAGCTTTAATTTCTCGAATCCTTTCAATCTACCAACTTCCTAGAAAGTTAGTATGTTATATTTAAAAGAAAATGTATATACATATATACAGTTCTGATAAAAGTTACATTTACCAATGCGAAGATGCCAATAAAATGTTTAATTTAATTTAAATGCCTCTATTTTTGAATTTAAGCCACAAACTTGGCTTTAAATTGCAATTTTTCGTACATATAAATATCAGTTCTGAGGATAGCAAATGAGGTTATAAGAATCCAAAAATAAGAAAAAAATATATACATCTCTGAGCAATTTATTTTTAATTAACATTGCGTAAGATGTATTAATGTCATATTAATAAGTAAGCTATATTTATTTTGAAGATACTAGAAAAATCCGTTAGTTTATAGCGACTTAAATTTGGTAATGTATAATATAAATCTGAAAGCATTTCCGGAGCTCAATTAAGGTTAATTAATTTGACTATAAAATAAATAAAATAAAAATTCTACAAATTGGATAGTGAAAGTTAAGTTATTTGCTGCAAATCCAAAAAGAGTTTGAATCGACTGTTGCACGTACCAAAGAAACAGAAAATCACGTCGCAAGTCGGCCACACTCTTATGCATACGAAATTCGAAAACGAACAACAATGTATGGAATTGTTAAAGAAAACGAGAAAATCGGTTATATTTACTAATGTATGCATGGTCGGCCCTTAACTCTTACATTCGAGGCTTAAAACATACTACTTGGCATACACACCGTTCATTTGAGTTTCGGTAACAGTCTCAGACAAATGATAGAGCTCCGTAGAAAAATGAAAATACATTTGTTTGCCGTTTTCGTGTATGGGTACATTGCGGTGTGCACCTGTTCACCGGAGCTATCTTTACCAACGGATACATATGTGAACGCTTTGCAAAATTCACATAATAGTATTGATTATGGTGCGTGAATCTGAATGTGGACATTCTGGCTTAGTCTTCAAAATTTAAAAATAACTTACTGAAAAATATGCTTTACAAAAATAAAAAGTGCAGTTGTCAAAAGCATTCGACATACTTACTGTTATTTAAAAAGCTCTTGCGAACCGATAATCGCGTTGTCAATCAATCAGTTCACCATAATTTAAAATATTATATTTTGTGGCAAGGAATATTTTATTTAATATGTGAACTGCACTAACTGCAGTTGTAAAATACATTGTGCAAATATGCTGAATGCATTTTTAATTTATTAAATTATTGTTTTTTCACAAACTTTTAATGCAAGTTATGTTATGGTTCGAATATGTATTCGCCATTAAATAGATACGTTCAATTGATTTAAGAAATTATTGAACTTTAATATGCTTTAATCAGTGTTACTTTGTCAAAAGGTGTTTAGTTTCCACATTTATTAATAATAATCAAAATAACTAATAAAATTATGTTTATTTAGCGTCTGCTGGATATATATATATGTATATTTTATAATTATGTGTTTTTGGTATATTAAGGAATTGGAAAGACTTATTTAAATTGGTATGTTGTAAAGGAATGATTTATGTGGAAATGGGGTATTCTCTTTTTGACTGAGTAATTTGAGGAGCGGTTGCACGTTTCAAGGTAGAAAGTATATTGGTAAGCGCAACAATGGTAAATTTGCCAGCTACTTTAACTTTTGTCACACAATTCGCGAAAACCATTATCTTCCACAAAATAGTGACCAAATTTAATTTAAGATCCATCAAATTAGATTAGTGACATTATTCACTGTGGGGAGATTAATTTCAAAGTTGTAAAGGTAAAAATTGTGATACTTTTTACTACCTGTTTAGTTGCATGGCTTGTAAATATTGGTTGTAATGTACACAGGTAATGTAACTTATAGCCCTAAAAATGTCGACCCATTTTAAATGGTACTATAAAAAGTATATATTATCATATTAGGGCTGCTACTTCGATTTGGCCGTAACATATTGTTTTTCAGCTGATTTTTTAATAAGTGTTATCGAGTATAAGTAGGATATTTTCAGTTAATTCGTTTTAATATTTTTTTTAGAAAGATAAGCATCTTTAATGATCTGTCCCATAATTACAATTCGTCTTTCTAATCTATTTTGCTTTTATATTCAATTAGATGCTAACGGAGGAGGCTATCAATACAACCCACCACCAGATAATAGCTATTTACCACCTGATAACAGCTATTTACCACCAGATAATAGCTATTTACCGCCAGCTACGTCGCCACCGGCTCCTGTATACGGTCCTCCACCATTGCCTTATAACTCCCAACCACCAGTATTTTATAGACCATCTTATCCAACACCATATCATAAACACGATTCGTTTTTGGATAAACTAAAATCTAAAATAAGTCTATTAACAATTGGAAAATTAATTCTAAAGCTATTAATATTTAAAAAAATAGTTAAATTTATCGGAATAATTTGTTTGCTTCTGGTTTTACCCAAGCTCAAGAATATGTTCCACGCTAGCATGCCAATGGAACATAGCATGGAGGACGACGGCATGAACAGCAAAATTGTGCAGACTGATCAAGGTACGAAAATTGAAATACACATTTATGATGAAAACTTAATTTTCTTATATTCGATTTTCAGACCAATTGCAAAAACAAATAAATGATGTTTATGAGTTTATAATGAACTCCATTCAATACCTCGATGAAGAAAATACCTGAAATGTAAATGTTATATATCGTGACAATTTACATATGTTTTTACTATCTGCAAAAGTATTATTTATTTATTTATTATAAAATTCAATAATTTTTTAAAAAATAAATATTTCTATAAATAAAAATGTAGTTCATATGTACTGGCTTAATCGAAGTATGCAAAATCCGCTAAGTTGCCGAATTGTCGAAAAGATAAATATAATTGATTCCGATAATGCATTAAATAAAAAAACGAACGAAAGTTATTACAATATTTGCGAATGTATTTTAAATCACCGACTCAGACTTTACTTACACAGAAAGTAAAACCTTCTATAGACGGTCAGCGAGCAACTACAAGCGCAACATTAAATTAAATTTGTAATACAAAATACTTGTGAGAGGCTGGACTCCAGTCTGCCCGGGCTGTGGCGAGATAGCCATTGTTGTTAAAATTATATTGATTCATTCGTTTTATCTTGTCGTAAGTAAAAAAAAGCAACACATAAGTTGAAAAAAATATATATTTTGGCTGGTTTTCATAAGCAACTTATTTTAATATTTGTACTTAAACTCCATGCGGAGCAAATATTGAATGTTAACCTGTGCAATATCATATACGATATACTCATTATACAACAACGAAGACTTTAACTTTTCATTAGTCACAGGCTTTCCAAGTGGAATCTCTACACCATCATCCCGTACATTTGAGCCTTTTGGATCTGGCATCGTGCGACCATGGCCAAAACAGCTATGTTTACCTTTTGGTAATTTTTCCACATATTTAGCGGACGTACATTCCATCATGTCACCCAAGGCCACTTCAGACAATAGCATTATTCCTGTAGAATTTTGCTGACTGGTACAACAATAATTTGCCGATTTGGACACCATATCTGCAAAATAAATACCCTTGCCGAACATGTAGCCAGTTGGTGGAGCTTCAGGCGGCGCAATTTTCAAGCCATGCGACAATATTCCAACAAAGTTTGTTAGTCGAGAACCGTGCCATAGCAATTTACGATTATGAAGTTTCTTGAATGGCTTAAAACGCCGAGCTTCTCCTTGACGAGCAACCTTAAATACGTCTATAACTTGAAGCTCATATGAACTATGTGTAGATGCATGGGTATTTTGCACATAACTGTTCAAAGTTACAAATTCTTCACTATTTTTGTCTAGTGGTTGTAGATGTGTTTTCAACTGTTCGTAATGTTTATCCAGCGGATTGATGTCCTCCGTAATATCCTCGCTTTTAATTAAATTGTAGGCAACCTCAATCTCCGCCAACGAATCCAGCATTTGACGTAAACTTTCGACCTGTTCTATTGTATCAATCAAAGGAGGCGCGTGGACTCCAAAACTGTGAGGAATTAATGTGTAGAATCGATTACTGGCATCAATAAATCCAGGGTTACTGCCATGTGTCTGTATCAAATTATATATTTCCGTAACAACCGAGTAAGCAGACTGAATTTGCTTCAAGCTCAGTTTTCCCAATGGCATTTTTTCCATATCTATGTGAAATTCCATCATACTTTTCTTCATAGATTCGATATCAAAAATAAGCTTTATTAAGCTTTGAAGCGATGGTTCAAGTTTAGAATCAATATTTTCATTGCCGGTGTCTTTCACTGCATTATCATCTTCATATTGAATGTCTATTGGATACATGCGACCCGGAACTTTTACAAAATTATTTCTGTTTTTAAAATCATTTCCTGTTTTTTCCGAATATACAACACAAAAACAATTTATAGCGTCTACTACCGTACTAAAATCTTCCACCTTTGAACCTCCAATAGTCGTGCCAATACGGCCCCAAGAGCGGAAAATCCAATACCTATAAAATTAAAATTGAATATACTTATTTGCTGAATATGAATATATGATGCAAATTATAGACGTACCTATGCTTATTATCGGCTTCCAAAAGTTGCAATTTATAATATGAACATTTATTGCGCTGTATGTCTGTTAAGCCTAGTACAATATTATACTTATCGTCGCCTTTGACATACACGTGCGCTATATCATCTAGACCACTATCAGGATCTACAGCAAGGCCATTCTTTACCTTAAGAGTCACTGACTTTGGCACAGATTTTGTGTAGATGCTTTTCGACTTTGAACTTTTTAATTCTTCTTGAGGAAGACGGGCTGATGGGTCTGTACCCCAGTCGCAAAGAGTCAAACTATTTATCAAATTAAGGGCGCCAGTGCCATCAGATTCCACAGAATCAAGATATTTCTCAGGAATAATATGTATACCAAGCTCTTTTGCTCTTTTCATACGAGAGCTCATCTTCTCCACTTCTTTTTCTGTAGATATAATAGCTATGGTATCACCAAGTATTTTAGTATCGAATTTTCCGCCTAACTTTCCGATACGTTTTTTTATTTCGGACTCATTGTCTTTCAGACCAATTAATGCCAGTTTAAAATTGTATAATGGTGGTCGTTCTCGTTTAATTTTGGGACTGAAAAAACAGGTAAAATATTTTAATTGTTTAGAGTGTATTGAATTTTTGTAATGAAAAAATTGGTTGTTTACTAACCCATCAATTTCATCTGGATTTTTCTTTATGGTAATGTCCTTGGCAATAGTTGATGCACTTGGAGGCACGTAATGAATAATTCGCGTTTCGGGTTTTTTTTTAATATCGCTCCAAAAATTGTAAGTAGTTTTGAAGTCTTTCGGAACCTTACATGCACTTCGCTTGGGTTCAGTGAATAACTTTGTACACTTTGTCCATTCTGAGAAGTTGCCATTACAAAGGTAACCACATTTATTAAAAATAAACTGTGTACTCTTGCATTCTGGACAAGATTCAATTGCGCCAAATGCCAATAGATCTGCCGCTTGATCTAAAAGTTTTTCAGAATCACCAGCTATAGGTGTCTGTCCGTTGTACTCCAAAAGCTTCTCAATATCTGTTTTTTTCATTCCGTTTTTTAATACGTCACGGAATTTGAATAAATTATCATTCTGCTCCTTAACCCTTTTCATCTTATCATTTTCTTCGGCCTCATCTTTTGGCTCCAGCTTCGGTTTCTTGGCGTCTGGTATATCATCAGACTTTATTAAACTGCAATCAAAAAATTAACATTTAGCGATTTGTAATTTATTGTTATTTAATATAACAAGTGAATAATGAATACAGAAAACTAAGGAGCTAGTTCGCATAGGAACTAACAAATACGGCTTTATAATTTAATTTAGTTGAATAACAATGAAAAATACTCACGGCAACAATTTTAAGACTTCTGCTTTGTCGTCAGCTTTTAAACCTTTATATCCAGGAAGAGTTTCACCTGTATCAAGCCAACCAAGATCCGATCGCAATTTAGCAAAGCACTCCAAATGATGCCAGACTTTTTGACCACCGTATTTCATTCCAACTTCAGTATCGTAAAGTGTTTTGCATACCCGAACTTCATCTTTGTTTATTTTTAGTTCGCATCCACGGCATGCTGCCCGTCCCGATTTAGAGTACTCAATCCCGAAATCTTTAATTGCTTGCTGTTCGGACTTTGAACGCTTACCCGCTTTGCCAGCAACGGCTACTTGTGCATTACCTAATAACAACCATTTTTGTTAAGCTTTTCATTCTCTATATATATTATACATACCAATATGTTTTGTCAGCTCAGTTTGGTCATCAAATCTTAAATTTTCAAAGTTCTTAATATCCCCCACAGTGGCTGGCCGCTGTTTCTTCAAAAAACAGTCTTTATGAAACCAGTTCGGAACTTTTCCATCATGAAAGGGAGACTAATAAATATTATTAATAATCGTGTCAGTGTGCTCAATGATTTCGACGCTCAGGGTCAGCCAGATCAAGGCCACCGTAACAAGGAAACCAGTCAGTTTTCGTACAAGCAAGATCTCCTCGAATATTTTTCATACTGAACTGTACAAATTTTCTATTTCAGCAAATCTTATAAATAAAACAGAGTGTTAACGATTTTTTTTAGGATTACATTATAGTTAAAATCGGCCATTTAAAGTAATATTAAGCGTCATTACGAATGGTGACATTTCGAACATTTAATTTTTGGTAAAGTGGGGATAAAACGTCGCAACGCAATTAATAAGCACTTTCGCGCAGTGTATTGCTCAGTTGTATGAAATTTGTTGTATCGAAGGCTATTCCACTTATATGTTATACGCAGCAGATAAGTTGCCAATTTTGCGTGCTGAGACAATTAAGTTTGCATTATATGTCTTAAGAAAAGTTTTGTGTAATAATGTCAATTTGAAAATAATATTATGTTCATTAAAAATATGTGTCATTTGAGAAGATTAATGGCTGAAGTCTTAGGTCTCAAAACTAGCCAGAGATCACAATTACACTTCTTTGCAAAGAAGTACAATTCTGGCCCTAAAACTAAATAATAATGATAATAATACTAAAGAAAGTAAGAGGTTGCCTTTGATAAAGAAAATATGATACCAAAATTTCAACAAGTTGGAGGTGGAAGAATAATTATATATTCAATGACATTCAGTGGTTCTGGTAAATCGGCATATATTGAATCCATAACATATACATGTCTATTGGCTTTCAAGTGCCGTACTGTTGGGCGCATAGGTCGATTTTTACTCTTGGTCAGATAAAGAGCCAAATACAGCTCAAATGTATGAATATATATCAACTTTATATAATATTCATAATAGTATATATTTGTAACTCCAGTAATTAAGTCTTGGCTAGGCAAAGCGCAAAAGCCGAAGCCACACAGTCTGAAAATGGGCTTAAGAGCGACTGCAGCAGCAGGAATGGCATCCGCTACTTAAATAAAGAGACAGCACAAGCATTCACGAGTGTGGCACATAAATAATCTATTTGTCTGTACTCGATCTACACAATATAGCAAACATAAAGCAAACCATCAATCATAGATGTACATATGCACGATGTACTTACTTGGACCATGGTAGCAATGCGTAAAGAATCTTTTGGAATTGGAGTTTTACACCCTTTACAAGAAGCACGGCCACTTTTTGCATACTCTGCCGTGTAGGGCAATTCAATGTCCATTTTTGATGTTTTTGCTTTTGCTTTGCAGTATATAGTAAATTATTTCACCACAAGCGAATTTTGCCGCTAAACAAAATTGTGTGAGCTTACAATTGATATCATCGTATGTCGATAATTTATCGATTACATATAGCGTCGTTCTGGAACTGTGAAATAAAACACAAAACGAAATTTCTGTGTCACCTACAGCGATGCCGTATTAGCATTTATTCCGAGTTGATTGAGAGAGTAAACATCAAAGGTGCCACAGAAAACGTTTCGGATTTGATTGGGAATGATTTGTCAATTTACAAACCATTTAAAAATTTTCTGCAAATGGTATGCAATTAAAAATAATATAGCGTTATGCTTGTTCTGAATTATATCTTGATTTTTGGTCACTGGCACAACGACAGCTGAACTAATGACTTGTCTATAATGTAAAACATTCCAATGTATTTTCCCGCCAAGCCAAGCATACTTTGTAATTGTACTTGCAGTCTAAATTGTCCTTTCATACAGAAATTAAAAAATTATGCTTATAACTATGCTGTTTCCACTTCAACTTCAATAGTTCCAATTTTTTTTTTAACAGTTTTGCTGACATGAATCAAATAATTTACGGTCATTTGGTGGTGATGCAGAAGCGATGAGCAATTATGGGAACGCAAACCGTTACGATAAATCATCAAAAATAATGTTTCAAGGCGACACTAGATTATTTAGTTAATAGAGTATTTTTTTATATACAATTTAAATTTAAGACTATCTAGTTTAGTAAAATGGGGTATATATGTAGTCAATTTGCCAGCTCATTAGCAGGCGAAAAAATCCATATTATTTTGATTAACTGTGTTTTTGTCACTTGTTCTGGTGCGCAGTTCCTAAACAGAATTTTAATTCCATTGTTTTAGTATCGTCTTCATTTTGGCTTCATCGAGCGCGAACTCGTAATTTTTAAATAAGCATTTTTAATGGACAAGACCACTACAATTAGTGACAACATTTATTATAATGGTAATATAGTAATAATAATAACAATATTATTGTGTTTAAATTATGAAATTTGTGTTAAATTCAAATATAAATCGGTGAATTCCTGAATAACTAATTGTAGGCGCATTCAAAAAATAACAAAAACCAATTGCAATCGATTATGAAAGATGAAATCGACTTAGATGCAGTGCCGTGATGGTGTTCTTGCAGCACCACAAGGGCTCGAGCATCTCCTGTCAGATTCTGACGCAGATGTCGAGTCAGTTGACATGGAAGAGATGGGCACAGTGGTGCCTGGTTCGCCAATTTATCCGCCGAGTGGGTATATTTGTAAGGAAGCGATTGTTCTCAATCAAACGCACCGTCTGTTCACCCTCCCGAATTTCAGCCAACAACACCTTCTAAACCTCCCCCACTTATTGCTGAGGATATCACCGTTTTCCGACTGCTCGATGCACTAAATGCTGTCACGCTACCTGACAGCTTTATGCTCAAATGCAGTGGTGGTGGTACATACAGAGAAATGCCAAATGGTATTGACGCTTACAGGGCAATCCAGACGTTGTTTATTGATAAGCGAATCCCGTTTCATTCGTATCAATTAAAGGAGGATAGAGATTTCCGCGTCAGAGGACCGCATCCATCCGAGCAGAAAACTCATCGCCGCAGAGATAATCTGGTCAGACTCAAGCTGTGAGTGGTGTCCAAAACATTGTAAGTGGTGTCAGTAAGAAGGTGCTGAATGTCTGTTATTTATAGTTGGACATGGCTGCCAAAAATAAAGAGATTCTGCGCTCCATCTCTCAGGTACACATATCAGTTGAATGTCCTGACCACCATATGGACATCCCCTCGAAATGTGCTAACTGCTGAGGAAACCATCCAGTTAGCTTTAAGGGATGCCCAGCATCGGCGCGTTGTCAAGTATCGTGTGTTGAGACAACTAAGTTAGCATTATATGTCTTAAGAAAAGTTTTGTGTAATAATGTCGATTTGAAAATAATATTGTGTTCATTAATAATATGTGTCATTTGAGAAGATTAATGGCTGAAGTCTTAGGTCTCAAAACTAGCCAGAGATCACAATTACACTTCTTTGCAAAGAAGTACAATTCTGGCCCTAAAACTAAATAATAATAATAATACTAAAGAAAGTAAGAGGTTGCCTTTGATAAAGAAAATATGATACCAAAATTTCAACAAGTTGGAGGTGGAAGAATAATTATATATTCAATGACATTCAGTGGTTCTGGTAAATCGGCATATATTGAATCCATAACATATACATGTCTATTGGCTTTCAAGTGCCGTACTGTTGGGCGCATAGGTCGATTTTTACTCTTGCTCAGATAAAGAGCCAAATACAGCTCAAATGTATGAATATATATCAACTTTATATAATATTCATAATAGTATATATTTGTAACTCCAGTAATTAAGTCTTGGCTAGGCAAAGCGCAAAAGCCGAAGCCACACAGTCTGAAAATGGGCTTAAGAGCGACTGCAGCAGCAGGAATGGCATCCGCTACTTAAATAAAGAGACAGCACAAGCATTCACGAGTGTGGCACATAAATAATCTATTTGTCTGTACTCGATCTACACAATATAGCAAACATAAAGCAAACCATCAATCATAGATGTACATATGCACGATGTACTTACTTGGACCATGGTAGCAATGCGTAAAGAATCTTTTGGAATTGGAGTTTTACACCCTTTACAAGAAGCACGGCCACTTTTTGCATACTCTGCCGTGTAGGGCAATTCAATGTCCATTTTTGATGTTTTTGCTTTTGCTTTGCAGTATATAGTAAATTATTTCACCACAAGCGAATTTTGCCGCTAAACAAAATTGTGTGAGCTTACAATTGATATCATCGTATGTCGATAATTTATCGATTACATATAGCGTCGTTCTGGAACTGTGAAATAAAACACAAAACGAAATTTCTGTGTCACCTACAGCGATGCCGTATTAGCATTTATTCCGAGTTGATTGAGAGAGTAAACATCAAAGGTGCCACAGAAAACGTTTCGGATTTGATTGGGAATGATTTGTCAATTTACAAACCATTTAAAAATTTTCTGCAAATGGTATGCAATTAAAAATAATATAGCGTTATGCTTGTTCTGAATTATATCTTGATTTTTGGTCACTGGCACAACGACAGCTGAACTAATGACTTGTCTATAATGTAAAACATTCCAATGTATTTTCCCGCCAAGCCAAGCATACTTTGTAATTGTACTTGCAGTCTAAATTGTCCTTTCATACAGAAATTAAAAAATTATGCTTATAACTATGCTGTTTCCACTTCAACTTCAATAGTTCCCATTTTTTTTTTTAACAGTTTTGCTGACATGAATCAAATAATTTACGGTCATTTGGTGGTGATGCAGAAGCGATGCGCAATTATGGGAACGCAAACCGTTACGATAAATCATCAAAAATAATGTTTCAAGGCGACACTAGATTATTTAGTTAATAGAGTATTTTTTTATATACAATTTAAATTTAAGACTATCTAGTTTAGTAAAATGGGGTATATATGTAGTCAATTTGCCAGCTCATTAGCAGGCGAAAAAATCCATATTATTTTGATTAACTGTGTTTTTGTCACTTGTTCTGGTGCGCAGTTCCTAAACAGAATTTTAATTCCATTGTTTTAGTATCGTCTTCATTTTGGCTTCATCGAGCGCGAACTCGTAATTTTTAAATAAGCATTTTTAATGGACAAGACCACTACAATTAGTGACAACATTTATTATAATGGTAATATAGTAATAATAATAACAATATTATTGTGTTTAAATTATGAAATTTGTGTTAAATTCAAATATAAATCGGTGAATTCCTGAATAACTAATTGTAGGCGCATTCAAAAAATAACAAAAACCAATTGCAATCGATTATGAAAGATGAAATCGACTTAGATGCAGTGCCGTGATGGTGTTCTTGCAGCACCACAAGGGCTCGAGCATCTCCTGTCAGATTCTGACGCAGATGTCGAGTCAGTTGACATGGAAGAGATGGGCACAGTGGTGCCTGGTTCGCCAATTTATCCGCCGAGTGGGTATATTTGTAAGGAAGCGATTGTTCTCAATCAAACGCACCGTCTGTTCACCCTCCCGAATTTCAGCCAACAACACCTTCTAAACCTCCCCCACTTATTGCTGAGGATATCACCGTTTTCCGACTGCTCGATGCACTAAATGCTGTCACGCTACCTGACAGCTTTATGCTCAAATGCAGTGGTGGTGGTACATACAGAGAAATGCCAAATGGTATTGACGCTTACAGGGCAATCCAGACGTTGTTTATTGATAAGCGAATCCCGTTTCATTCGTATCAATTAAAGGAGGATAGAGATTTCCGCGTCAGAGGACCGCATCCATCCGAGCAGAAAACTCATCGCCGCAGAGATAATCTGGTCAGACTCAAGCTGTGAGTGGTGTCCAAAACATTGTAAGTGGTGTCAGTAAGAAGGTGCTGAATGTCTGTTATTTATAGTTGGACATGGCTGCCAAAAATAAAGAGATTCTGCGCTCCATCTCTCAGGTACACATATCAGTTGAATGTCCTGACCACCATATGGACATCCCCTCGAAATGTGCTAACTGCTGAGGAAACCATCCAGTTAGCTTTAAGGGATGCCCAGCATCGGCGCGTTGTCAAGTATCGTGTGTTGAGACAACTAAGTTAGCATTATATGTCTTAAGAAAAGTTTTGTGTAATAATGTCGATTTGAAAATAATATTGTGTTCATTAATAATATGTGTCATTTGAGAAGATTAATGGCTGAAGTCTTAGGTCTCAAAACTAGCCAGAGATCACAATTACACTTCTTTGCAAAGAAGTACAATTCTGGCCCTAAAACTAAATAATAATAATAATACTAAAGAAAGTAAGAGGTTGCCTTTGATAAAGAAAATATGATACCAAAATTTCAACAAGTTGGAGGTGGAAGAATAATTATATATTCAATGACATTCAGTGGTTCTGGTAAATCGGCATATATTGAATCCATAACATATACATGTCTATTGGCTTTCAAGTGCCGTACTGTTGGGCGCATAGGTCGATTTTTACTCTTGCTCAGATAAAGAGCCAAATACAGCTCAAATGTATGAATATATATCAACTTTATATAATATTCATAATAGTATATATTTGTAACTCCAGTAATTAAGTCTTGGCTAGGCAAAGCGCAAAAGCCGAAGCCACACAGTCTGAAAATGGGCTTAAGAGCGACTGCAGCAGCAGGAATGGCATCCGCTACTTAAATAAAGAGACAGCACAAGCATTCACGAGTGTGGCACATAAATAATCTATTTGTCTGTACTCGATCTACACAATATAGCAAACATAAAGCAAACCATCAATCATAGATGTACATATGCACGATGTACTTACTTGGACCATGGTAGCAATGCGTAAAGAATCTTTTGGAATTGGAGTTTTACACCCTTTACAAGAAGCACGGCCACTTTTTGCATACTCTGCCGTGTAGGGCAATTCAATGTCCATTTTTGATGTTTTTGCTTTTGCTTTGCAGTATATAGTAAATTATTTCACCACAAGCGAATTTTGCCGCTAAACAAAATTGTGTGAGCTTACAATTGATATCATCGTATGTCGATAATTTATCGATTACATATAGCGTCGTTCTGGAACTGTGAAATAAAACACAAAACGAAATTTCTGTGTCACCTACAGCGATGCCGTATTAGCATTTATTCCGAGTTGATTGAGAGAGTAAACATCAAAGGTGCCACAGAAAACGTTTCGGATTTGATTGGGAATGATTTGTCAATTTACAAACCATTTAAAAATTTTCTGCAAATGGTATGCAATTAAAAATAATATAGCGTTATGCTTGTTCTGAATTATATCTTGATTTTTGGTCACTGGCACAACGACAGCTGAACTAATGACTTGTCTATAATGTAAAACATTCCAATGTATTTTCCCGCCAAGCCAAGCATACTTTGTAATTGTACTTGCAGTCTAAATTGTCCTTTCATACAGAAATTAAAAAATTATGCTTATAACTATGCTGTTTCCACTTCAACTTCAATAGTTCCCATTTTTTTTTTTAACAGTTTTGCTGACATGAATCAAATAATTTACGGTCATTTGGTGGTGATGCAGAAGCGATGCGCAATTATGGGAACGCAAACCGTTACGATAAATCATCAAAAATAATGTTTCAAGGCGACACTAGATTATTTAGTTAATAGAGTATTTTTTTATATACAATTTAAATTTAAGACTATCTAGTTTAGTAAAATGGGGTATATATGTAGTCAATTTGCCAGCTCATTAGCAGGCGAAAAAATCCATATTATTTTGATTAACTGTGTTTTTGTCACTTGTTCTGGTGCGCAGTTCCTAAACAGAATTTTAATTCCATTGTTTTAGTATCGTCTTCATTTTGGCTTCATCGAGCGCGAACTCGTAATTTTTAAATAAGCATTTTTAATGGACAAGACCACTACAATTAGTGACAACATTTATTATAATGGTAATATAGTAATAATAATAACAATATTATTGTGTTTAAATTATGAAATTTGTGTTAAATTCAAATATAAATCGGTGAATTCCTGAATAACTAATTGTAGGCGCATTCAAAAAATAACAAAAACCAATTGCAATCGATTATGAAAGATGAAATCGACTTAGATGCAGTGCCGTGATGGTGTTCTTGCAGCACCACAAGGGCTCGAGCATCTCCTGTCAGATTCTGACGCAGATGTCGAGTCAGTTGACATGGAAGAGATGGGCACAGTGGTGCCTGGTTCGCCAATTTATCCGCCGAGTGGGTATATTCGTAAGGAAGCGATTGTTCTCAACCAAACGCACCGTCTGTTGACCCTCCCGAATTTCAGCCAACAACACCTTCTAAACCTCCCCCACTTATTGCTGAGGGTATCACCAACGTTTTCCGACTGCTCGATGCACTAAATGCTGTCACGCCACCTGACAGCTTTAATCTCAAATGCAGTGGTGGTGGTACATACAGAGAAATGCCAAATGGTATTGACGCTTACAGGGCAATCCAGACGTTGTTTATTGATAAGCGAATCCCGTTTCATTCGTATCAATTAAAGGAGGATAGAGATTTCCGCGTCAGAGGACCGCATCCATCCGAGCAGAAAACTCATCGCCGCAGAGATAATCTGGTCAGACTCAAGCTGTGAGTGGTGTCCAAAACATTGTAAGTGGTGTCAGTAAGAAGGTGCTGAATGTCTGTTATTTATAGTTGGACATGGCTGCCGACAATAAAGAGATTTACAGTCTGCGCTCCATCTCTCAGGTGCACATATCAGTTGAATGTCCTGAGCGCCATATGGACATCCCCCAGTGCCATCGTTACCAGGAGTTTGGCCGTACAATGAAGTATTGCCAAAAACAGGATCGCTGAGTAAAGTGTGGCTCAGCTCATGCAAATCAGGCGTGCCAAAAACCGTTAGATTCAGACCCGAAATGTGCTAACTGCGGAGGAAACCATCCAGCAAGCCCAGCTTATCAGCGCGTAGCCCAGTCAAGAAGGCCGGCTCAAGATTTACTGAAGTCCTGCACACTGTTCCCTGCCAGACTTCTAACGGTTCCTCAGTTCCTGCAGCAGCTTGGTCGAAAACAACAGTAGAAGCGTCACTACCAGCAGCATCTTCATCATCAACAACAGCCTGAACATCACCATCGCCAGCTGCCGCAGCAGCAGCAACAATAACAATTTTCGCTTCAGCAAGTAGCACCGCAGGTTCTTGAGCAACATAGCGTCAACAACATCATTAGCCCCCACAGCTGCAATATTAGCTAGTACAACAGTCTCATCTGTACCATGAGCACTCTCAACACCAGTTTGAAAGTCTAATGTCAAAATTCGACAAGTTGAGCAAGACACTTATGGCCATGATGAGGCTTTTGCGCTTGCGTCACGCAGCAATTTACTGAAGCCTTTATAAATGCAGATCTCGACGACAGAGTTGCTGAATCCTTCCCTGAGAAGGAAGTGTTCTTGGTGCTGCTTTTCAACTTCATGGTTCGCATCCACCACTTCCCCACTCAATGGAAGTGTTCATCATTGCTATGATTCCGAAACCTGGCAAGCCGGATAATCTTGTCTCGTCATATCGACCGATAACCATGGGGTCCACTTTCTCTAAAATATTTTAAAAATATTTCTTGGCTTTCGACATCACCAATAAAAAAGTCGGCTTGAAGGTCGAAAGCGTTGAGTCTGCATTATACCGTGTGCTAAACTCATTCATATCGCTTATACGAAAAATTAGTCGCGGATACGAAAGTGGCCTAAGTGTGCCGATCTTTGTCGGCAACTGTTGAAACCTAACATAATCTTCAGCAACACCATGGTACACCCGAGCAAGTTCATCGAGTAGTACAGTATGTCCTGCTTGCCACATATGCAGATGACACTGTGTTCCTTGCCAACTCCACTGTTTGGATCACGGTGACTGTGTGTAGATCCAAAAGGGCGAAACTCAAGCTGAAGCCATCCAGCAAACTCAGCATGAGCAACAAGCTGCTGGTGTATAGGAGCATCATAGTGTCGATATGAATATGGATAATTAAAAAGATAAATGCTTTTAATAAAAAAAAATGTTTTATTAAAATATTCCCTAGTTACAATTACCATTCCTTGTTTTGTTTAGATTGTCAGTGATTGGTATTAACTTATTAAAAATATTTGTTTGAAATAGTAACAAAAGGATATATATTGAAATACGATACGATTTGTGACTCTCTGACTCTGAATTGAGATGAAGATGGTTGTATTTTTGCTTTGCTGTGACTAGTTTGTGGTATTGATTGGTTTTATCTCGAGTATTTTAATTTAATTTTAAAATTGTAAAAATCTTTTGTTCCTCTGTGCTTGTGTTCTTGTTAATTTTTTGTAAAAGATTTTATTATTCGGGTTTTTGCAGTAATTTAACAACTCATAAAAATCTTTATACATTGTTCATGCAGTGCGCGGTTAACAGCTGCCTTGTGCTCTCGCCCCACAGTTCGGTAAGCGTTGTAATAAACAAAGCTACTTGCATACTCACAATACGCTCGACCGCAGTGTATTGTTGTTGTTATAGAGGTTTTTGTGTGCGCTTTCTTACGCTCGCTCTCGCTAAGGTCTGTTCCCTGAACCTTGGACATGGTCTTGTTATAGATTTGTCCTTGGTAATGGGGCATATCATAGATCGAGGTAGAGCGGACTAAGGTGTAACGCGCCATGTGCTCATAGTCAGCTTGGCTGGAGGCCCGTAAATAGCTCATTAACAAGCCTTACCTTGTGCGAAGGGCGAACTGCCAACCACCAGTAGCCTGGCATGTAAATTTTGGTATTGGTGGAATTCTAAAATGGAAGAACGCCAATACAGGGCCCAATCCACCAGCAGAATGGCTGAATAAAGTGGAATGGAGTGAAAAAAAAGCCACCAGATGGGGCAAGAGGAGGTTATGGAGATATAATCTACAAATGAAGCCGCGATGCTCAGGAAAACCACCCCCACACAAGGTTATCTCAAAGGAGATGACAACTCTTTGACTGACTCCAGTGAAGACTCACTAGATGTCCTCTTAAATACTCAATTCCCAGGGTGGTGTAAGCTTCGTATGATCCAAAATTGTATGAGGCCTGAAGAGATCACATTAATGAAAGCAAAGAAAATTAAATAAACGGACAATGGCTGGCTCTATTCAAAAATCACTTTCATACATAAAGCAGAGAACCCACCATCCCCAAAGGAAAGGCAGATCACATCACAAAAGTTGTACACTCTAATAGCTTTCCTAGACATCGAGGGTGCCCTTAACATTGTTATTCCGGATGCAAGTACCCTCAAAATCTATTTGATAAATAAATATACTGCCATCCTGGGCGAACGATTGCCAGCTGAGCGTAAACCCCAAATAGAACTAGTTCTCTTCTCAGGGAAGTATGAAATTCTCACTCTAGTCCTCTAGTAAACAACTCTAACCTCTCCTTCAGTAACGGTGACAACTTCCCGCTACTGATTAAGAAAGCAACAGTCGCTTTCTATACTTGTAGGAAATCCATTGGACTTAAGTGGGATATGTTCCCTAACATTGTCCGATGGATGCACATATCAATCATTCGACCCATCCTCTCTTATATGGGGTTATAGTATGGTTGCCTTGTCAGAAAGACAAACCACTCAGAAACAGTTTAACAAGGTTCAGCGTTTGGCTGAACTGTACATCTCAGGATTATTCGCACCACACCAAATTAGATATTCGATGCCATCTTAGACATCCCATGTCTGGCATCAGAAGGCGTTGAACAGGCCACACTCGGCTTAGAGAATCCGCAAAACATAGGCAATGCCTCTATTCTATTGGGAAACGCAACGATACCCACAAAATCCGACTACTGTGTGCTATTAGCACAACTCAATATACATAGAGTGGAATGGAAAACCCGGACCACCGTCAACCGTAGCTTTCTGACTTTCTGTATTCTGTATGCAGCGGTCTCAAACGTAGGCACTTGAGGCTGGGTTGTATAGAGTCACGCTATTCTCCTCCCTCGGATAAGGAAGGTATATGTATGTCTCTAGCTACCAGCAAGCTCAAAATCAGAGTAAAGAATGGGCTCAGCTCAAATAACAAACGGCTAAATGCCAACTGTGTTCGCTAAGCCTGTCAAAATTTAAATAGTAAACGGAGTTAGGAACTGTGTAGCCTAATTCGCACAATTTGGTCTGCAGAAATTCGTGCAATAACCGGTCACTGGTTAGTGGCTATTCATGCCAATTGGCTGCAAGCACCCTGCAATGATTCCTGAAGAAGCTGCAGAGACGTAGAAGAGATAGAATCTCCGGAATATTATCATTGCTTTTGTCCTGCACTTGAGAGGAAAAGATGCACCAAACTAGAAAATCACTTCTTATCAAGTCTAACACAATTAGAGAATATGGGACCAGCCAGGATTACGAAATTCATAAATAAACTGCCTGGCATACCCCTGATTCATGCTCACACGATGGTAAAATAAGGAAGTGAGATCCACAGAGTAACACAACGGGCCAATGATGGCCGAAGTGTGTCGGCAACCGTCAAACCTAACCTAACCTGCTGAAACTTGGTTAATGCCTGATATTTCTGATCATTCATTATTTTCTATTAGATATACCCCTTATAGGTGTGATCACGTATCACGCTTGGGTGGTGCTTGTCTGATTGCTATTGACTCTGAACTTGCTTCAGATAATTTCTTACCTCCTTTTATACTTTAATTTATTCGAAATTAAATGGTCCGCTCCACCAAATGTTTTGGTGACATTCAGCTCAAATGAATTTATTGATAGGCTTCATGAGCTGTCACTGTCTGTAGTTAACCCTATTTGAAACTGTGACGACCGTTTACTTGTATTAATTTTAGTATCAGATCCTACTTGTCATATTATCTCTCGCTGTGATCCACTTGTATATCCTGAAGATCCCTATCATCGCTTCCATTATAGAGATGCCTACTTCTGTACCTATTTTAGCTACGAATTCAACATGTAAGCAACATTGCTTCCGTAAAGCAGATTTTTTAAAATCCTAACCAATTTTTATTTGAAACTGATTTGTTTGAATTATATTCCTGCGCTGATATGGATATTGCGCTTTCAATATTTTATACTCCCATTTGGATGCTTGTGTTCCCCGTATGAATCCTGTGAAGGGTAATAGTTTCACGGGAATTAGCCAGGTTTAAAAATGTGAAGTCCAGGTATTATAAGAAGCTTAAGAGTTCAGGTAATCCTTCTGATTACTCTATAGACTTATATAACTTGAATATGTGTAAATATGAATCGCAAATCGTTTTCATTACCACACTCCGTTTTTTATGAACATACAAAAGCAAAGGCTGCAGCTGATCTGTTTGTTGAGTATTACCCAATGTACCCTATCCTTATCTTTTTCATAGATCCATTTGAATTTTTGCTCTTGTGATCACTGAAAAATCACTTCATGTCTACCTTCCCTCAATCAAGCCTGTGTATTCGTCAGGTCCAAACGAAGTTCCGGGATCTGTACTGAAGAACTGTTTAAATTATTTACGTTTTCTTTTAATAGTTGTTCTTTTCCTGCTATCTGGAAGGAGTCCTCTTTTAATCCTCTCCATAAAAATGGCTTAAAGTCTCATGTAGAAAACTAAAGGCGAATTTCCAAATTGTGTGATACCTCTCAGGCATTTTAGAAAATAGTAACAACTCAACTTCAACACTTATGCAGGTCTAGTATTTCACCTTTCCAGCATGGTTTTGTGAAATGTAGGTTTAATACCACTAACATTCTTGAATTTACTTCTCTTGTGATCAAAGAATTTCAGAATAAAATGCAAATTAATGTCGTTTATACAAACTTCGGTAAGGCCTTTGATTATCTTAATCATTGTCTCGTGCTTCATAAACTAACCCTTATTTCCTACTAACCTTCTTACCTGGATTTCCGAGTATCTGAGTTACAGAACTCAATAAGTTGTATTCAAAACATTACTTTTAAAGCCTATTCTAGTCAGAACTGTGCTATCCGAGGGCAGTTACCTTGGTATAGTGCTTTTTAATCTATTTATTAATGACCTTCCATCTGTTAAATTGTATTCTGACATTCGCTACAACGACCCTCTTCAATAAAGGCACGTTTTCGATTTACGGCCTAAAATGTTTCGCCATAACGGCAAAAAACGATCCTGACGTCTAACGTAGCACTAAAATTTCTCGAGGAATTAATTCAGCCATTAGCTGTATTAAATCACTGAAGAACGAAATAGACAAGAAGGCAAGACAAACAACAAACAAGCGAAAAATGATGACGACAGTGATCTACAGGACAGCCATTAAAAAAAAAAATTATGTATTACGTTATGTAACATGAAGTTGTTTCACATTTGTTTATAGATTATTGTTGGTTTTTGGAGTCTGTTATTGTTATATGTACAAATGTGTGTACTTGTAATGTATGTATTTTTGACTTAAATGAAATACAAAGATAAAAAGCATTTAGAATGATAAACCATGTTACATATGTAACAAATTTGGAACCGATCCCATTGAATTTGTATGAATTTGTATTAGAATAATTGATTCCTTATACGGATTTTCGCTTTACGGCCAATATTCGTTCCACGAAACGAGGTATGGGTGTAATTAAATTCAATTAGTTACTTTCTGTATATTTTTGTGCCAACTAACCTTAGTTGACGTTATATGAATAAGATAAATAAATAAAAAAAAAAGCTGAATTGACAGCACTGCTGCCAGCAAGCGAATACGATACTCAAAATTTGTGTAGCATAACGTTATCGATATATTATATATTTCCAAAATTTTATATCGATACAATTATTGATAGTATCAATGCAAAAAACTACTGAACTTAGGTAGGAAGAAGTAAATCCAACACCCTGAGTATTAATATAAATTAATATCTGGCAGTAAAATGACCGAAATTTCGGAACCACTGACCTTGGCTAGAGGTAAGGCACACATGTTTATTTGAGGTGTGTATTTAGTCTAATAATAAAACATATTTTTACAGATGTTAAGAGGTCAATCGAGCTATTGGAAAAGCTTCAATCTAGCGGAGATTTTCCAACTACAAAATTGGCAGCATTGCAAAAGGTGTTAAGCTCTGACTTTCTGAATTCTGTACGTGAAGTCTATGAACATGTTTTCGAAACAGTTGACATTCAAGGCTCACACGATGTTCGTGCCTCAGCAACAGCCAAAGCTACCGTGGCTGCTTTTGCTGCCAGTGAAGGACATGCCCACCCACGGGTTGTAGAGCTGCCAAAAACAGAGGAAGGTAAGCAATTAAAATGTTAACCGAGGAACCAGGATTTGGATGCTATGCCTATAAATATTTGTGTAACCCGAACAGGGAATGTTCGTACATTATGTACATATGTACAAATATGGAAATGTACATTTTTATGTATACGTCCGAATTCATTTGTAGTGAACTTCTGTGCAATATCAAGCGTTTTCCTACATGTAACGAATCTTTATCAACAAATTTTTATTACGCATTGTCACCGAGAAAACTCGAATAGGATAAAATAACCTAAGGCAGCGTATTTTTTGTTTACAATCGAACTTACATTACTAGCGACAACCGCATGGGTATACGCATTTTTATGCACATAAATAATAGCTGCACCTGCTGATTGTGATCAATAAGTGCATTCATTTTTGGCTATTATTCGGGTGTTTCTTAATAAGTCAATGTGAAATATGGACCCTGGAAGACTACATTTTATTGCTATGGGAAATCGGAATGCAATATTCTCGATAAAAAGGCAGTTATAGATTAAATGAAATAAACGTGATCTGCGACAATTTGTATTTCAAATTTAAAGTATCTAAATCTTACAGCCTCTGAGATCAGAGTGTTCATAAGGACTAACAGATGAATAGAACTCAAGAACTTATATACTATGTGGTCAGAGATGCTTTCTTCTGCCTCTTATATATTTTGGCACAAATCTACAATATCCTTTTTAGGTTATGTAACATTAAGTGAAAATATCAATAAGACGCACATTAATATTATTTTTCTATTACATTTGTCTTCTTTCTTTCTATGTGCAGGACTGGGTTTCAATGTTATGGGTGGCAAAGAGCAGAATTCTCCCATTTATATATCTCGAATAATACCCGGTGGAGTTGCAGATAGACATGGAGGACTTAAAAGGGGAGATCAATTACTTTCAGTTAATGGTGTGGTAAGTACATATCTTACACAAATTAAATGTTTTTCCGAGACGGCTATAAAGTCATTGTTAAAATCGAGTCGCTTATAAGGTCCTTAGCACGAAAATTGCTACACTAGTCAACCATTTATAAGCAAAAACTCTTTTCAATATATTTTTATTTAAACTACAACAACTGTAGAGAGTGATTAGATTGTTTTGTTTATTATTTATTTCGTGAACTTAAACGAAATTTAATACAGTTTGACAAGTGATGGACTAAAGCATGGAATCTGAACATTTCCCTCTAACCTCGAAAACTTCCGTTGCCCGGCAGACATCCATGGAGAGTCTTGGCTGGTGCTTCTTGTCAATCATGTATAACTACTACTATATGTTTGTAGAGATATTTGAATCATTTTACGGTCGGATTTTTTCGACTAGTCCAGTAATTTTTTTGTTTACTATTTCGTTGCAGTCTGTTGAAGGTGAAAACCATGAGAGAGCAGTTGAACTATTGAAGCAAGCGGTTGGCTCAGTAAAGCTTGTCGTACGTTACACCCCCAAAGTTCTTGAGGAAATGGAAATGCGGTTCGACAAACAACGTAATACACGTCGTCGTCAATAAAACAAATTAATATAAATACATCAATTTATCAGACAAGTTTCATTACAAGTTTTGTGAATCTCATACAAACCAAAGTCGCTCTCTTTTGCTGTAATTACGAGGGCTGCTGCTTAATTATTCCTAATTGACCCAAATGAGGCTCATTTAAGGGTAGATTAAAATCGCCGCGATGCATTAAACGCTATTTATAAAAATGAAAAGATGTGGGAAATCTTAAATACAGGTCAATGACTAAACAGTGCACTTGTAGATCATCTGTAAAAATTTTAAACTAGTGGAAAAAAGACAACAAATAAGCAATGAATGTCTTGGTTGTTATATTCATTTTCCGTTTAGGTTTGGAAAAAGTGCGTAGGAAGAAATTTATAAGATGCCTTTTATTTTTGACAAATATATAGTCACTTGTCCGTGCGTACCTGCATTCGACCAAACCAAACCACTATAGGTGTCCAGTTTTTAAAATAGATTGTGGTTTTAGTTGCATTTTTACGGGTAGCCGCTTGAGTTGACATATCTGCATGCAAGCCAGTGAGCTCTTTCGTAGAGCACCAGCGCATATTTAGGTTTCATGTGTGTGAAATTGTATTGAATTTTGAACAATTTAGAAAGGAGTCGAAAAACTCCAAAGTCAAATCATAAAATACAATCATTTGAAATGCATTAAAGTGTTTATTAAAGACAGCAGCAACCTTCGTAATTTTGTGTTTCTTGCTTTTTTACATAACCTGTTGGTAACGATTATTTCCTTTTAAGACCTTTCAACCGAAAATGCACCAAAACCATTATATAGTATTTAATAAACCATTATTGTACCATAATTTTGTTTTAATTACGCCTAGTAAAAATATATTCAGCATTATTTACATTGTAATTGATTAATTAAACAGAAATCGGAATAATTAGATAAGCATGCAACTCAAAGATGCATCAAATGGAATAAATATATAATACAAAGTAAAGCTATTCTTATTGGAACTATGATAGTTGAATATCCCAGATCAGATAGTCACAAGAAGGAGTCTGAGCAAAAATCGAAATGAAGCTTGTTTTGAGGCAGGTGCCATTATATCTTACAACGTATGGCCCAAACGGATGAAAGAGAATATGAGAGGTCAACAAAACTAAAGCCAGCTCAGCACCGATATCGCCCTGACAAAAAGTTTGGTGGTCCAAAGAACATTTCATTACCTTAGGCAATTAGTTACTGCCTCCTCCCAATACTGGTAAACAACAATTTACCAGGCACGCTTACTCAGACCCCCACAAATCTTAAAAAACCAGGATCGCACATAGCCGCATATTTAGTCTAAATTATTTAAAAGTAGATTACTGGTGAACCCATCGAAAAACTGTTAATAATTTTGTCGTCTACGTCCAGAGCCGCCTCTACAAAAAACCAATAGAACTAGAGTCCCGTAATTTCAATGGTAAATTAATAGCATCCAAGTTTTGCAGAATAAGGTAACCCGAACATCTCTTTCCAAAAGTGGGGATTCGAAAGTTGATAAGTCCCTTTAATGACCGGTTGTATAACCACGTCAATTAATTGGCCAACACAGTTGGGTCAAAGATTGAAGCGC
The DNA here is from genome assembly GCA_035043205.1 of Drosophila trichaetosa. Lineage (NCBI taxonomy): Eukaryota > Metazoa > Arthropoda > Insecta > Diptera > Drosophilidae > Drosophila > Drosophila trichaetosa. The sequence continues at coordinate 186,244 of JAWNNE010000152.1, forward strand.
CTCCACTGATCTCCACCGTTGCCACCAAAATCCCTCAATTTAGTAATTATTATTTTATTTGCAAAATCTGTCCGTTTAAGAAATATATATACATATAACCTTGAGAGACTCCAACTGACGCCTAAGACGAACGAATTGTGAGTAAATGTACGGGTTTCCCTGGGTGTTAAGTCTTTTCCTGAAGTGGCTGATTACTACCCTGATTTTCTGTGAATTGCTTGTCCAACCAAAACCACAAAACTAACACCTGATAACTGTTATATACATCCAAAGTTCTATGCTGGGACCTACTTGAACCCAATGGCATTCCTGCAAGCAACTATACCGCACGCAGATCAAAACTATTTCATTTGATACATACCAATTTGTGATACCAATAAAAGTTATGGTCTGTGTACATAATATTTCCCGACATATTAAGAAACACCCGAGTTAAAGCACAAAAAGAATTCTCATATTGATATTGACCTTCCTGCGAGCAACTGTTGCCTTTTTCCTGGCATTTTAGTTATTTGTCATCATGTCACACAGATTTTTAGGGAACTTCACCTTAAATGCGCTTCCTGAGGCGTGACCCTGCTGACGACCCTGGAGAGAGTGTACGATCCCAGTGTGGTTGTCAGAATCTTGCATATGAGCAATTGGTTCATCAATACCACTCAATCAATCGGGCGTCAACTTACTGGTCTATAAGGACTCCAGTTATCGCTTCTGGCGTAACGTGGCTGAAAGTTTATATTCTGTGGGTAATATGGAGTTCTGTATTTTGTTGGGAACAGAGTGCACGGCAGTATTTTTCGATCTCCCTTTGTGTTTGCAAGGATGATATGTGAGATATGAAATATGAAAACTCGCTTTATTAAAAACAAACCCACTTCTATGACCTATTGTGCTTAGTAGTGTCGTCCACCAAGAGGTATTTTTTTTTAGAGAAGACCCGCTGTCAAGCCCTACCTATTCAAATGCTTTGTTGCTTGTCCTTGTGAGATTACAGAAATGTTCTTGACGATTTTCCAGTTTATTCGGTTTTGACTCAAGAACTTGACTAGTCTTGGAGAGATTTGTGAAACTTCTAATTTGATATATCTATTATCAAAAAAAGAGTGGTCGTCAGACGCTTTCCAGCTACTTACCTGTTTGCTGGATGATGCTTAAATATGTAAAATCCTTGCTTTTCCAAACTCCAGAATTAGTCGTCATTTGAGACAGTTTCAGGTCCTACACTACCGTAGATATCCAAATTCACAGCCGAATAACGCTATCGTTACCATTTTTTTTGTTATGCTTACATGTTGGATCTGCTCTTACCTGAAAGCTAATAGCGTGGACATCCTAGCCTACAGCCTTTGCTCCAACACACTAAGGTTGTTGGACTAGTCCAGTGGTTGAGGATTATCTGCAGGTGCATTGATGCAATGTCAACAAATCTTCCCTGTTCACCTTTCCTACATATGGTCAATGGAAACCGTGTCAGCAAGGATGTATCGGACATATACCAATCTCTGGGTTGACAGCAGAGTCCGCTCCATTCGTTGTATACAATTAATACATACTTTCGGTAAAAGTGCTGACGCCGAAGTTCAGTTTAGCGCCTGCTGTTTCAATCAGCTCCATCGATTTTTTTTAAAGCCACCGCTTGACTTATTGGCCGCTGCAAGGGCGTGCTTCAATCTTGGATGGAAATAGTAGGATTGCATCACTGCAGCATCATTAGTTACTGTTCCTGATCTAAAATGGATGTCGGGATTCGGGCGCGAGGCTTACAATGGTGGTTCATTCGACAGCGACCAACTTGGCTCTACGTAGACATCAGCCATTAGGGTAACGTTTCTGTTAGTACGACTCTGGTAGGAGTGCGCAATGTCAAATATAAGATTATGATTCAAATCCACTCCTTTTACTTTTCGTCGCTTTTAGGTTATTTAAATTGATTTTATCACGCAGATTCGCGGAATGCAGGCAGCCCCTTTTAATACCGCAGGGCGCCAGGTATCCGATACGGGTAGCTAACACCTTAAACAAGCCTATCACCCCAGACTATACAAGACCATGCGTGAGGTGTAGGGTGCGAGCCTTAAGCGTCATCGGTACCCTGCGGGACCAATGTGTCGATAGTTCAGTTGGGGGTTTCACCAATTTTTGTTCACAGTATTTAATTATGCAGAAAAATGTTGCTGTTGCTTTTTTTTTTAACTTTAAAATTTAGATGGATTTTTTATAAGTTACAAACAACAAGTAAGTACAACATTGCCGAATAAGAACAAAGACCTATTCAAATTATTTTGAGAAACAATCGTTGCTATTTCCTGCCATAAGCAAATAAGATTTAAGATAGTAAGAAATAAGATAATTAAGTACTTTGCCGATAGTTGAAATTTATATATAGAATAACCTAATTGTTCTAATAATTTGAAAGAATTTAGAACCTGATTGTTCTCAAAACCTGAAAGAATTTTAAATTCATTGAAGAGTCATGCAAATTATTTTGTGTTTCGATAATGATAATGAATCTTGAATCTTAAGCAAGCAGCAACGCAACTCCAAGTGGTAGGAAAGGCAACTATTGTTAACTCCTTCAAATATACGAAAAGGGCAATTCATCGTAGTTTAATTTACTCCTTATAGCCTGCTAGTTTGTATCCTAATGCCTCAGTCAAAGAAGAATAATAGAATAGCTAAATTTTTCGATATTTATGGGATTAACTAAAAAAACCAATTTATGTCTGTTGGTTTTGTCAAAATGCATACTATATTCAAACTAAGTTTTCCTCTCACGCAACAATTTAAACATGTTTACTTTAAAACCTTCCTCACTAGTCCAGCGCCCCTACATATTTTGAATGTGTGCAAAAATTTGAGCATGATTTATAATTTAGGGACATCCCCTATAGACACCGGAATGATGCGAAGTATTTGGCACGTTCCAAAATGACGCTCTGAGTAAATCCCACTTTTGTGCTTCAAGGCTGTTCTGCTACCAAAAATAGATTGCAAAAACAGGACAGTTGAAAAAGAAACGAACTGATGAAGACAGATATCGAAAATCTGATAAAATATATTTAAATAATCATTCTGTTAATTTGAGTACACAATTGCAGTATTATTTATTTAAATAATCAATTCTTTTAATGTTGTATTATTGTAGTATTATTTAAATGTTTTATTTAATTTAAAAAGATGGGTTGACTACCTGGCAGATTGTCTTTTCTAATTTTTCCAGTTAACTCAAATGGAAAGTGGACAGTTCTAGCCAGAAAAAGGCTAAAATGGTAGGTAGTCTGATATTGAAATTCCTTAACACCAATGTTTAATTATCATGAGAAATCTTGTACTATCGATATTTAAAGATTCACAAAGTGAAGCCTATCGAACATACAACCTTGTTATTGTGAACACAAACATCTGTGTGTGAGAACAATAGCAAATACAAGTTTTTTGCGTCTGATTTAAGAAATTGTTTATGTGCTAGAAAGTAAGAGTAATTATTCATAAATATAAATATATGTAATTTATTTATGAGCTTGGATACACTTATACGTAACTGATATGTTTTGTATCCCACTACAACAAAGATATAGGCATACCGACGGTCGACATGGGAAGTATTGAGAAGGCCTGTATTTCCGGATTTCTTTGCCGTCTTTGCTCAGAAATGCACAGGACAGTTATACACATTTATGGAGACCATGGTCAGCGCTTATGCCTTGTCGAAAAAATTAACGGCTATTTGCCTATTACTGTAAGTAATAACATAAATATTTTGATGTTCCAAAATGCATTCAAATGTTTTTTAGATATCGCCAACTGATCCTTTACCTAAGACCATATGCAAAACATGTCTACATCGGGTCGAACAGCACTATACCCTGCTAATGAGACTAACTCGTATGAGAGAGGAACGCAAGCTTAAATTGCTGGGTTATAAATCACAAAGAGATACGGTAACTTAAAAATACTTGCATCCAGTTACGACTTTGTTTTCTGAACTTATTAATTTTTTAAGGATAATTTCTCGATATCCAGTGTGGAATGTTCCGATGATGAAGAAACAGCATCTACAAGAAATAAAAGTACACCTGGCTCAGCTACATCATCAAGCTCCAAGTCTCCAAGTCCAACTTCAATTAGAAATATCAGAAACATTAATAATTTAGACACCGCAGGGACAAGCAGTGTCACTGGTATACCTAGTACTACAGAAAATGACGCGCAGGAACTTTATCCAACTACTTAGAAGACCCTATATTATTTATCTTTGTTTAACTTAACCAAACACCACTTTAATATGTACGTATTACTGATAAATTAATATATATATATATAGATACATATATATATATATATTTTTATTTAATATCTTTGTTGTATAAGCATAGTTTTTTTTTTGCTTTCTTTGCAATCTTGAAATGACATTCTTCAATAGACTCCCAAAATTTGGAGGACATTTAGTCAATAACGGACTGCTGTATCAAATATGTATGTATTTTGCTATCATTGGAGAAATGTGAAAAAAAAAATTTAGTTACACAAACCAAAATGTTTTACTGCGCATCGACAATTGCGATTCAAGTGAGTTCGAAGGCTGAGTGAAGATAATCAAAAAGCGCTCGAGAATCTTATAAATATGTCTTTCAACTCGGAATATACTCGTTCATTTCTATTTCAAACAATTCAAGGCTCCCCGCTGATTTTCATATTTCAGTTGGTTAATGGTTGGACTTATAATAAGTAAAGGAGACACCTTTACCTAGCCCAGCTGCAACACAGGAATAATTGTGATTTTTATTACCCAAATCTGCAAATACAAAATTATTTTCACCTTACGCAATAATATACAGCCTTTAGCCATTCAGGTGCAATCATAACATGCTTGAAATGCCGTCTGATCACTGCCTGCTCAGAAAACGGGTTACCACCCACATTCAAGAAAATCAAGAAAAGAAGCCTGAAATCGATGCCAAAAAAAATGAATGTATTAAAACAAATGAATAATCGCTACTGCGATCGAAATAGGAAGTTAGCTTTTTTATTTTCAAACAAAGTAAAGAAATGTTCTTCAACACAAATTCATGGAAACATGGATGTAAGTAGCCAAACTTATGTGGCATACACATTTATATTTAAATATACACTCTATTATTATATAAAGGGTGTCTAGACGAAACGAATATAGGTAGCGATTTCGATTCTAGCAAATAAGGTGGAATACTCTGATACCATTTCCCCCTTCAGTTATGTTACTTACGCATCTACACATCAAGTTTTAGGCGTCGTGGTTCATCCCGTTGATTGTATGAACATGGCTTAATAAATGTTGGGCCGATTCCTCATTTTCTCATTCACTGTTGAATAGCTTATTATCATCCAGTGATTTGGGTTACTGCACTACGGTTTTTCTTAGTGTCCCCCCTCCTACCCAACTTTGCCGTCGGTACATTCCTTGCATCAGTTCAGGCCGTATATCGTATAACCATCGGAATATTTGTAGTGTCCTAACCCACTTTGTAGTGTCCTAACCCACTTAACTTCCCTGCAGGTGTAGAATATTATTTCCAGTCTAATCTGACGCCATAATTAACCTTATCCCTGCATTTATTGGAAAAACAACTACTCAGACCATTGATTCAAACGCGATCGGCTAATAAAATACCTTCCTGCTTTGTAATTAACAAACATTTTAAGTACTTCTCTTTGGGTGAGTATAAATTCAAAGCTTGGATCCCTGAGAATCAGTAGAAATTCGAACTAAGCGAGATGCGATGGGATGACGGAGCAAAAGCTTTGAGTAAAGCATATTTTGCAAGCTAAATTGCTTTGATTACTTTTAGTTAAACTTAAATGTTTAAACGTTTATTTGGGAAGCCTATTGAAACAGATCCCGATTTCGTTGAAAAGGTTTTTTGGCTTATGTTTGCATTTTGCAAAACACAATCATTGATTCAAGATTAAAGCAAAAATTAAAACTATAACCAAGCTGAGCCGTTTAATTTCATTAATTTGCAAGCAGAAATGCATTGAAAGATTTTATAAGTACACACAAATAACTCAAATTTAACACCATTACAATATTTAGGCACAAATTAATATATTTATAAAGACTTACTTGGCGTTTCCAATTTTCCTCAATCTCAATTCGATTGGGACAATTAATATTCAACGGTAATTAAAGGTCAGAATACAGCAAAGAAGCGGAGCCTTAAAGCGCATTGTTGTTTAAACTTTTTACAATACGAGGTGCAAGGTACATATTTCCGGCAACAAACTCTCAAAAGCTGGTCAGAGTAAGTTCAGCAACCCCTTAACATTCCCTTATGTGTGCTCTACTTGCAAAAATAAGAGATTGCGTAAAACGGAAAAATATTTTGTCTGACAAGACGGCAAATCGGAACTGCGACTATATAGAACTGCTTTGGTCGCTTTAGGAAGCAGTGTGGTAAAACAAATAATGAGATTATTGGCTATGGTCTAAAATGGTATGTTAGGTTAGGATTAACGGTTACCGACCAAGGTCGACACCCTTAGGCCAGTGTTGGCCCGTTGTGGTACCGTGCAAGGGTATGTGTATTGAAATAATGAAATCTATTAATTTATTGTTCTTATGTATTCATATATTTTAAAACTTAGTATTATTATATTATAATTTAATACGCAAATAAGAAATTAATCTTAATAGTTAACAACTGCTCAGCCATTGAGCAAGGAAATACAATTGTGGCCACTTAATAAAACAGGTACAAGAAAAATATCTGTATTCAAAATCTTGTACGGTACGCGGATAAATATCTGAGTAACCAAGACGACTGCCAAAGAAAATTATCTACAGCTGTTTGTACATTCTTCCACATTTGCCACGCATTGAAGGTCTATATATTATTGATCACAATCATTAGATCTAAGCTTAATAGCAATCTGGATGAAACTTATATGCGTCTTTTGCTTTTAGACTTTAAATTGATATGTACACATTCGAGATTTTTACTCAGTCGTCGTTGTATTTTACAAGTTTATATAAGATATTTTTATCAAATTTTCTTAAAATATTAAATCCGTCTGTTAGGCTGGCCGTGGATTTGCAAATATATAAATTTTTTAATAAATAATAAAATTTATACCGAGTCTTTTTTATTGAAAATAATACTTTTAATTATTTACAAAAAAATTTTATAATGAAGTCGGCTTGGTTATAAATACCGTGTTCCCTTACATGAATTGACCAAAACTTATAGTTCTTAATATTTACTATCGAAGAGACTGTTTGCCACTAAAAGAATATCACTTGAGATTTTCCCACAACTAGATTCATTAATATGTTGCGCCATTAATGCTGAGCGCAGCGGCAACAAAAAATCGGCGTATGCATTAGAGGTAAATTGATAACTTTCAATTGCACCATAAATTGTTTTAAATAATGGTTGCTTATTTGAATGAAAATAACCTCTATTGCCATGAATTAACTTTATTCCAGATCGAGAAGTATTGCATATACTCATATACATGCAGTGATCTGGACGATAGTTATATTCGCATGGCATTATATGGAGTTTGTCGGGATGATAATAAAAGAGAATATTTATAATATCTTGGTCGCCCCAGGTAATACGTAGCTTAAACTCCTTATAAATAGGGAATACATGATGTTCCCAATTGAATTTTCTCATGCGTGTGAGATTCATCAGCATGACTCCAGAGTTTACTCCAAGTCGGCCATAGAAGGGATGACGTGCAAAGCGGTTGTACCATCCAATATTTTCATTTTCGTGCTCTGGCGTTAGAGCAGCAATTTGACTCTCGTTAAATTTTGCAAAGAACTGCCATATGTCGGAAATCGGTGATAAAAATAAAATATCCGTATCAACGTACAGCAGCGAGTCAACATCCGCCAATAGAGACTTGAAATAAAACGCAAATGTTATTTATTATTTTTTTCTGATTAAAAATAAAATCTTAGCAATGAAACCTAGTACTGGGATAAGTGGAGTGGCACTAATTTAAAATAAATTATTTAATTAATTATTGCACAAGCGGAGCTCAACTGCAATTAAATCTGAAATCCCTACCAAAACCATATTATGAGGTCCTCATGTAGATTTTTTATTTATAATGCTTTTTTGATAAATCTGAATTTTTTTCTTTATGAAAAATCCAAAAGAATTTTACTTTAAACAGTTAGACGTTATTTTATTAAAAACATAAAAACTATTTTTATAAATACTATTTTAAATTCAGTAAACTTTATGTTTTTCAGTGGTTAATACAGTTATAAAAAAAAAGTTTTGCATTGGAAATACAATATTCTATGCTAAGCCAATATTAATTGACAGTGTACAACTTCTACGTACCGGCAAAAATAGGCGTTGTGCTGCACATGGTTTAAAAAGGTTTTTCCACTCCATCTCGCTTTTGTTTGGAAATTTTAATGGCAAAAGCTCGAAGTCAAACAGTTGCGGGTATAGATCACGCCAGTCTGTCAGTTTCTCCCTTAATATACCAGTTAATGGATCTTCTGTAAATACTATGAACTTGAGGTATTCCTGATAATAATTAAAAAGGATAGCTGACTTTATCATAACTAGAGTCTCTTGAGCGCGCTGGCCACAGGCGACTGCAACGATGTGTATGGTGTTTTTGTGATACCTATTCAAAATATTTCAAATGAAGCAAATGAAAATATTAAACAATTTGAGTCAGTAAACAATATCAAAACATTTAACATCAAGCTCTTAAAATCTCTAAATACAATCAGAAAGATACATATCTAACAGCTTTTATTTCGTTAAAATTTAAGTTTTTAGTCAAAAGACGAGTTCTTCTTAGAACAACATTTATTATCTATGAAGATATCAAAACCGAAAAAATAATCATAATCGGAAATATACTCATACCATAGAATTTATTTATTCATTTTATTAATCATTTGTTATGCTTTGATTCTAATTTTATTTTTTTTTAATATTCTGTTTCTGCAGTTCTGCAGTAAAGTAAAAAACAATTTTTACTGTCAATATTTATTTTATTTATTGTCAACTAAGATCAGTCGACACAAAAAAATACAAAAAGTAAGAAATTTAATTTAATTTAATTTGAAACAAAATTAAAATTATAAGTAAATTTAAAAACAAGACATATTTATAAGATTTCTGAAAGTATTTAAATGCAAAATGGTCCAACATTGGTTGCATGAATTGGGGAAAACCCAATCAGACCAAAAAGTATTAGTAAGAATTAGTTAAGCCCCACCACCTGTTCCATGCAAAAAAGTTATTCACAAGTTTCGGTAAATACTAGAATACAAAATTCAAAAGAAAGACTGTCAACATATATATAGTTTACAAAGTTTAGTCTTAAGACCTCTAACATTATGATATGCTAGAGAAAGAGAGGATTTTAGTTTTTTGGCGCTACATTCGAAGAAGAAACACCAGAAGGATTCACAGGCAATGTAATAGGGGACCGAATACGTTTTTATTTGTATACTCCTTTATTACCATTCCTTTTGTCCAGAAATTAGCACAGCAAATTGTGCGGAATACTTTAGCCGAAACACTTATTTCAAAAGAGGAAATTTCTCTTTCATAGTTCCCAGTAGATGTCATTTTGGCCTGTATGTAGGCATTAATGTCATCTACTGATATATCAGACGCAAGACGCGAAATAAAAATTTGCTTTCTAGGTGCAACCGCTATAAGAGGCTTGGGAGCACTGCTGGAAAGAGGTGGCGGAGTCGAATTGGACATTATGGACTGTGACACAATTGAGCCACCACTGTTGATTGCAGGTGGTGCAAGAGAAATAAACTCCATCAACTGCTGACCATTGTCAACAGTAGGTGTTATCTGTGTCGGGGGCAATGACAGAACCGGGGCCAATAAACTTGGTTCCCGAGGCAAGGCAAGGCAGGCTCGGTCGATCGCTTCTGCTTAAGAGACTCATTCAACAGTTTTACACTATTGAATTGACTCTCCAGTGCATCACTGAGCCTGCTAAAAGCTAGACGGAGATCGCGGAAGCCGCGTCCAAATTGCCTCATAAGCCCCTGAATAAAAACCGACTTATTGCCCGACTTATTGCCGATTATATCCTTTATCCGTTGCGTGAAACCAGCACAGCACCAGCACCCCGTTATCACACAACCAACAACAGACGAAATCGGCCTTGGGGTCAGCCTGTCATTTGCAGCTTTAAAAAAAAAAACAAATACAAAACAGCTGTTAACCGCGCATTGTATGTTTACAAAAATATAAATTTTTGTGTTTTGCAGCAAAATTATTAACAGAAAACCAAAATTAAAAACCAAGCAATCACAGAAAAGTTGAAGAGAACAAAAGCCCAGCTACATTTTATATTAATCAAATTAAATGCACGAGATAAAATTTAATAACAATCACGAACTGGACACAGCACAGCAAAAACACAATCGATCATAGCAAAGGCTAACTGGAGTCAATAAGGAAGTTATTGTATTGTAATTAAAACAAATTTTACAATCCAAAATTTTTAAAAACATACGATTGATTGATACGACCGCATGGATACTTACATTTCGTTGTGTCCTGTATTGGATTCGGATGATCCTATGTAGTCCCAATGAGGACGTTCATGTAATATGTAGAAAAGCGTAGCGAGAGCCGTGAAACTTAGAAAGCACATATAAAAGTGGCGCTGAAATATGGTAAAATATTAGTAACATTTTTAAATTTCATATTATTTCCATGTACCATTTTGATCCCAAAATATTTATCTTTGTATTTATTTACAAGTCTGTAAATTTGGCACCGCCCAACATAAATCAATTGTCATTCGGCTACACATGGTCGCCGGTTATGTTAAATAAACCCATAATGTACACACATAAATACATTATTTAAGTCAGTCTTGTAAATAAATACTAAATGAATAGTGATGTACAAAACTATCGGGAATCTAAAAATCAACTCTTTCTGCAGAGCGTAAGCCTATTATGGGCTATTCACATGCATAGTTATTCTTTATATTAGTTGATGTAGGCTCTTTCCGTGATAAGCATTCGATAAATGCTGTTTCCGTGACATAAATTCAATTCGTTCCCAAAGCACGTTCCTATTCCAATTGATTGCACTCCGTATTTTGAACAATCTGTCCACAGCCAAAATAAAACCATGAAATATAAGAGACTAAAATGCGATGAAGAAATAGAATTGGAATTTTAAGTGGACAAACAATATCACTTCACTTCAAAATGTCTTAAATGTATAGGATTCTTTTAATATACCGCAATAGACTCTCATAAAAAAATTGATCGCTTTAGTTGGACGAACTTTTTTCAAAATTAGGCAATCGACTTCTAACCTATATAATTATTATGATTATTGAAAACCAGTTATGAAAGGTGTAATTAATGGTCACTATTATTTATTATTTCCTTGCGTTCGATATTTGCTGAAACATTGAGCTGGCGGAAAAATAAGGGACCCGAGCGAAGCCGGTAAATACCATCTAGTATATGTTTCTATATTTATTCAGTAAATTCGATTATTAACTATCGATATGTCAATTCAATGACACAACCATCACTTATTTAGTTTGTGATTCATAGTTTAGTATAAAATTACAACCATCTGGATTTTGCCAAAAATCAAGTGTTCTGCTTTTATTAATTTGTTTTTGTCGAATATGTCATACCATCAAAGTGGGATGCCCGATCAATCGTTTCTTTGGGACGTATTTCAAAGGTATATGTGCTGATATACTGTACATACAAATATGTGTCCAATGTGTTATCTCTTGTAATCGGTGTAGTGATTGTTTTTTTTAGTTAATACGCAGGTTGTCATACATGCTCAGGGGTCGTTCCCTAAAATAAGTTATTTCTGTTTGAGCGACGGATGGGAGATGAAAGAAATAATGATAATTAAAATATAATATGGGCTAGAGAAACGATTTTATGAGTCATTCAAATGGGATTTTTTCAGACATATTGAGTTCGAAACAAGACGTGGAAAATTGAGCATAAAAACAGATATCACAATATAAAAAAAAAACTTTTGCTTTGTAGTAGGTTAGTGTTAATATTATAAACAATAGAGTTAAGAGGTATATTAGCATTGAATGTAGGGGCGGATAGGTAATTTATAGGTATCGAGGAAATTATAATATCACAAGCAATGGTATTAAATACGAAGTAGTAAACATTTGTAGCGCTTATCACGAAAGTTTACATTTTTTTGGTGCATACCATTTTCTTTGGTTTTTAACAATCTTATCTGATGTTTTTGTTTTATTATTCATTTGAGAAAACAAACTTAATCAAGAAACCCTAATTTTTGTTATTTCAAATTTTCTGTTGCCTGGGTTCAATGTTCGACCGTTTTCTTTCAAGAGCTCGTTTCAGAATCGACAGAATCAGTTCAAGCGACTACCTAGTCTTTTGAGTTACAACTTACATTAAAGGCTATATTGAGATGATTCAGTTTAGTTATTGCTTGTGACACTTAAGTATTGGATTTATTTTCATTTGTCGCACTTGACTTTATTCAGGATTCTTTTTACGAAAAAGACGGGGCACATTGATGTGTCTGGGGGTATATCTCCAAAGATCGATAGATTCCTCCTTGTTAACCACCTTCCCCCTTCCAACTAATCTTCGTGGAATGCACGGGTTATGTTTAAGGTAAAATTACTAAATGATGAAATAGATTGCGCTGCGTTTTTGACCAAAAAAAATTTGTATATTCCCTGTCTTACTAATTATTCCTTGAACTAACCTTTTTGAGTAATCTGTAATGAAACAATGGACTTTATCATTAAATCACTTCAGAGTCCTATATTTCTATCATTAGGAACTTAATTTTAAACGTCATGTCTCGTAAATAACGCATGCATTTGTGGTTAGACATCTACTAATTCTTACTAACAATTACTCCCAAATTCATGCAACAAATTTTGGACTATTTTGCATTTAAATAACCCAAAAACTTAATATTTCTTATTTTTTTATTTAAATATCACATATTATTTTTAATTTAATTTAATTTATTTTCTACTTTGTGTATTTTTCGGTGTAAACTAATAAAAGTCGACATGCACACATTAATACATTAATTATTCTCACATTAATAGCATACACACAACATATAAATATTTTAAAGAATAAGTACAAAGCGCAATAAATTTCTACAATGTGATTGATGGTTATTGTATGGGTATCATTGTAGAGTTGATAAGGACAGAAGCGGTCATATATCTGCGGACGAACTCCAGGTGGCCCTTTCCAATGGCACGTGGTCTGCGTTCAACCCGGAAACCGTCCGACTTATGATCGGAATGTTTGATCGCGAGAACAGAGGAACTGTATCTTTTCAGGATTTTGGAGCTCTTTGGAAATATGTAACAGATTGGCAGAGCTGTTTTCGATCATTTGATCGTGATAATTCTGGCAATATTGATAAGCAAGAACTTAAAACGGCTCTTACTTCCTTTGGATATCGCCTCTCTGACCATCTAGTGGAAGTTTTGCTCCGCAAATTTGATCGTTTTGGCCGAGGAACCATACTTTTTGATGATTTTATACAATGTTGTATTGTCCTCTATGTGAGTATTGATCGAATGTCACTTTATTATAATTAAAGCAAACATAAGTCTATTTCAGCAATGTTTACACTCGGCTACCGATTGTAGAAGAGTTTGCACAATATCTGCCATGCTGTCCGTCCGTCCATAAATGCAAATCTATCAAGTCTTCTAACTCTCCGATCCAAAGGTTGTAGTCCCCAAATTTGAAGGTTGCTTGCAATCAAAGATTGGCACATAATTTTTGGAACAGCAACCACGCTAGAGTCCCAAAATTTGGATGAACATATCTACTTCCACCCCTGAATCGATACACTTGCGCGTAAAAACCATTTATTTGGAACAATTTTAGAGATTAGAGTTACCAGCCTGCCCGCTTACTTAAGCCAAAAAGTTTAAGAATCGTTTTGGAAATAAGATTTGTGTATCAGTGTAGCAATAATCACATGTTTTCAGATAAAACGCCTTTAAAAGTAAAATTATTTTTTTAATTGCAGACGTTAACTACAGCCTTCAGACAACATGATACCGACATGGATGGTGTCATCACAATCCACTACGAACAGTTTTTAAGCATGGTCTTCTCACTTAAAATTTAACATCCCATCTTAATTTACAAAATTTTTCACAACATGGAACTTATGTACATATAAATGTAAATAGTAGTAAGTATTGCACAGCAATACTTCAGACTTACATTTAAAAGTAATGTTATTCCTTAAATTTATTTGATAGAAATGTAAGACAAAAAATCATACACAATCATTTAAATTTTAAATTGATAATTTACTTGAAAAATATTTGATCCCTTACAGCATAAAATATTATTGCTGAGCCAATGAACATGTCTGTTGAGTAAGACAATGCGATTTACACTTTAATAAATACAAATACAAAATAGCTATATCGAAACTCAGTCAGATTTTTAATTAACGTACTATATAAATGAGATCAAGATTAGACGATTACTGCAAATGAATGAAATTACTTTTTGGACGTTTAATTACTAACGAGCAACACATGCAAGTGGCCCAACTATGGCAAGCACGGGCTTGTTAACGCACGGACCCAGGCTAAACTGCTAAAACCGACCGAGGGGTGCGCCGCATAACGTGCGTTTACGAAGATCTTAAATTAATAGAGAGATGAGTTAACACAACAGTTTTAATAGATTAAATAGAAGAAGCACAAGTAAACGGGAAAAGCATATTATTATTTGTGCATAAGATTCTAAAGCATAATTCGAACTACAAGGTTGAAGAAAAAGAAACAGCAAATTCAATGTATTTCTGATTGGAACTGTAAAAAAAAGTTGGCTGATTGACTCCGAAGAATCAATCTCACCGTTTATAAGCTTATGTAAAATGGTTACACTAAGCATTGCTCTACGATCAGAAAGAGAAGGAAGATTTATTAATAACAGTCTACTAAGAAGAAGGTAAGCTAATATTAGTATTCCGATTAAAACCTCTAAAGGCAAATAATAGAAATTGTTGATGTACGGATTCTATTCTGTCCTGACCCATATTTCATTATAGAACGCACAAGCGAAATACAAAGTGTTTTAGTGATGTAGGGATCGTCAAATTCTTTTGAAAAGCTCTTGATGAAACCCAGGATTCCAAAGACTCGATTAGCAGAGCAAGAAATATGCTTGTCAAACTTAAAATTGGGATCTAAAAGTATACTCAAATCATCAACACATTCAATGCGTTCCAGTGGTTTGCCATTAAGAGAATATGTATAAAAACACTTAAATTTGCATTTATCACAATTAAGATTTAAAATATTAATAAGACTCCAGGCTTCAAACTATCTAACGTTTTACATCATCGGCATACATTAGTACCCGAGAATTACTTATAACGGACGGAATATCATTTATAAATAAAATGAACAGCAAAGGGCCAAAGTGACTTCCTTGCAGTACTCCGGAAGTAACTCGAACATACTTAGAGACAGAATCACCAAAGTAAACTCTCTGTGTTCTACGTGTTAAGTGTTTTGAGATTTTTCTTAATTTTCTCTTTTCGCATCTGAAATCCGACTAATTCCATGAGATATAACAAAAAATAAAATTTAAATGGAAATATTTTCTAAAATGAAGAAATGCATCTGATGGGGAAATGTTCATTGGATAACTAGCTTAGTTGCTCAAAGTTTTCATTTTTTACACCCTTATACGTGATTTTTCGGATAAATATACTTATTTAAGTGTATTTTGGGCTTGCGGCACTCTACTGCGATTTTCCTCCGTCCAACTTTGACACGTAAACCATTTGAAAGATTGGTTTGCTCACAGTTGAACTCGTCCATGTACATAATTGTTAGGATATTATTGATCCCTAGCTCGGATCTAGTAAATTACTGGAAATACCTTAACCCAGATGCAATGAAAACATCTGCAGACGTTGTGGGGCGGTATATCTGGCCTGCTGTGCGACTCTTCTTTTATTAATCGGAGCGACCATGTTAGCCTAGAATCACACGTTGATGGAGCTCCGTAACGTTTAGTTATTTGTAACAATATTTAATGTTTGTTGTGTGCTGGCCATAGAAAAATTCCAGTCGGGCGATGGGCGCCAAAAATTCCATGACGCTGATCACTCAACAATTCCAGTCTCGCGATCGGGCACCAAAAAAAATTCTGTGGCCAACTGTAGTATGATAGTAGTGGAAGGTTGTTCAGATGGGAGGAGGGAACATAGTATATTCTCCACTCGCCGGAAATATTCAGCTGTTCGGAACCCGTCAACGAACTAGCTCTGTTCGGGAATGTGGGCGGGGTTTTTGCTGACCTATCTCGGCACACTACGCGAATTTTAATTTATAGAGTCCCTAAAGGCCCTGTTGGGAAATCCTTACATGAATTGACCATT
Source organism: Drosophila trichaetosa (assembly GCA_035043205.1). Lineage (NCBI taxonomy): Eukaryota > Metazoa > Arthropoda > Insecta > Diptera > Drosophilidae > Drosophila > Drosophila trichaetosa. Next base: position 202,668 of record JAWNNE010000152.1, read on the forward strand.
CCGGTCAATCAGAATTCAACACGACAAAAAAAATTAAACTCAAAAAAAAGCAAAAGCTAAAAGGAGATTAAGGAAGACGGAGAAGAGGTGGGAACCAAGGATACGGCGGTAGTCACGACGATGGTGTGGTCTTGGTGTCATTCGACACACACCTTCTGCACCCAACCCGACCATGGCCTGCACGTAGACTGCGTTTTGTTGTTTTTGTTCGATGTTTGAATTTGTTTCTGTTTTTGGTTAGATTAACACTGGGATCAGAGGTACCGTTATTTTATTCAAAGGACTATTTGCAAGGACTTGTATGATGCACTGTAGTGTTAGATCACCTATAGTTGTCTATTACTTCGTGAACTTTGTCCACGAGTTTTTTTCCACTCACGCACAGCGACTGAATTGGTTTGGACAAAAAACATTAACAAAAATTTTCTCGTAGGATTCAACCACGGTTTTCGACTTGAATGTTGTCACAATTCTGCGCTTAAAGCGGCAGAGCTTTCTATCTGTTATATGTTTAGTTTTTCTTTTTTCACCACACTGTATTATTTGTCTTTAGGTTTCTTCATCATTTATATAACTATTTCATTTGTATATTTATATAGATACATAGATCTATAATTTTTTTTTTTTTTCCTTTTTTTCTTATGTTGTATTTTACATATATATATTATTTTGATTTTTCTGTGTTTTGGTGTGGTTCACTGAACACACACAAGATGTTGCACTGCCAGGGAACAGTCCGACTACTCGATTGTAGTATCGGCTTCCACAGCTTTGATGCTTTCTAATCCTGGGGTTGGCGTCTTCAATCTTAGAAAAAAAAGAACAAAACCATGTACGGGCAACATTTAGTTTTGTGAAAAATCGACATCTTTCACAAAATAACTACCTTGCCGGTACAGGTTTCGTTGGTGTCGATCACTTATATCACTCCACTCCACTTTTAGCCGTGGATGGCTTCACAGAAGAATGATTTGATTTTTATTTTTCCTTGTGCTACAATATTTTCGATTTTGCAATTTCGCTGCCTGGAATTTGACGCGTCTGTTTGCCTTGGAACCTCACACAGAAAAGGCGGAAACTAGAGCTAAGAAGCAGAAGCTTCTCGCCCGCGCCTGTTAACAGCTGATAACAATTGATCATGGTTGCATTTTTGATGATCACAGCTGACTTTGCCGCGCGTGTCCGAATATTTAAATGCCATTTTAAATTTTACATTCAATGGACTTTGGGGCCATTATAACACCAGATAATTCTGGCGACTACCAAGTCAGATTAGCTGGAATTATATTCGAATATCTTTAGCATGGTATGTGCCGATTTCCCGTCCGTGTAGGGTTTCTAGCAAATAGAAGGCAGTTCCAATCTTTTTCTTAATTCGGCATTTTGTGAATTGCAAAGCGAGTTTTTTGTTAAAGTTGTGACGAAAATTACTCAAGTTGAAGTTTCTTTGAAACACTTCTTGACCCTCTCGGAAAGAAACTGGTTTCGATCTCAAGTTATACTGATTTCGGTTCCTTTCATACGCTTTTTTTCCGTTTGCCTTGATTTCTTCCCTCAACAATGCTAAGGTATCTTCTCTGCTTAAATTGATTGGCTCTTCTAATAAGGACAAACTCTTTAGTACTTTATAATCCTCTCCATGAGTAATCATGTCTATACCAAATAACGCCTTATACGGAGAGCATCCTAACGATTGGTGCAACGACGAACGGAGTACACAAGAGATCTGAGTAAGATATGCGTCCCATTCTCTTTGATCGATTCGAATATATGACCTAATTGCGGCCAATAAGGAACGATTTACTCGCTCAGCTGCATTACTCTGAGGCGAGTAAAGAGCAGTAAACAGGTGACGAATGCCATGTTTGGTCATAAACGCTTCGAATTCTTTAGCTTTAAATTGTGACCCATTGTCACTGATCACTGTCTCGGGGACTCCAAAACAATGAAAAATGTGTTTATGTAAGAAATCGATGATTGTCGAAGTAGTAAATTTCTTCAGTGGACATAACCAATGGTATCTACTAAAATTATCAAGGACTAATAGCAGGCCAATATGCCCCTTCTTGCTCCTAGGGTAGGGTCCAAGTATATCTATGTACAGCTTTTGAAAAGGCCGACATGACACGCTTTGCTCTCCCATTGGCGGACGAAGAATCGCATTGGGAGCTTTAGTCTCCTTACACTTGTCACATTCTCGGATAAAGTTTCGTACATCTCTTGACAATCCAGGCCAAAAGAAATTTCTACGCAAACGTTCAATTGTCTTCTGAATTCCTCCGTGCGCCGACAATACAGTATCGTGGGCTTGACGAATTGTACACAAGCGAAGACCCTCGGGTATCCACAAATTCAGTGGACTCGAGATCTATTTGGGGACCTTCCAACTCTATGCTATTAATTTCCTCCTCACATAGTCGGGAAAGCGCATCAGGCATATGTGATCCTTGCCTTTGCGATGAGAAATTGTGAACTTATAGGATTGTAACTTAAAAACCCACCGAGCTAGCCGACCAGATACGTTTTGTTGCCTACGGAGCCACGTTAAACTGGAGTGATCGGTGACCACTTCAAATTCTTGAAGCTCAAGGTAGCAACGAAATTTTTCGATTGCCAAAATTACAGCCAGACATTCGCGTTCCGTAACACTGTAATTCCGTTGGGCTCTCGACAATTTCTTCGACATAAAGGCAATCGGTAGTTCTTCGTTGTTTTCTCCTAGTTGCACAAGTACAGCACCAATGCCGTAGTCGCTTGCATCGCAATGCAAATAAAATTTTTGCTCAAAATTTGGATTTTGTAAAACTGGAGTGGACGTCAGTAATTTCTTTAACCGTTCCATTGCAGACTGAGCTTCGACTGACCATTTAAATGATTTTTTTGTCGACAGCGCTTCCGTAATGGCGAATGTTTCTTCAACAAAATTGGGAATAAACTTTCTGTACCAACCGCATACACCTAAGAATCCCCGGACCTGTTTTATGTTTTTGGGAGTTGGCCAATTAAGAATGCAGGAAATTTTTGATGGGTCTGTAGATACTCCACCACATCCGATTACAAATCCTAGATAGTTGATTTTCGTTACACAAAACTGACTCTTAGGTTTAAGGTGAGATTAGCCTTTCTAAACTGTTCTGCTAATCTTACTAATACTGCAAGATGTTCAGAGAAGGTTTCCGAAACGATACACAAGTCATCAATGTAACTAAACACACAGTATCGTAAATCAGGAGGGATGAGATCATCCATCAGGCGACACATTGTGGATGGAGCATTACATAGCCCAAAAGGCATTACTGTAAATTGGTACAGCGGTCTTCCTGGGACTGTAAAAGCAGTTAGAGGCTTGGAATCTAATTTGGTGATGAGGTTAGCTTTTGGTAGTCTAGCAAAAATGCCGTCGATGTTTTGCAAGGGATATGCATCCTTTTTCGTAACATCATTCACTTTTCGAGCATCTAAACACAATCGCACTTTATTGGGCTTAACTACCAATCGCATTGGCGAGCTCCAAGGACTTTTGGAAGGCTCAATCACTCCTAACTCTATCATACGATCTATCTCTGCGTACATAAGCTTCTCCACCGCAGGACTAACCGGATAATATCGTTGTTTAATTGGCTTTGCATCCCCTACTTCAATATTATGTTGAACAAAGGAAGTGTTCCACAACCGTTTCTAATTGTAATAATTCACGATCGGACAAGGGGTATTTCAGATTTTCGGTATTTTCATTGATTACAGACGGACCAGTTACTGAGGAAATTACTCCGGGGGCGAGATTGAAAATTCGCCAAAAGTCAATTCCTAATATTAAGTTATGCACGATAGAAGGTATAATGTATAACTCGATGTCTTTTACTTGCCCTTTATAGACCATACGCACCACTAATGTTCCCAGCATTTGATGACTTTTGCCATCCGCGGTTTTTACGTGCGAGGTTACGGGTTTGTACTGGCTATAGCTACGAAACTTAACTTTAGCTAATTCGGAACCTATACAACTGATATTTGCTCAGGTATCTCTTAATCCCAACTCTTCAAATTCTAAAAAAGATACCTTTGCATAACTACGCATATCGTGGTTATTCTGAAAAACTGTAGCGATCAACAATCTTCGCTTCTTTTTATGCATCCCTATATGTTTTCTTCGGCGACAAGTATTTCTGCTGCAGGCAGTTGAACCGTTTGAAAATATCCTTTTCCTAATCTCTAAATATTTACTTAGCCTCTCATGATACGGCTTAAATCTAATCCTATTGTCTGTGAAGATATTAGCAGGTTCCGATATAGATACATCACGAACTTGTAGTTCCTCACTTATTTTGGAGGCATCCTGTTGTTGGCGGGTGCCCCCTTCTTTCGGTTTTCCGAAAGTCGTTGGCATGTCTGACATTGTGGCTTGTAAACATTAGGGGTACCACAACCGTAACAAAACACACGTCTATCCGCAAGACAATCTTCCCATCTGTGGCCTTGGGTCTCACAATTCCAACAGACAATTTTCGAGATAACTTTGTGTAATGCGGCAACTTCCTCGTTATCTTCAGGCTCAGTATCATGTCCTATTTCTGGTTCGTCGGTTTCGACCGAGTTCTCTACGAAATTTTTCTCTCTTTTGCACAAGTCTTCGCAAGTGAGCGATAGAGTAAATTTCTTCAAACAGTAATCTATCCTTAATTTCAGGCAACAAATTATTTTGCACGATTTCAATTAACTCGGTTTCCACAACACGTGAAGGCAATCTATCCATTAATTGGCAAATGCTTTCATAGAAACTCTCGAAATTTTCGCCTGATTTCTGTTTACGAGCTCGAATCTGTTCTCGAATTTCATTATTAGTACGACTCTCTCGATATTGCGCTCGTATGGCTTGACAAAACTCAGTCCAGTTCTGTTTTTCTGCTAGCTTGTGGTAGCGCCAGTACTAATCCCTCGCCTTTCCTGTTAAAAGCAAACGATTCGAAATCGCTTTGCAAGTTTTCTTGGGTTAATATTTTAATCCGATATAAAAACTCTTCTACAGACAATCCTTGTGAGGTTCCATCAAAATGTACACCCCACTTTTGAATCACGTCTGCCACCTTATGTTGTAGGAAACCCTGGCTACTATTGAAGGAACCACCAAGGTTGCTTGGAGGGGTACGCATCTCTTCTGCAGCTATTACACGATCCATATTTAATGACCTTGGCATAGTTGCTAACAATCTGCTGACCGTTTGCTCTACTATATCCTGTACACTTTGTAGAGTAAGTACCGGTGAAGGAAGTTGGCGACGTGGACGACCTTGCTTTCGCGCTGGTCTATTACCAATTGCCTCTCCCGTTTGTTGTCGTCTTGGTAGACCTTGGGCTTGATGTGTGCTATGGCTCACATCTCCCACTGCTAAATTCACATTACTGTTTTCCAGCGATTGAGCTCCTAGAAGATCTGATACTTCTGGGGGTAAAACTTCTCTGCTCGCTTTTCCAACAGCTCTTGTGACGGGACGAGAACGTTTTGGCAGTGATCTTTTGGCAGGTGAGCAATTTCCCACTACCCTTTTTAGATCGGCTGCATGTAAGTCCGTGAAACAATTTGGGCATTCCGCCTTGGTATCGAGTCTATTTTCAATACATGTTTTATGGAACACATGTTGGCATGGAGTGACACAACAAGGTTGCGTATCCGACATGGTCTCACCACAAAGTATGCATGTGCTTGCCTCAGCTGCTGCTGAAGGCTGATTATTATTAAAACTGTGTTGTAATGGCATTATAATAATATAAATCTTCCTTTGTCATTTTTGGGAATCGAGAAAAAAAATTGAATAAAAAAAAACGTCGTGAACTACAAACACATTCCTTGGGGGATTTATTAAAGGATTTTGATTTTACAAACAATTCTCCATTGGTCAACTGATGATACTGCCTACGTTTAGCGGTCAAGGATACGTTGTCCGTACTCCTCGAATATCCTGCTAAATTTCACACAGATCTCTTAACTCATCATCTGACAATTTTGAACTGCAATGGATGGCAACTCAATATAACACTGAAAATAATCACTACTTTCAGCAAAAATTTATCCATCGATCTTCGGTCGAACGTATTCACATGCGCAAACAATCGAGTTCCAGAAGCCGATTAAATAGTATTTACTAAATATAAGAGAGAATTAAAATGTATAATAAGATCCACACGAAAGCAAAAAGAGCTAACTATCTAAAGTGTTTTTTATTTCACATTGATTTTCGGTGTTAATGGAATATCATTTCTGGATTACTTTGGAATTGTCAGGCTCACCCGGTCGATCTAATCTTGTCATAACAACGATTATCGAGCTCCAAAGTAGCTAAGACTTTTCCCGTTCTCCAATATAAAAACACAATAGATTCTGAAGCTAGAAACAGATTTGTGTATTATGCGTAACAACACGTTCTTGCACTCTACACACACCTTTCTCGCTTCATAATGGGGGTTTTACAACTAGCTAGACCCACGTTTAGTAAGCCTCACACAGTCTGTACCACGTTGGTGGGCTTCACTAATCGTAGCAGCCCCACGTTGGGCGCCAAAAATTCTGTGCTGGCCATAGAAAAATTCCAGTCGGGCGATGGGCGCCAAAAATTCCATGACGCTGATCACTCAACAATTCCAGTCTCGCGATCGGGCACCAAAAAAAATTCTGTGGCCAACTGTAGTATGATAGTAGTGGAAGGTTGTTCAGATGGGAGGAGGGAACATAGTATATTCTCCACTCGCCGGAAATATTCAGCTGTTCGGAACCCGTCAACGAACTAGCTCTGTTCGGGAATGTGGGCGGGGTTTTTGCTGACCTATCTCGGCACACTACGCGAATTTTAATTTATAGAGTCCCTAAAGGCCCTGTTGGGAAATCCTTACATGAATTGACCATTCCGGTCAATCAGAATTCAACACGACAAAAAAAATTAAACTCAAAAAAAGCAAAAGCTAAAAGGAGATTAAGGAAGACGGAGAAGAGGTGGGAACCAAGGATACGGCGGTAGTCACGACGATGGTGTGGTCTTGGTGTCATTCGACACACACCTTCTGCACCCAACCCGACCATGGCCTGCACGTAGACTGCGTTTTGTTGTTTTTGTTCGATGTTTGAATTTGTTTCTGTTTTTGGTTAGATTAACACTGGGATCAGAGGTACCGTTATTTTATTCAAAGGACTATTTGCAAGGACTTGTATGATGCACTGTAGTGTTAGATCACCTATAGTTGTCTATTACTTCGTGAACTTTGTCCACGAGTTTTTTTCCACTCACGCACAGCGACTGAATTGGTTTGGACAAAAAACATTAACAAAAATTTTCTCGTAGGATTCAACCACGGTTTTCGACTTGAATGTTGTCACAATTCTGCGCTTAAAGCGGCAGAGCTTTCTATCTGTTATATGTTTAGTTTTTCTTTTTTCACCACACTGTATTATTTGTCTTTAGGTTTCTTCATCATTTATATAACTATTTCATTTGTATATTTATATAGATACATAGATCTATAATTTTTTTTTTTTTTTCCTTTTTTTCTTATGTTGTATTTTACATATATATATTATTTTGATTTTTCTGTGTTTTGGTGTGGTTCACTGAACACACACAAGATGTTGCACTGCCAGGGAACAGTCCGACTACTCGATTGTAGTATCGGCTTCCACAGCTTTGATGCTTTCTAATCCTGGGGTTGGCGTCTTCAATCTTAGAAAAAAAAGAACAAAACCATGTACGGGCAACATTTAGTTTTGTGAAAAATCGACATCTTTCACAAAATAAATACCTTGCCGGTACAGGTTTCGCGGGTGTTGATCAATGATAACACTCCCATCCATTTTTAGCCGTGGATGGCTTCACAGAAGAATGATTTTTTTTTTTTTTTTTTTTTCTCCTTGGGCCACAATATCTTTTGCTTTCGCAATTTCGCTGGCTGGAATTTGACGCGTCTGTTCGCCTTGAAACCTCTCACAGAAAAGGCGGAAACTAGAGCTAAGAAGCAGAATCTTCTCGCCCTCACCGCTGTTAACAGCTGCTAACAATTGAGCATGGTTGCATTCTTGATGATCACAGCTGACCTTGCAGCGCGTGTGCTAATATTTAAATGCCATTTGAAATTTGGCATTCAATGGACCATGGGGCCATTACAGTTGTGCAGCCTAACGGTGGACAGATACATTATTACAGTACTCCTCTTTAATTGATTAGTGTTGGTGTAGGTTCCTTATATTAGATTCTACGAAAATTTTCGTTGGATTACATTATATCCTGGGAGACCTCAAAAAGTCCTGCCGGTGAGAATTATCTTCTAACTTCTTTTTTAAAGTTGAGGATTGAGTGTTCACTGGATTTCAGGGGGCAACCTATCAAACTCGTTCAAATGCTTGTTATGTATCCAAATACGTCGTTTCGTCGTGTTGACTGCACACAATAAGTGTGTTTTGGTCCTTCGAGCCGGATACAGATTTCAAAATTAATCGTTGAATCTTTGTTTATAGTTCTACACTAAAAGTAGTATTTATAATTTGAGCTTCGCGTCGGTTTCAGAGTTCGAAACGTCGAATCTGAAAATATTGTGAACCTTCGAAAAGGCGTGTTCTGTGTCTTTAAAAAAAAAAAAATGAAAATGATGTCAGACAAACAAATTGAGCTACTGAAGGCTCAAGTGAAACTCAAGGATGAGTTAGTTAAACTGATCAATCAATACGAGGAGGCACGAAAATAATAGAACCGGCTAAACACTATTAGAATTTGAGTCGTTAAGGTGCTATTCAGAAGAAAGTATCCACAAGTTCTAGTTACAGCATCGGAGAGTATCTATTTAATAAAGAAAAAATCAAAGATTGGCGATGCTGCATATGTAATCTTCGCCCAAATCCTTTGGAAGAAATGTGGTTAAAGAGACAACGCAACGCCAGCAGAGATCCTGCCGTATTGCCGTATTTCAATTTGCCGGTAGGTAGATATATTAAACACTGTATGCCAAAAGTGTACAGCAGCACAATTAAACATACGAAAGGAGTTTGTGAAAGTGCAGCATCTATGTTTCCGTTGCCTGGGCACTCATACTATGGCGGAGTGCAGAAAGGAATGGGGATGTTGCAAGAAAGCAGATTGTGAACTGTCTTAAAATAAATGGCAGAAAACACTGTTGGCCACTGCAATTATCAGCTTGAGAAATACCAGTGGAAATTATGAGCAACTTCGAGCACTGATGGATGGAGGATCGCAACGCACTCTGATATATCTAAGGCTGTAGAAAAGCAAGGAGTCCGTGGAAATACGATGCAACTGAAGAAAGTCAACGTTTTGAAAATTATTATCAATAAGCGACTTCAGTGGATAAAGATCGGCAGATGTACCCAGTGGAAGAACTGCGTTCCATAAAATTCAGCGAGGACGATGACTATAAGGAGCAACCGTAAGTAAGTAAGTAAGGAGCAAAAGCTGGATGAAATGTCTGGCCAAATACAGCTGTTGGAGCAGGCCAAGCTACATATGGAGACGACACTGAAGCAGTGACACGCGGAGCTCGAGGAGCTCGAGGAGACACAGCAGCGCGACGAGGAAATCAAGGAGGTGCGCAGCAATAGCTACAAGAAGATCATGGCGCTCGAATGTCAGCTGGAAACGGAGCATGAGGAGCGCACAGGGTTGCTGCGCGAAAAGTATGAATTTGAACGCAAACTCAGCTCCGTGGAGGAACATAATCGTGTGGATCGCGATGCCGAATAGGCATTGAACCAAAAGGACGAATACAAGGCGCAACTGAACGATTCGTAAACATAGCTGGAACGACTCAAGGCGGATACGCCTGACAAGACACTAATCAGACAGTTACATAATCAGCTGAAGAATGCTGACTCTGCACGCATGCCGACCATGAAGGCGCGCCAGACCGCAGAGGCGGGGCTTGCCGAGGTGCAGGCCGTGCTCGAAAAGTCGCATAGGGCTCGCATCGCGATTGCGCCAGATTGCAGGTTCAGCTCAAGGAGAACGAAGAGCAGCTGAGCAAGTTGATGAAGAAGTACAGCGCTACCATCGAGCAGGTGGTCAAGCTGCAGCATAGACAGGACAATGCGGAAAATATAGGTGATCCCTCTTTGGCTGTCATGTCTAAGGGTTTGGAGATGCGCACCAAGGAGCTGGAGTCGCTACTAGAAATAGAGCAAGCTACACGGGAGGTGCAAGAGAGCCGACACAAGGAGTCTTTAGAGAAGCTGCAAAACAAAGTAACACAGTTGAAGAATCGCAAAATGCAATCGAAGGGTGTGCTCAAGAAATTTCAGAAGAGATTGCGCAACATGCGCAAAGAATTTCACTCACTGTCCAGCCGTGAACAAGAGTCGTTGACGCGACGCAAGGACTTGGAGAAGAAAATAGAGGTGCCAGTGAGAGCCAGCAGCTCTACGGCTGTGGATTGCACTCCCCCCAGGGAGTCCCCACATGGCAGGATTATGGAAACCTCGAGTTGAAGCGATAAAATATAGTCTAAAGTGGATCCTTCGAAACAATAGCTGCACCTATGAAGTGTTTTCTACGCTGCTATATCGCATAGAGGCAGTGCTGAACTCGCGGCCATTGATCAATAGAAAATGAGAACGAGACGGACGATGTTCGCGCCGCTGGGCATTTCCTAGGAAGGTTGAATCCTATATTCATTAAGCATTCTCAAATGTTGAAGGAAATTATCAAAGAACAGGAATTTATGCCAAGCATATAAGAATACTATGTTTACATTATAGAGAATTGGTTAATATTACATTTACTGCCCCCCGGAAAATGATCAAGCATAAACATGTGACGCTCTAAAATGCTGATAGCTGGCTCATGCAGCGCTCTCAAAATTAGGCACTTGAGGCCGGCTTACATGGGGTCACGCTATTCTTAGAAATAAAAGAGGAGATGGAGATACATTGCGGTCGCCTTATAAGCGGCTGCACTAGATAAGAAAAACAATGTATTTAGGTTAAAGAATTTTAAATAAAATAAAGACCAGCTCGTCAGAGCAGGCAGTTCGATTCTAAACGTCGTCGCGTCGTGTTGAGTACACACTATACGTGTGTCACACACTAGGTGTATCAAGTATGCATCGAAGAATCTCTCTAACAGGTTTTTATTTCGCTTTTTAATCACTAGAAGTGAAAAGAAATTGCCATTTATACACGAGTTTCCAGATAATCTAAGACCTGTCTAACTCCGTTCGTAAAGCAATGTTGACTGATGTTAATCTATCATCCAAATGCACGCAAATGTTTCCTGTCGTTCCTGAGGATGTCATGGGTGTTGGAGATCGGAAATCTGTCACGCTTCTTCTAGGAGTTTACCTATTAAATGGAGCGATTAGAGAGAAAATAGTGGTAAGTACTTTGGAGTGGCAGTGAAGTACCCTGTGTGGTCTGGTAAATATCTACATTTAGTGACTATGCATCATTATTGGACAAGTTGTCTGTAAGGCTGTATTGCCTGGGATGTCATTGCAATAATCTAAGTTTCGATTGAACCGTTTTGTTCGAGTACGAACATGTGACCATGAGAGATGCTGATAGCTGACCCATGCAAGCCAGCATTGTTTAAATAGAAACATGAGATAGGCTGATAGCTAGCTCATGCAGCGCCCGCAAGATTAGGCACTTGAGGCTGGCTTGCATGGAGTTAAGCTATTTTTAGAGAGGTCGATGGAGTGAGACGCCTTACAAGCGACTGCACTCGATGGAGTGAGACAGCGGTCGTCTTACAAACGGCCGCACTCGAAAAGGGACCAATGCAGTTGCCTTAAGCGGCTGCATAGTGTATTTTAATGTATTTCTATGTATTTTAGGTTTAAGAATTTTATATAAATAAAGGGCCTGCTCTTCAGAGCAGGCAGTCTGAATTTACAACTCAACTCGTAAGTGTATAATATCTATACATTTTGGTCCTTCGAGCCGGATCCAGAGATCGAAATTATTCGTCGAATCTGGAGATACAGTTTTACACTAAACATAATCTGTATAAGTTGAATTTCGAGCCGTGTCCAGAGATCGAAATTATTCGTCGAATCTGGAGATACAGTTTTACACTGTACGTAATCTGTATAAGTACTTCTACATTAATGTAGTGAGAGTAAATATGTTGTGGAAAAAGCAGCAAGAGCTGCTAAAAATGGAGCCGTCCACATCAAAAAAAGAGATTGGTGGACGGTCCGAAGAAATGACTAAGTCTTCCAAAGAGGAGATAGGTCGAACGGAGGAGGAGGTAATTCTGGAGAAATTAGATAAATATGAGTGCCAGCTACGAGATGCAATGTATGCGGCCAAAAAATGCTTAGAGAACAAGAACTGGTTAAGGTTTCGTATGAAGCCCGTGGAAAATATCCTATCAGCGATCGATAGGGATTACGAGCCATGGGCGTTCGATCATGATGCCAGGAAAGAACTTTCGACGGAATTTGAAAGGCAGTTATATCGAATCGATTACCTGACGCACCACCTCGAGGAATGGCATTCCAGAAACTTCAGCAACGTCGAAGTCTACACGGAGCAACCGCAAATCAAGGAGCTCAATGAAGTGCGCGTCAATAGCTACAAAAAGATGCGTCGCGATTTGGGCGAATACAAGGCGGTACTGAAGGATGCGCAAACACAGTTGGAACAACTCATTGCGGAGCATCACAAATGGGAGGAGATGGCGCTGCGCCTAATGGAGCAACAGCTGAAGAAGAAAGCCGAAGCCGAAGCTGATCTCACAGTAGTAGAGCAATCAGTGGAATCCGAGTCCTTTGAGTCAGCCAGCGAAGCGGAAGAGGCCAAAAAGAAGATCAAAAAGAAATGTCCACTTAAAATCGACGAGCAGCCGCAGGAAGAGCGTGACCAGGAAATTAAGGCAGTCAAGCTTACTGCCAATTCCAAGTCACCAATCAAGGAGGAAGCTAAAAGTGAGCCGACTCCAAAAGCGGAACCCAAAATCGAGCCAGCGGTGCAACCAAAGAGTGAACAACCCAATGAGGAACAGTCAAAGCCAGCTGGGGTCGGTCGTGGACGTGGTCCGCGCAAGAAACGCAAAATGCATACGCAAGATGTTCTCAAGAAATTGCAAGGGAGTGAGCAGGAGTCGTTGACGCGATGCAACGACTTGAAAAAGAAAAGAGACTGGCACCATATTCCCCCCGGGAGCTCCCACATGGGAGGATTATGGAAACCTCGAGCTGAAGCGAAGAAATATAGTCTAAAGCGGATCTTTCGAAATAATAGCTGCACCTATGAGGAATTTTCCACGCTACTTTGTCGCATAGAGGCGGTGTTGAACTCTCGGCCGTTAATCCCGATGGAAGAGGAGAACGGAACGGACGATGCACTCACCGCTGGACATTTTCTAGTGGGTAGGCCACTTATAAGAGCACCGACAAAGGAGATTCTGCCTACGATCCTCAACAGAAATTGCAGCACATCGGAGAAGCCAGCAGCTCGTGTGGACGTGTCCATGTCGCCGCCTCCAACTCAACATTATAAGGCACCGTCATCGCATCGCAGACGCAAGTCAGTGCTGACAATGCGTCCGCCCGCCGGACGTCACGACTATCCACGGGGTGACAAGGAGGAGTCCACGGACTCGATTGGGCGCCATAAACTACAGCCACCGCAGCAGTTACGTTTTCAGCATCTAATCAATGAGTCCAAGCAGCTGATAAATTCTACATCGGATCTCAGTGCAGCATCCTCATACCGCAATCGGCAGCAGCAGTCGCCACATCATCATCATCCTTATCATTTGCATCTGGTGGATGCGCATCGCAGTCATCGTAACTCGCTGGACAACCATTTTGATAATAAATCAATTAATAATAGAAGCAAACGCTTTGCAAATGGACCAGGTGACCAACAAAAGAGGAAACAAGCAAAGTACAGGACTTCATGCAACGCATCCTGGGATAACAGCTGGGCATAAACTACAAACTACAAGCAGCGTAAAAACTTAACTTTAAATACGAATACTAAGTTTACATTACAGAGATTACATTTAATGCCCCCCCGGAGAATGTTCGAGTACGAACATGTGACCATGAGAGATGCTGATAGCTGACCCATGCAAGCCAGCATTGTTTAAATAGAAACATGAGATAGGCTGATAGCTAGCTCATGCAGCGCCCGCAAGATTAGGCACTTGAGGCTGGCTTGCATGGAGTTAAGCTATTTTTAGAGAGGTCGATGGAGTGAGACGCCTTACAAGCGACTGCACTCGATGGAGTGAGACAGCGGTCGTCTTACAAACGGCCGCACTCGAAAAGGGACCAATGCAGTTGCCTTAAGCGGCTGCATAGTGTATTTTAATGTATTTCTATGTATTTTAGGTTTAAGAATTTTATATAAATAAAGGGCCTGCTCTTCAGAGCAGGCAGTCTGAATTTACAACTCAACTCGTAAGTGTATAATATCTATACAGTTTTCTAAAATAAATAAATTGATGTGATAAAGAAATTTCAAAGATTGCTTTTCAGTTTGCAAGAAAATACTGAATTTTTCGAGTAAAGATCTGAGAAGATGATGAATTCTTTCGGGCAAGCTTCTCGTATTGTTATAACATAGACACGAAATGACGAATATACGTTTGAGCAAAATTTTAATAGTCCACATGAGCAGTAAGAGGGAACATCATTAGATGAAGCCCACCATATGAAACCAGACACCATAAAAATGTTTCCACAAGGGAGCGATGCAATTCTGCTGAAAATGCCAAATTAAAATTAAAAAATGTTGCATAGAGAAAGGTTTTCCGGCAACCTGGCCCTTAAGCATTTTTAACTATTTTTCTAATATCGAATTTAGTTACAATTTAATTGTTTATTTGTTTGACAGTGCACTAAAGCACTTATATTTAATTATTAGTTTGAAATATTTAACTTTAGTTTAGTTATTAGCTTAAATATGTATTGTCTATTAACATAAAAAACACATTCATTTGCATTTGCTCCACTTATAATTATCGTTTCGCAGTATAGTCAAGCATCCTGATTGCATTAAAACGCAAAAGTATTTGACCTGGCGATATTAATTGGCTCATCCATAGGTGAATCACACAGCTTTAGTCTTGTGGGCCGAATTGGAATTTTTCAAAGATGTGAAACACAATTCACATAGGTAGCATCAGTATCTTCATCAGTTACAGCTGTTAGTTGATTATGTACAAATTGTGCGCACATAAATAAACATAAACTCATAAATATACATTGAATTTTGGGGAGAAATTAGTAGTTGTGGTTTCAATTTTGAATATTCCTCACTGCTTTGCAAGAAATGTTTGCCAATGGAGATCGAAGGGAATGGTCAAAGAGTTATGCAGAGTATTTCTTGTGTTTTTCAAAAGCCGGAGTCAAGGCAATAAGATTCCTTATTGCGTTAAATACTGTTGCTTTAAAATACATGTAATTAAATAAAGTAATCTTAAAAAAGAAATTTAATTTGTATATATATTGATTTTTTAATAGTAATTTGAATTCTTTACATCGCTTTTGTTTACATTTTTACAGTGAATGCCAATTACCATTAGTGGTGGACCGTAAATTACTGACTGTATTTTTATTGCTACAAAATAATTTAGAAACAGTCAATATTGATGCGAAAAAAAATCGATGTTTTCGGCATTGCAAAACCTAACGGAGCATCGAGATCACACCACCATAAGACCGTTCTCAATATTATAAATTTATTAAAACTTCTATAATTTTACTGCATAACCGAACAAAATGTTTAAATTTAAAGTAAATTATGAAATATGAAATATGCAACAAAAAAAGTGTTAATAAAAAATGAATAATTAGGTAAAATAATTTCCGTTTGTAAGAAAAAGAGAAAACATTGGTATAATATTTTCGTAGCATCAATAAAATATTTTGAAATATGTAAGAGATTTTTAGATTGACGTTCCTTTCACATAACTTTCCAGCTATTGTTAAAATTTTCAAATGAAATCTTATTATATATTCTTTTCTTTGCAACTGAAAATAGTTATTACCTAAACAGAAACCCGAATTTCACAATGCTGAGGCGTCAGAATTCGATTTGTGGCTAAGAAAATTGTTTCACTTCAATCGTTTCGCGAACTAGATCATTTTAGTTCATATGATTGGTTTGATTTCATTTCGTTTCAGTAAATTACTTTGTTTCGTCTGTAAAGAATGAAAAAGTACATTGTCGGCTTTCGTATGAGATAAAATAAATTTTTTTCATCGAAGCAGATCGCGGTACTAAAGTAAATTTTTTCAATTGTGTAACTTATGTGTGCTTTATTCGATTAAAATATTCCAGAAACAAAGTCAAAATGTCCGAGCTTCAATCATCATTGCTGTTGAAAAAACAATTGGCAGGTATGTATTACACATGTCTAATATGTCCATATGAATATACATACGTACTTGTGTATATACATATTTAAAGAAGGTACATACAAATACATATGTGCATATGCAAAAATATCAGGAATACCAGCCCCAGGTATTTGTACAACAAGCGTGTTGTACATAAATATATATACATCTACGTATGCATACATATATGTGCGTATGCGTGCATGTACGTATGTACATAAGAAGTCTGCCTCACCACATTTATTTGGTTGGACCACATTTCGATGACAACTAATTACGAGGAAAATGTGCGTTTTTCTACATATGTAGAAAAATATATGTATATATGTACACAATATGTATATGTAATTATGTACAACAAAAAAAGTAAAAGTTAGTCACGAAATTTGTAAGGCACTGAAAAGAGCAGAAGCACATATGTATGTAGGTATATATATATATATATATGAATGCTCGACTTGACGAAGAGTCAGCATGTATTACCTATATGTATTATGTCCATTTGTCTGTTTCGATTCACAATGTTTGCATCGATATTGGCAATATGTTGATTTTTTGCTGCAGTCAGTATATATAAATGCATTGGAATCGGACTAGTCGCACTTGTATATCAAATAGCTGATATAGGACATCGAAAGATGAGTTCTTCTATAATCAACTGTTTTGTTAATGAAGATATCCTTATGCGTGTTGTACTGTGCTGAAAGATTAGAAAGATTATCTGGCTGCATTGAATTACCCTTGCACAAGGTGTATTATAATTTTGTCGTGAAATTTGTATTGTACGTTGCAAGCTGTTTCTATTTATTTATTTTTGCTAAAGTTAATGTATTTCTCACAGACAAGTATTTTATTTAGGTGCGTTGAGGAACTAGCGGTCGAAAGATGAGTTATGTGAAGGACTTTATTTCACGTAGATAAAGCCGAAATGAAGTCTATCTCGATTTTTTTTGGTTAAGTACGTCAAACCCGTCGATCCCTGTTCACAAAATTATTTATGGGCGCCTGATAGATTTATCGTTCACGTTCATCAAAATTTGTGTGATTATTTTCTTGATTATACTTAATATGAAAAATATGAATAACAAGTTTTTGAATTTAGTTTAATTATTATATATTTCAAAAGACGTCTATTTAAAAATTCGACTGATCGTCGAAAAAACATATCACTGGCAGACGAAATAAGTGTACAAAACGTTTGAATTTTTTTTATTTTGTGTCTGGTAAAAGTCACATCTATTTTATCAGTATATTTTTAATAAAACGTTACATTAATTTCAATCACTTTCTTCCGAAGAACCTACTTGAAAAAGACCTCAGAAGTCGGTCGTTATTAATGAGTTTGGTGACTTTTGGGAAGTATACGTTGGCTTTTGGTGTTTCCGGGTGTGGGTGCCAAGACTTGTAAGTAGTGTGTAATTGTGGTGAACCATTTGCTTACATGAGCTGGTCAAAGGGATTTGCGTGCAAGCAACTGAGTTTTTAAAACTACTTTACCTTTTGGGAGTTCACGTGATGAAAGGCTTACTCGCTGCGAGTAAAATGCATTGGCTGACAGCGCCTTCAATTGCTTCATTAAGCATATACATGAAATATAAGCATGCATTATCCGCTTCGCTAGAGACGGTAATTTTCGGGGTGCCAAAGAAACAGGTTTTTAAAAGTAGCATTCAAGGTTAAATTAAATGGGTAAGAAACAATGTTATAAATCTTATAAAATCAGACTGACATATCTACGTATATTGAGTGTTTGAAAAACTTATTTATACAATATATATATTTAAGTTTAATCAGTTGTAGATACAACATAGATGAATACATATATTTTAACATTACAAAATTATTACTATTTTTTTATTTCAGAACTAAATAAAAACCCAGTAGAAGGTTTCTCAGCTGGATTAATTGATGAAAATGATATATTCCGTTGGGAAGTCCTAATAATTGGACCACCAGATACACTTTAGTAGGTTTATTACAGTAATTATATAAATATATGTTTCTTATAATACAATACAGCAATGAACACATTTCATTTCTAAGCATTAATTTTGCTGCCTAAATTAGTATCAAGATGCCTGGGGCAATATATTGGTAGGCAATTGAATTGATATGATCTTTTTTCCAACCTATTAATAGCATTTTGTTTTTCAACGTAAGTGCTCTGGTTTCTAATAGTTTTCTTTTATTATTATTATATTATGGATCGGACTACCATATTATTCAGATAAGGTAAGGTTGACGGGTTGAATGATTATCATGAGTCTTCCCCATAAGCGAAACTTCTTCCCTGTTACGCTTAAAACGGCTTTGCAACAAAACAATTATTGTGGCTGATGATGGTTTTTTTCCTCCACTATTCCAATATCAATGTTTGAATTAAAATGATTCGTACTTGTTAGCCGATTAATCAATGTATAAATAGTGGAAATTTTAAGAAAAGAAAGTTTTTCCGTGCCCTGATACCAGGGGAGGAAAATGAACTACAAAAATATCCATGAATACAATATGCATACCGTGTTTCTGCTATATTTTCGAAAGAATACTAAATATTCCCCGGAGATTAATTTTTCTTGATGTTATTCCGAAATGTGTTGTTTGTAATATTTTTTACTATGTGATGTGCCCATCAAAATGAGGTAAAAGCTTATTATATTATAGTTTTGTTCAAATGTATAACACAGGAAACAGCTTCGAGATACTCTTAATTAGTATCAATAGCCAATTTGATCTAAACATGTTTGTCCGTTCTTGTCTGCATAAGGACGCCAATCTCACAGAAGGTTTACAATTTGGTTTTCGTACGCTGTACGCAAATCAAGTTTATTTAATTTGACTGGTGCCTCTTCCCTGTCAAAAATTTCAATTTATGATCAGTTTCGAGCATATATATTTGCAATTCAAAGTACTGATATATATTGACTATTATTGAGTGAGGGTACACAATCGTATTATATGACCAATAAATGTACCATTTTGATAAAGTTCAATCGAACCAATTGTATAGTTTACACAGATAAAAAGTTTTTAATTTTTTAGATTCACCAAATATAATGTGGTGACATATTTACCATTATATACACCTGAAAACAAGCTACAATTATTTAATAATTCATTTGCGATGGTGTGATCATCTGCAAATCAGAAGGAAGGAACTTGGCTTAGATGCACTGTTTTCGTGCGTGATGTTTTGTCTGATGTATGACGAATATCTTCTCATTGTTTTTCGGTTAATAAAAGTATATGGGAGAATTTATACTTAGATCTATTGAAAAAAACTTAATTTTAATATTGATTTTTTTTTCTTGTCAACAGCGAAGGAGGTTTCTTCAAAGCGCATTTATACTTTCCTAAGGAGTACCCCCTGCGACCACCTCGAATGAAGTTTGTTACGGAAATCTGGCATCCAAATATTGAGAAGAATGGTGATGTCTGTATTTCGATTTTACATGAGCCAGGAGATGATAAGTGGGGCTACGAAAAAGCATCGGAGCGTTGGCTCCCTGTGCACACAGTAGAAACTATTTTGATATCCGTGATATCAATGTTAGCGGATCCCAACGATGAGTCCCCAGCAAATGTTGATGCTGCCAAGGAATGGAGAGAATCCTACACTGATTTCAAGCGCAAAGTGGCACGCTGTGTCCGAAAAAGCCAAGAGGAGTGTTCGTAGAAACCGGATTTGCTCTATATTTGTATATTTATATTAAAAGTTTGATACATTAAAATGAATAACTGAATTAATAGACATATAAAATTAACATTTTATATTATGATCTATGATCATGTCTTTTGAGCCATTTGGAAAACATATTTTGCAATTCTCACCAAATTTTTTTCACACGTAGCATCTATTACAGGTGTAAGGAATAAGGAATTCTTACATTTAAGTCTTCGAGTGGAACTGTATACACATATCAATGCTTCTCTACAGTGAGGAACTTCGTCGGCGTAACCGTTAAAAGTCAGGAAATTTTAGGCACCTTTACTCCAGAAAGCTGTTGATTTTATTAATACTATGAAGAAACGAAATAATGTTTTGCTCTACTTTTATGAAGCAATATTGTTGCTGTACGAATGGCAAAAATATTTCGTGTGCCAGGAAGTAGTTTGATAAAAAATGATTATTTGTAATGTATAAAACCTGTTCACATTTTATATGGTATTAAAGATAACTGTCTTTCCGTGTCATCGTAGTCATCCCTAGACATAAATAAAAGCTTTGGAAAGTATTACTATGAGAAAATAGCTTGATGCGCGAATTCATAGTGGTTTGTGCTTTATAATTAACAAACATTAAACTAAACCAGTTCAAACTAATTAAATTGACATGTAATTTGATGACAGCAGGTCTGCCAATACGTGTGATCTACATATGCATGGCGTTCCCTACGCTGAAAGTGAAAAATTAGGAAGCATTTTCCATTCACTGATTATGAACATTTTGATACTCAAAACACGAAAACTATTGGGCTTACCGATGCGAAACAAAAAACAATTGCTGATTATGGCTTATGTTTAATTTGTGAATGTGTGCTGCGACTTTGGTGTTATAAGAATTAAAAGCAGTGCAATTTATAAACCCCATGGATAGTGCAATTGAATTCATAAGTATGTGCAATTCCAATCCATTAATCAAAATTAATTAATTGATCAGTGTTGAATATTCGGAGCTGTTTATTGTATTATCTACTCTTTTTTAACCTATAACATACCTTATAAACTATGGAGTCACTTGATCTAATATTATTAAACTCCATAATAATATCGCTTTTTTACGATTATGTATTTACTAGAAATTGTCACTATGTGTTTATTCCAGACACAATCTAATATTTTTATTTTATGGCAATTTTTCCGAATATAATTGAATTTAGTGACTTTAAATATATTAACTACGACATGCTTAATACTGACTTTAGTTTACTAAACTATAATTTTCTTACTACCTCCAATTAATTGCAAAGTGGAATGTCTGCGGATAAGCATTGATGGCCGCCACATTTCAAATAAAAAATGAGAAAAACAATATTATTATTGGATTAACAAAGCGTACCCTGACAAGAAGAAAAAAAACCAAATTATCCACATCACAATATTAGGCCAATATTAATTTTACCATTTCTTTAAAAAGTTTTTTACAAATTTAATGTTGACTAAATTTAAAGGATTCTTAGATGGCAATTAACTTCTAAATAACAAATAACAATCAATATGAATTTCGAAAAAATACAACATTTACTATAGCAATTAATAAGCGACAACAGGTCTTAGTACTTTCTGAATATGTATATATACATATATATGCAAATATCAGACTTTGATTAATCTTACGTATTATGTAGGGGAAATACATAAATCATAAAAGTGGTGAAATCAAATGAATATCTCAGATAATATATGCAACTGTTTGAAACTAAAATATCACATAATATTTAATCAAAATGTATTGTTTTTACTTCATTAAATGTTTTTTTTTTTTAAACCATTTATATACATTGCCGCACATTGACTGACTGACTACTACACATCGACCGACTGTCACACTCCAGCATCGATATCTTTGATAATATAATTCGACAGAGTCCACTTCCAGTCGCAGTATCTTTTTCGAAATTGAAATGTAACAGCGCCGATATTTCAGCTTTTAAACTAATAAATGACAATTCCCATTTACGCATTCCTCAACCTGAATTACTCGATACTTCCACTTAGTCCCTAGGGTGTACCAATATAGAGAATTAACCCGATAAATGTTCAGCATCTTTATTGTTTAATCCAAACCGCCTTTATCAATATTCTTTTCATAGTTGCTTCTATATAAAGTCAAATATTATAATTCCGTTAAGGAAATAAAGTCACATACTTCGGGGTTATTTTATACAAAAAAAGTCCTCTTCGGGGACAATATTACTTCCCTCTTATCCCCTTATAAAAAGAAATTCCCGAACTCGCACAACCCTAAAAATTCATATTATACATATAACAGCCACCTATATTAATAATTAAGTTAAAAAGAAAGCACAAGCGGGAACTCTTAATTTTAAAAACATTGTAAAAAAGAATGACACATTTACATACAACTAAAATTTAATTAAAATAGCATAATGGAGTGGTATGAGTTCCATTATGACTTCCATGGGCGTCGTCCGACATTATTTTTATTTAATTCCTGGATATGCTGTAACGTGTAAATCAGATTAACAAACGTTTCCGGTAGCACATTATTTCATCATGCTTCTTGATACATTGCCTTTTAGACATTATCGAAAGAATGCAAAGAGCTCGGCCTCCAATGACTTCGCTGGGAGCTAGGTGCTCAGCTTTCGATCATAGCACTTAACTCTCACTAGGCAGAGAAACATTAGAGCATATGGATTTTAAATGCCATTATATTTTGACCATGGTGCAATCATACAGGCTTGTTAAAGTGCGAAAGAGATAGTATGACAATTAATGAATAATAATTTAATGAGTGTACAAGGGATGGCAGGTGATGACTTGTTTTCTTTTGCCAGAATTTGTCCAAAATTTAATTAATAGGAGTAATTAGCAGTTTTCACCTCCACAACGATCGTGCTACGATTGTCTATATTGGTAATTCACCCTGAGACGACCTTGTATAATTAATCTGTGCTCTTCACATCAACATGTGCACAACATGTATATTGTAAGCAAAATCGATTAAGCATTTATCGACAACTTTAAAGGCTATTTACACCGGAATGGAATTTGTCCAGACGCAGTGTCCCATTGAGAAATAGACAGCGAGGGACAGCCCCTGTAAAAATATCGGCAAGTTGTTATATGTTAAAAGTACCGATTTTTTTTTATTCAGGTATGCATTTCATTAACCAACAGTTAACATTTGTTTGCCTTTATATATAAATTTAAAAATGCAAAAGTCGGTCAGATTTTCACATTTAATTATATTTTCTATCTATTAATAACATGCTGTTACACTTCAGTATTGGTAAATTCATTTATATGTACAATGATTCCACAATGGTCAACCAAATGTTTCATATGTCCTTCTCGTCCTCTTTTTGCTGAACTCCTGATCTATAGTATTTTTACTTATTTGATTTATTCACCTGAAGTCGCATCGTCAGAATAAATCAGCTGTTCAGTACAACTGACACTAGCCGGTGTGAATAGCTTTTACTCCAACTTCAACTCTAACAGACTCTGTTAACTCAGGTGTATGTATGTATTATAGGTGTTTACGTTAGCGGATGCAAAGGCCTCTACCAAACTACATTATAAGTTTGTTTAACATGGCTGTCCACTTAACGCTTAAATCTGTTTTAGGGTACACATTTATAAATATATATATTTATATATATTTATGTGCGTAATGCATTAGCATGCTTTATTTACATTCATATATTTGTATGTATTTATGTAGTCGAGCCTAGCTATCTGCGTATGCATATGTTTATATACAATGTGTACATTGTTTTATAAATATATACAAATATACTTATGTGTCTGCATTTGTTTGTTTTTGTAGAAAGGTGATAAATCTCAAAGGTACACACACAAATTTTTAAAAATTTCAGTTCCGCCCAAGTGTTGGTTGAAGCTGCTCACTTTCACAGTTCACTTCCGAGGAATTAAAGCTTTAAAAGCTACTATCGCCAGCTTTAAATTTACTTTTAATGCAAAGCTATTTTTGCCCACGCTATTCCTTTCAGTCGACTTTTACATTTAACCGCGCATAGTGTTTTTTTGTTTTTTATTAAATTTTGTGTATCATAAAAGTGTGGTAATGTAAGTTTTAAAACCAAATAAACTAGTTTTAAACTTGTGGTTATACATATATATATATATAAGTATGTACATACAACCAAAAGACATAAATGGTGTATATGGGTATACAAATGAACATGTGTTGGGACCTTATCCTTATTGGATTGTCAAATGTAGAACTTATATACATTTGCAAGGAAGTGAACTTGGTTGCTTATGTAAAACCATCAATACATCAAGACATATATAGCTAGCTATATATATGTACATAAGCGAGTAGCAATAAGAGATTTTAATAATCTTATGAGTGAGCAGTATTAAATATACACGAATACATGCATATGTACGCAAGTTTGTACATATGGATTTACAAGCTCGGCGCCACAGAGCACTGAGCCAACATCCTTGATAAAGATGTATTATGTACATTCATTCGTACTACTCATAAGTACGTGTGCGTGTGTCCATATGTATGCATTGTTGCCGTCGCGTGCATTTTTGAAGCGATTGTGAATAATATTGCTGTCGTTTTGTTTGTGCTTGTTTCAGATGCTTTGCGTAGCTTTAAGTGCATTTGTATGAGTGTGTGTGTGTGCGTGTGTACATATATTGTGTGCTTCGTTTCTAAATATATGTATATAATAATAACCCTTAACCTCCGTGACTAAGTCGTCAAAGTGACATTAGTTAATGTTTATTCATTGCGCATTTACGAAATAAGAATTTGTATGCATATGCGTTCAAATTCGAAAGAGAATACTCGTACATATACACAGATGTGTTTACATATATAAACAATCGTGAATTATATATTGAGACACATATTTACATATTAATAGGTTATAAATAAATATGTTTCATCAACTATATATGTGTTTTTTGATATGCAAAGGTATGCAACAGGGAGTATGAAGCATCTCCGACCCCATAAAGAATTTATATTCTTGATCAGGATCAACAATTATTTAAATGGAGCACATCCACTATGGAATACTCTGAAACCAGCTGACCACAATTGTTGGAATTAAGGGGATTCCAAGTTTGGTAAACTTAACTCTAAAATTGCAAAAAGCTTAATGCTATAAATAACATTTGTTTAAAAAGTACAAAATCAAAATGTTTCGAACAAGAAATTTGGATGTTTGCAGATTAAGTCTAAAGTCTATAAGCGTATGTATTCTTCGTCGTGGCTAAGATAACAATGATTTCCTGTTTTTATAATCTGATTCCGATGGTAGAAGAGTAGTATGGTTTTAGTACAATGTCCCTGCTGTCATGATGGCTGCTTTGCCCAAGGGAAGGCTAGGAAATCGACAATCGCAAATCAATAAGGCTAAATATCTCGCACAATTTTAACGATACAGTAAGCAAGTTTAATGGTGGATTATTGGTGTCGGTATACTTGCAAGATACCTTTATGGTAACTTTTTTCAAAGATCGACATATACATTTTTAGCCACGCCCACATTTTTAGCCCTAGCACCCTTCTCAAAAGATTTTTTCGGCTACATCTCCCGCAATTTACGCCAAAGTTACCAAACTTTACAGGTTTTACTTTAAATTATCTTAAAATTCAACTAACTTAGTAAATCTTAAAGGAGGACAACACGTAACTCGAACACATACGTCTTTTAGCAAAACTTTTGGAAAATATTTGAAAAACTAAATAAACAACTAATATTACTCCAGTCGAGAAAGCTCGGACATTGTTTTTGTCGACCCCATCATTAATGCTAACCAAGAATATATTCACTAAATGTGCTCAAAAGTGTCTTCTTTACATACTTTTTTGCTTCGTTGTGCCGTTTTTACAAATTTTAAATAGATTCAGATGTATAAAAAACCAATTTCAAAATGCCATCTTTCCAGCTCCTATTGATAGCGTTATAATCGTTGTAGATTCTGAGCTTATATACGAATATATTACGTAAATACGCATATATACGAATATACATGAGAACATTTATACAGTAGCGATGCGGTATATGTATGTGTGTATTTATTTATTAATATGTATATACAAGGGTATCTGTATATATATCAATATTTTCATTTCTAGTTGTATGTATTTCAATACTAGTTGTATGTTGTGTTGACTTTATCTGATAAGAAGGCTCGTATACGAACATATACATAAAATAGAATATACATAAAAACGACGGAAAATTAATTAAAGTGAACCTTAAATGCTCGTAATTTATTATTTCAAAAAATATTTTGTAAATCGCAGGATATTTATATAAAACATAATGGACAACATTATATAACATATATAAAATTTTATATAAATGTGAATTGCTTAGTGAACGTGTCGGTTATCAATATTTAGAGAAAATAGATATTTTTGTTCACCCTAATCCGGTTGTCAGTAAACAATCTTAAATCGACATTTCTGACAGTACTTGGGATTAATCTATTGCGATGGGATGCATATCAAAAGCTGTGCTGCTCATAATATTACTTAGTCTATGTTTGTCACCGGTAAAAAATACTGCGCACAATGAAGACGCCGTACATAAAATATCGACTAAACACAAAATGTCGCAACCAAGCGACAATGTGATAATCAATTCAATAGCAGTATTGATTGCGGCTATCGCCGATATGCATAAGGTTGCGGACAATGATATTGCAATTCGAGTCTTCAATTTGCTTGGAGATTTCGTTTCGAAGGTTGTCCAAGAAGCCCAATTTCATGCAGCGCTATCATTTCGCAGGTTGGACCTAAGTCAAATTGAGTTCGCGAAAGAAGAACTTGCTGGAGTTGCTCAATTGATTGAAAATGCATCCCAGTTTGTTAATAATACTGTAATCAATTACAAAGTAAATGCAAATCAAAAGGAAATAAATGGAAAGAAAACCCAGATTGTTACATATAAGAGTCGTCTTTTTAGTATCGCTTGCTATATTGTGGATGACTTGGTTAAAATGAGTTTTACAGAATTACATACTTGCTGCAATGTCACAATGAAACCAATAATTACTCTATGTCAGGGCTTACGGATATTACTGCTCACAGGCTCAGGTTATATGTCTGATATAGCTCACATGATCAACCGCATAAATTTTTGCTTGGGTAATAAATCCTTTAACTTAGAATATAAAACAACATGCGTTCATTTTGCTTACAATGAGATCGGCAATCTTATTCAAGGCTTAGATAACATATTTCGTAAATTTGTAACTCTATTGCGTTTAAGAATTGTATACTCAAAGTGTTGTATTTCATTAGCAATAGTCGAAAAAATTGAGAAGAATAAAAATGTTATCATTGTGTAAAATATTTGTCTCTTTTATTCATACAAAAAAACTATTACTAATGTCCTAGTTACTAATATTCAAATAAAATATCCCAATCTTTTGAGCACGCTTTTCATAATTTGTAAATTTTTTTTTATCAATTTCGCGTTGGTGTACAACCTAGAATCATTTCTATTTCACCATACCAAAAAGTCTCGTGCTTACTTGATTCGAACGTTGTGTTATCTTTGTAATCCACCCATTTAATAAAAAATTGTATTATCTGTTGCATTGCACTTTCATTTTGATTGGATGGGTCTGCCTTGGAATTGTTGCAAAGATGGTTTTAAATTTTCTATTGCTTGAGTTGCAGGAATTCCTCATGTGTGCTGTTGCAGACAAATAAGAGCTTCGATTTCATTTTGTTTTAATGTGTGACGAGTTGGTTGTCATATAGAAAACGTAGTCAATATTTTATTGAAAATTAGCATAGCACCGATCATTAAAAGAGATTAGCAGAATTCGGCTTTCAAGTTTTGTCGATTTACGTATATATCTATACATGACAACATACATACACATACACGCAATCGTAGGTATCGGAGCTCTGCACATAAAATTTATTGATTATCTCGATAGGAGCGAGAATATATTTTCGACTAAAACTTGGGTGTTTCTCATCCGATCTTAAGGTAATTTTGGCAGAAATCGAAATGTATCGATATCCGAGAAACGGATGCAATAATCAATAAAATAAAGCACACTTGATCTGCGCCGAAATACCTAGCTCTTATAGTCTCTGAGGTGCGCGTGTTCATACAGACGGACGGACATTGCTATATCGACTCGGCTGTTGATAAGAATATATGTATTTTATGGGGTCAGATATGCTGCCTTCTGCCTGTTACATACATTTGCACACAAACATTATACCTTTTTATCCATTTTTAATGGGTTCAGGGTATACAAATAATATGTAGACTTGCAAACAGATATCAAAAGAAACATTTTAGGAATTTATTAATTAATAGTGAGTCAAAAATGACATACAGTTAAGCGAAAAAATAAGAATTGTTCTGTTCTCAACACATAATTGAATCGAAGGATGAAGGGATATGTAAAGTGAAGTAAACTTAAGGAATCTTTACTTACTACTCTCCATAATGCAGGGCTAAAAGTAATAAACACAAAGAGCGAAAATATTTATCAAAATAATTCTTGTTCAATAATGTACAAATTGAAAACTCAATTATTTGATGTTTTCAAGCCTGGTTGCTGTTCTTCTTTTATCTATTGCTATTGAAAAAGTTTTCGAAAAGTACGTGATATTCGAAAATTTGTATTTTGAATTTGAAGATAAGTTCATCCTGACTAACTCGCAAGACTATCGATTCGGCTTTGGATGATCAAGAATATATTTGTTTAATGTAATCAAAAATGAAACATTTCTGCCTGTTACATACAATGGCACAATTTAATTATACGCTTTTATTCTTTATTAATACAAAGTTAACTTTGATTCAATATATAGTTTACAAATTTAAAAAAAAAAGCATTTTTATTATTTAATACGTGAATCATACAATATAACAACACAGCATTAAAGTATGATTCCATATTACACAAAATGTATTTAAAACAAAAAACTTACACACATTAAAATTGTATTAATATTTTCTCTTCTGTCCATATATATATATAAATAAATAAAATATATATTTTTTGAATCAATTCACAATGACATCGGTCTATTGCTTGAAATAATTCGAAGCGAAGTTCTGGTTGTTTAAAATGCAACCTTTTTTGAGAATTATATGATAGGATTAATATATTTTGATGGAATAAAAACATTGCTTCAAGGTTTTATTCATTTGACCCTGTGGAAAATCTAAAGGTATGCAATGGTTGTGAACTGTTATGCTTTCTGAAGCACGTTTTTTGACTTGACTTCGACGACGGACTCTACGTGAGGAAACCAGACCCTTCTTCATTTTTAAGTCAAAATATGATTCTAGTTCCTCAAGTTTACTGAATAGTAATTCGAAGTCACGTTCAGCATTTTTGAGAAATTTACATCGAATTTCATAATTTCCGAACAAAAAACAGTTGCAAAGTCGTTGAATGCGAAACTCAAGCTGACGCATAATATATTTGCTAGTCATCTCAGTCATGGCAAACACATCCAATGCAACGGTGAGATCATGTCCGGCTGCACACTTGAAGATTTGTGCCGAGTAAAGTTGCAAAAATTCCATGTACCGCTTACAGCAGCCTATGTCGCTCTTAAAATTCCAGTTCTGCAAAACAAATTGCTGTATATCGGCATAGTATGTAAAGGTTTTCTGGATCGCGAGTAGTGTGTTCTGCGTGTATTCGAGTGCTTCGTCAATAATCTCAGAAAACATTATGTGAAAGAACTCCATTTCCTCAAAATAATTTGTTAGGAGCAGTTTGACCAGCGTAAGCTGCGTTGTTGGCATTTGGCGAAGCTGCAACAGAAGTGTAAAACTGGAATTTTTGGCATTTTCATAGAACATTTCGGAATCATGTGCAAAAAATTTGGCTACGTCGGCTGCTGTATAAAAGAATGCCGACAAATCACGTAACTTTGTCATCTGATGTTCGGTATTTTGATAGTTATCGTCTAAAATACTTAGCACGGTGGACGTTGTTAAATTTTTCTGTAGATTTTCACGAAAATTCCTCAGATGGTTTTGAAGTGATTGCTTAGAGTCCTCTGCTAACCTGATTGCATTAAAAAATGTTATTGGTATATACTCTCCTCCATTTGATTGCGTCCGCTTGTCAAGTCTATAGGCCACAGCTTCTCCTTTTAAGATAGGTAAAGTCGCTACCACACATGTTAGCCATAAAATCGTATAACTCCAGCGGCAAATCATTTTCTAAATTTTCGTTCGCATATATTAAAATGTATTTTCTATCAAGTATATTAAATAATATATGTTATTTACAAATTATTTCTTACACATTTATTTGAAGTCTTCTGTTGGAAAGATCAAAAACGAATGACAAAACTCACTTCTACACATATATAGATAGAATGCACAAGTATTAAAGATCACAAAATCTAAATATAGATTTTATTTATTGCGTGTAGTTGTTGCTTTTTCTTTTATGTTTTTTTAATGCTAAGCGTTTGGTATGAAATTCATTATACTCTTGAATTGGATTAAATGGATAAATGGTTAAAATTAATAAATAAAAACTCCATAATATTTTAGAGCAAGATTATTTAGATATATTTAAATAAATATATGTATACTTGTTTAGATAAGTATGTATGTACAGTGGTGGCCACATAACTAGGGACAGTTTCTGAGACTTTGAGTTGAATTTAAATGTTCAGTTTCAACAGTTCACTGTTAAATTTAACTTAGTTTACTTCGGAAATTTGCATGTTCGGTCTGTATTGGCCCAAAAGCGCATCATTTTTCCGTATTTTTTATGAAATTTAATTATTCATTTAACTACTGTTTGGTCCTAAAAAAAGTAGTCCGCTGTTGATCAGTTTGTAAGGGGCTTAATAACACTTGCCACTAATAAATACATTTTAGACACATTTTTAAGCAATCTCCTTTAAGCTAGAACTCATCTTTCGAGGAATTGTTCCGATTTAAGTTATATGTTATAATCTCTTGTAAAAATGTTGGGAACATAATAACGCTCGGATATCCGGCCGAACCCTTTTTTGCTTACATATACAGATATGACTAGAATGACTAGCTATATCTTTTGCATTGACACAGACGGATATTTCGTCTTAGCTTTAAGTTTGATGAGTACGTAAAAAAAAGATTTTTCTCGAATATTTGGCGATTCTGAAACAGACATGAGACATGAACGAGTCCTACTGTGCGCCCAACTGGGTGTTAATATTTCCTAATGGCTGTGTGGGTTCTCTTGTAGGGCTGGCATCTGCTGTGCCATGATTGTTTACATCCGCTCTTTATTGACTTGTGAACGAAAATAGCACAAAGTTTGTTTAGAGAATAAACAAATATTTTAAATGTTGAAGAAAACATAAATAATTCTCGATGGTAGATGAGTGCTTTCGACTAGGATATACCCTTTACGCAGGCCTGAGTTGGTCAAAAAAATGTTGAATCCGTAGAGTTTAACATAACTGTCCATTGGAAACCAATAAATTAAAACTTACACTGGTTTCAGAGACCAGTAAAGAACTTTCTTGTGGGATTGGGTGAGTTGCGCAGGGCGTATTCCCCATCAACCATTGAGGGCGGCTAGAAAGCGACTTCCTAAGGTATTTTTCTCAATGATTAGTACCGGGTAGGACGAGAATAAGTGTTTTAGAGATTCTGCTTCTTCCTCCTCTTTGCAGCTTCTGCTGAAGTAATTTTAGGAAACTTTGAGTATATTGCCGTGAGAGCGGACTAATCAGTAGGCAGTTAATGTTCGTATGACTGCAGTGCAGCAAGGAAAATAACAAAAAATAAGTTACAAAATATCACAAAATTTAAGATGTGTTATTTTAGTCTCCTGTTGTAAGTTCACCCACAGCCGATTTGACATCTTAATTTTTAAATATCAGATTTAAATTAAGATTAGGCTTTCTTAAGCAAACTATGGGATACCAATGAATGACTATTTAGGATTGTGCTTCGATATGGTATTTCCGTTAATTACACTTAAAATATCTCAGTGTATAATATTGAGTTATGTATTACGCAATTTTCGACTTTTGCCAAGTATTTATTAAATTCGTTGCATTAATATTCCTATAGCTGAGATTTTTATATATTTACTATTTTTATTATTTAGGAACTGAAATAATGGACCTCAAATGCAGATATGGGTACATATAAAAAGTCACATAATGTCGGATTTGAATGTACCAGATACAGAAAACAGCAGTGCCCCAGGCCAGGGTAATATTTTAAAAACTGCTGAAAAAACACAAGAAAACGTTGTTGATCTTGCATCCAAAGCAGAAAGTGCTATTAATTTTAACTGTGATGATGATGATGATAAGGATGTTATTATTGCCAAAATACAGAAAGGTTGTGAGTACGAAACAGTCGAGCCGGCCAATAAGGAATCAACGTCGCGTTTGGATGGCCAATTAGACAGAATGCACATTAACTCAAAAGACTCAATCAAGGGACTTAACGCAGAGATTGGCGATCAGTCTAAACGTCAATATCTTAACTTTGTTGGAACCAAACCAAAAATTCACAGTAGTGGGGCCAATTCGAACCAAAACATTAAAGTTGATAATGATAAAATTGGTGAACTATTGGAATGTAAAAACCATAGCACAAACAAGGAAAGTGAAATTGTGCAAACACAAAAGTGTATTGACACAATAACTGTTAGGATGGGTTACTTACAAAAAAATCTACCTGTCCTACTAAAATCGCAGTCTCTGGACTTATATAATGAGGACTGTGGATCATTTAATGTTGATCAACAATTCCGTAATCGTCTCCTTCCAAATATTGAGGAATGTAGGCCTTTTGAGAGCGAAATTCAATCATCAAGCACACCGAGCACCGAGGAAACTCATTTGGACAAATCTACGGGAGAGACACGCCAGCGTCCAATAGACCGGCCAAATATTGCACCATCAATTTGCCAACAACAATCAACAGAATCTCGTCCAATTTATCCGAACGTCCCATATAGCCCATATGGCAGTCCATACGGTAGTCCCCGATCAGTTCGACGTCGGCCTCCCTTGCGTGAATCACGTCGAATATCTATTGAGAAGTCAGGTAGTTTTCTTCAGCTAAATCAATATAAACTTATGGATCAAATTGGACAGGTAATTATTAGTAGTTGCTAGTCATACAATTACTAAAAGATTCCGTTAACAGGGTTCATATGGACTTGTAAAATTAGCTTATTCTGAGGAAGATTCCACTCATTATGCCATGAAGATTCTCTCTAAGAAGCGCTTACTACGACAAGCTGCTTTTATGCGTCGGGGCCCAAAACAAACCACATCACCACTGGATCGTGTTTACAGAGAAATTGCAGTTTTAAAAAAACTTGATCATCCTAATGTTGTGAAATTAGTGGAAGTACTAGACGATCCAATGGAAGACTCGCTTTATATGGTTTTTGAGTGGGTTAAAAAAGGAGAAGTTCTTTCTATACCCACTGATAAGCCATTACCAGAGGAGCGTGCGTGGAGTGTGTTCCGAGACTGCCTTTTAGGATTAGAGTATTGTAAGTACATTTTTATTATTAGACCAAAAATTAGCTTCACATTCAGGAATGAAAACAAACACAATTATGTGTCAGATGTTTGCATGGACATTTTGTTGTGATCATCCCTGTTAAATTAGTGAAGAATAAATGGTATTGTGATCACCAACCCAAAAAAGTCTTTCTAACTCTGCTCAATCAATTTTCTTTACCATAGTGCACTATCAAAAGATAATCCATGCGGATTTAAAACCTGGAAATTTGCTACTGACAGAGT
Organism: Drosophila trichaetosa; assembly: GCA_035043205.1. Classification (NCBI taxonomy): domain Eukaryota; kingdom Metazoa; phylum Arthropoda; class Insecta; order Diptera; family Drosophilidae; genus Drosophila; species Drosophila trichaetosa. The sequence goes on from JAWNNE010000152.1 coordinate 236,467, forward strand.
GTGGGCATGTCAAAATTGCTGATCTGGGAGTTTGCAATGAGTTTCTTGGAGAAGATGCTATAATGAGTAATGGCTCAACAGGAGGTACACCAGCTTTTCGCGCACCAGAAACACTTGTTTTGGGAAAGGTACGTAATATGAAAAGAATTAGTTCACCAGTTGATAATTTTTCTTTTACTTAGAGTGTATACTGCGGCCGAGCAGCAGATGTTTGGGCTCTGGGAGCAACATTGTACTCTTTGGTGTATGGAAATGTACCATTCTTAGCTAATTCGATACCCATACTGTATGAGAAAATAAAAAACGATGTAGTGGTCCTTCCAGATACACCAAAACTAAGTGGGGAAATAAAACACTGCATTCTTCGCATGCTTGAAAAGGATCCAGCATATAGAATAAATTTGCCACAATTAAAGGTACACTTAAAATCGATGTAAATTAAAATGAATATTCATACTTTATTAATTTTTTAATATTTTAACTTAGGTAAACCCGTGGGTTACCAAAAATGGGGCTTATCCCTTACCAAATGAAGATGAAAACTGTTGCTTGGTTCAAGTAGACGACGAAGACATAAACTCGGTTGTCCGCAGCATTCCAAAGCTTGATACTCTTATATTGATTAAAACGATGCTCAAAAATCATTCCTTTGGGAATCCTTTCATGAAGAATGTATCCGGAAGGGCATTTCAACCGGGTGGTTCCAGGTTGGAAAAATTCGCACAATCAGGTAGATCGAATTCTGCACCAGGCTCTTATCATATGGAATTAGAGAGGTACGAAAATTACGCACCACAAAAGGAATAGCATATATAAAAACATTTCTTTCTAGAGAGCCATCTATGGATAGTGTACTTCCAGCGCTGTATGAACATTGCTCTAGCAAACAAAATGATGAAAAGTAATGAATTAAACAAATAGCACATTATAAATAGCGAATAAATGATATAAGTTATACAAGGGACCGAAAAAACCGATAATGATATAAATTCTAATCTAAAAATATAAATATATAGCTAAAAAAAATGGCATTCGTCACTATTTATAAGCATTACATGTTTTTAATGTATATTATAAAAGTTAAATAATCCTGTATTGTATATCTGTATTTTCTGTTGTTTATTTTTTAAGGGAACTTTGTATACTGGGCTAGTGCAGAGCCCGTTTGTTTGGTTGTCCGTAAGGTTGGAGTTACTTAATTTGAACACAATGACTCAGTTTATATGAATGGTGGACTAAAACAGATTTCAGATTCTGTCAGACTAATGTAAGGTTTATTAGCATTAGTTTTTGTTGCCCCCATTATTACTTTTAACAAATGAATGAATCTTAAACACCATTAATACAAAACAACAAAAAAAAGAAAATAACTATAAATCATTTGTGTTTATCTGAGGCATACTAAATATGCATTCTTAGAGTATAATCAAATTTATTATTTCCCAAGTTTGTTTTGTTTTTTTTTTCTTTTTTTATAATAAAAAGCAATTATAATATGTTAGCCGATCTCTCTAACATAGGAACTTGAGTCTTTTTGTGTGAGACAGGCTCTCGCGATTTGTTGGGGCACAAGTCGGGACCAAGGAATTTTTTAGACAATCCTCGCATGTAACGCCCAGTAATCTAACATTCAAATTGACGAAGTCGAACTCTGGGAAAGATGGGTGTTACCGTAAAACTTTAGCAATCCTGGGGAAGGTTACTGGTAATCTACCAATTTCAATTTTCTATGAAAGTTTTTATCACTAATTTTTCTTAATTTTGTAACTAGCTGGAAAGGGGCACAATAGACCTTATAGGTCGCAGTGCTAAATATCCTCAATTATAATAATAACTAGCTGGAAAACTATGGAAAATTTAGGGTTTCACGACTGGTGAGAGTGAAGTGTCTGAGTGCGGTCTAACAGACGCGACCAGCAAATTGATAATCCGATTTTTGAAATAGCCAACGGTCTGAGTTTTGAGTATTATAAGATTGTGGGAATGTATATGTGGGTCAAATCGATATTCTCTTTAAGCTGTTATCGATTTTCGACAACAAGTCAACGTGACATTTCAAATTAAGCACTTTTTCTCAGCCAGTCACGAAGTATTTCTTTCCAGTAATTCTTCTTCAATGGCGAAAAATAATATGGTAGAACGGACATCCAGGCGGACATTGCACAAAACCAATATACCCTTCCAACTTTAATATCATAGTAAACAAATAATTTTTTGTCTTAACGCACACTTATGTATTTACTCTGAGCCGATTATCGGCCAAGCCCGTGCCTATGATAAATATTCGCTTGTCCTATTTACATTGGGAAGTATGGTGTGAACTTTTGGTGTTTCAAAATTGAAAGTTTAAATTGAATATATAATATACTCAAAAGATTATTAAAGAATCCGAATAATAATATGTAATCACTTAACTTCAAAATTATTGGCACTGGTTAGCTTCCTTGGTGTCACAGAAGATTGCCTTAGGCAGGTTGTTGAAAACTAATGCTTGATTGATATCACAAATATAATAATAAATAAACCACAGCCAAGACTGATTTTCTTGAGTTAAGTAAAAAATATTGCATTGGTCAAAGAGCATTTTATTTATTTAATGTCGATTTTTAAGTCAACACATGAAAATTTAAAAATGTATCTGTTCAAATTAAGGAACCAAGAAAAAATGTGAAACTTAAAACTCAACTATTAAGCTGTGAATAGGCCAACCGCATTTTTTGTAAAGACTGGGGACATCCCCCGAAGAATTCAATCAGACCAAAAGTAAAAATTCAAAAGGTTAGTAAGTTATTACGAGCAAGTTAAGGATTTTTAAATAAATTAATCTATAATTGCAAGCATATTTCGACGACAATTTAGAGATGGAAGGTTAATTAGGTAAAGTCCCCTGCAGTAATGCTAATTAAATCAAGGCCGTGCCAGTACAAACTATCTTTGCACTGGTTTAATTTTGTTATGATGAAACGGATAATGTGTAGAGAAACACATTTTAAAATTAGAAACTTACAAAATGTTTAAGGTATCTTAGGTGTTAATGTACCGTTAAACTTTTTTGGCCGCATGATAAATCCAAGAAATTAAATAGCTTTATTGACAAATAGGTTAGTTAGGATTGGGTTACTCAGGTTACTCGATGAGGAGGTGGAGTTCGCTTCGCCATTGTGGAGCCTGCTATTGGAAGGAAAAAAGGAGTTAGGATAGATAATCAGTTTCTAAACCTCTGAGTAGGAATTTTTAAATATCCGTCGACCGTCATTTAGTTGCCTTTTATTTCTGATTGGCCAAGAACCCAAAAAAGTCAGATTAAACAAAACTAGAAACATGCTACACCAAACACGACGGCGAAGACGGTTTTCAAGCTGTGTCGTCTCCCAAACCGGTAGGACCCAATGTAGGGTCAGACGAAATGCACGCTTCAAAAGTTTAATGATAGTGTTGTTGAATTAAAGAAGTAGATCATTTAGAACAAGGTTCCACAGTAAGCGGATGTGACATCTTCGAGCAATGTGTATCTCATGATCATCTTTCTTACCATTGCAGAGCTGAGTAGATTGTGGTGTTGGCAATACCGTCCCAATCTGCTTATCTGTTTTGAATGTTGCCCTCGTTGTAAGCCTATTTGTGTTTCCTTAAACTTGTCCGAATTGATCTTGGGCCTTGGAGGACAGTTGATCTGACAGCATTAGAAAAATGCTTTACTCATAATTTCCGTAAAATAGGATATATAGGTTCCTCCTTTTACAAATTCTTACCACGGTTCTTGGCTTATATTCATCTCGTTGGAAGAGTTTATTTTTTCCGGGAGCTCACAAATTCTTTCATGAAAAAGCAGTATTAGGTGGGTTATACATCAACCAACCTCTCATCGACAAGTCAAATCAGTGAGACAGTTAATGATGGGACAGTTTTTTAAAAATTTTCCTTCCGGGTCCTTCTTGGAGTGCCAGCATATAACCAAATTGAGCAGTGCCTGAGAGAGCTGAAGCTGTCAGAGAGTACATGGAAACCTTATCTAGGCACAATATTTTAGATAGGTATTTATTAATGCACGAAAGATTTCAAGTCTAATTGCTAGTAAAGTGTTTAGCTTACAGTTGATTTTGACAGATAGTGTGATATGATGGTAAAATTTAAATTTATAATTTAAACATAAATAATTTACTTAGTTTAATCTCTAAAGTGCCATTCTCTTGAAAATACAATTTATATACTCGGAACAATAAATTTTAGCTTATGCAGTAAAAGACAGTGATAATCAAAATTAAAGGCCTTACTGAACTTAGTGTAAATCAAGTCAGTTTGCATCTTTTTCTCAACATTATTTATCCCCAAGGAAGAAAATACATTGAAGTTTTATTATTCCATTATTTCCATTATATATAAAATGGAAAATTCAGAACAGGTTAGACTTTGATAAGGGGTCTTTACAATGAACAGAAAATGAATAAATTATAATTTTGTTCAATAAATAAGCTTTCCTTAACTTTATAAGCACATATATATAAATAAAATAGTTATTCCTGCAGGAAACGATAAGCTCGAGAAGCACAGCCGGATGGCAACTTAAAGTTTGTTATGCTGATATTATCAATAAATATAAAACATTATTACTTGCTAAAAATACCACAAAATAAAAAATGAGAATAAAATGTTTTTGATCTTACCTAAGATTGTTGAACCTCACAAACTCATTATTTTCTGTAATTTATTGTTTTTATAAACTACTGAATTTATCTTGTTCCATACAAGGTTTGACCAATTTCTTTAACTTGCGCATTACATTTTTGCAGACAAATAGCTCACTTTATTATTACTTATTATAGTCGGTAAGTGTGCGTTTGGTTTTATCGATACTTTAAATTTTATTTCAAATAATAGTCTAAAGGTAAGCAAGTCTACAACGAACATTTTAATAATTGTAAGTAATAAAACTTGGTCTTTTCACATGACCAAGAAATGAACTTATGATTTTTCTTATGTCAGTTGAGTGATATTTTGTTTCGATTCTTAAATTATATGCTTTTGTGATATTTATGGAAAATAAAATGGAACTCTTTTATTTGTTATACTTTGAAACCATTAAAAATTGGTTTTTTGTACTATGTGTTATTACTGTTACAAAATATCACAAATATTACTATCGACGTTTCAAATCAAGTCTTAAAAAACTGAAAACAAGAAGGACTAAAACATAATATTTCGAGTCACACGAGCGTCTAGCCTATGGTAATTTGTGAAACTTTTGCGAATAAAATGTTGGTCTTCCGATATTGACAAATTGAATTTTTTAAATTAAAAAAAATCGTATTTATCGTATTTAAATCGATTTAAAATGTCATAGAGCGTGGACGAAGATGTGAGTTGAATATTAAAAAAAATCATAATATATTTTTTTACATCATTTCCGTGACAGAAAATTACATTTAAAATATCACTACTATATGAAAATGGCATACAGCAGTCAAAAAGCCAAATATTTTATTGCATTAGAAAATCTGGAACCTATACCGAAATCGCTCTAATTTTGTATTCGTCTTGATTTCGTGCATTCTGATAAAATACTTGTCCGCGTGCCTGAGTGTCCCGAGTATTAATCAGGTCAAAACATTTTAGTTCCGTCTCCACATCTCGAGTGGTGCTAATTTTACAATCCCCGTCGATGATATCGATCAACAGCTACTCTTTGAGTACAGCCAGAGAGCACCGAATGGCTCAGGTGTTGGAAGTTCAAGCTGATGCTTGCGAAGGACGAGCAGCAGCGGTTTTTCCATTAGGTTCCAAAGTACCACGAATGTGCGCGAAAATAATCTATGAATATGTGTAAGGAGAGTAACAACACTCTATATTTGCGTGCGACATTAGTGTGATTGCTGAACGAAAGAGGGAAGACTCTACTACGTGACGGACTTCAGACAGTTCGCTTGGAGAAAGTATACCAGCTGTGAAAACTACTTCAATTTCCGATTGTGATGGTATCTCTATGAGTTAACTGGGCCCAGTTGTGAGGACCGTGAGATTGAGAGTCAGACATACATTTTTTCTGAAAATTACACTTTGAACTATAGTCGTAGTAGAATGGACTGAACCAGATCAAGAAGGGCTTTGAAAAAATCCGTTTCAATGGAAAAAAGAATGAAACTTTTGAATGTATTTCGAGAGCGTTAAGAGACCAATTTTAGACTGTCTATTGGATCAAGCGAACCCTTAGGTCTGCAAATACATCCACAACATCCGCTCCCAATTTCCTGATTCTGGGATTGTTAGCACTGTTGACGCAAATTAACATTCTAATGCTAAGGTATCAGCATAATCAAATGGTCATTTAACCAATCAATGGCTTTATTGGATGCTACTGTAAAAATTTGCAGCTCGATCAGTCTAAGCCACAACCGTTTGGAAAAGTATCTCTAGAGAATGGGAATGGTAAGATTTTTCTGAATGAGGAAGCCATACAAGTAATGAAGAAGACCGCGACAAACACTGCCCCTGTACTTGTGCTTGCATACTTATCCATTATTTTCCTTCTACAGACGTCTACAGACATAGAACATCGAAAGGGCAGCGTGGCGATATTTTATCGCTCAATGTTGATTCAGAGCGATTGTTGGATTTTACTAATTGGACAATCAAGTACGGCAACAAGACAAGTTTCCAAATATTAAGAGTGAGTACCCTATTATCCAACATATATTATATTTTATATAAGATGCTGATGTAGATGAGACGGATAAGCATGATAGTTTCTGAAGAAGAGCCAAGTAAATTACTGCGTGAGACAATGTGTAACGTATCAGTAACATAAGGCACTGAAAGTGGTAGTAGCCGATCGGTACTTTTAAAAACCACATGTAAGCTTTTGATTCAAAGATCACGTTTTTAATAGAGATGTGTGATGCTTTAAAAGTAGTTAACTTTCTCGTAAGTGAGGATTTTTAATAAGTCAGGTATTCCAACAAATTAAACAGCACGACTGAGTATCATCAAATTTTAACGGTATATACCAAATACCATTAACCCTTTTTAATGTCGATCGACATCCTTGGAAAGACGATTTCGAGAAATTCAAAAACTTAAATTGTTATGAAGTACAAACAGGTACTCAGATACGACCAACTCTCAGACGCTGAAAAACAAAACCAGAGCGAAAAACGCAGTGAGCGCTAATATACACTGTGCAAAGATAAAAACTTATCGACCGTCCTCCACAGCAGCTGTTTAACAAGTTGTATTATGAAAACGATAAGCAGAGTCGCCCTGAGACCATCTTGGGTGTCTGCTTTATTGAAAATCGAATGTGCTATAAATACTGGTATGGTTTCCGGCACGTAGTTCTTTTGATTTTGTTAACGTATTTATATACATTGGTGTTTCATTTATATTTTATTCCAAAATAATTAAATGTATTATTCAAAGTTATAAAGTTTAATTCATAATACAAAAGTTAGCTCAATAGATTGCAAATAAATTAGATTTTTGGAAATAAAATTAAGTATTATAATGTAAACGAGGTTGAATTGATGGACAATATAATTGATACTCTGTTTAATATTTCTAGTTGTATTATAAGGGCTCTCCTTTGTGAAAATGTGAAAGAAAATTAATCGACTTAAAATTGGTTTGCAAAAATCGATACATCGCTGCTTCGATGTTTTTGTTAGTATTTTGATACAGCTGTGCAACATTAGAGGAGGATTAATACCGATTTATTTATCAAGAGGCAAATGTTCATAAGCATATATTTTGATTTTGCTGTTTGCATAGTATTCTAAACAATTAGAATGGGTATGTATTTAACTATATGCGCTGTTGCATTTCATCCAAATAGAGAATACATGTAATAATTGTTATTGAACCAATAACTACAAGCATAAATATGCAATGCACTAGCGTATGAATAAGCGTTTCGTACAAATGTATTTATACAATAACGAATATTAAGTAGCTTGAAACTTGTTGTCTTAGGTTGTAACGACGTTGTCTCAATAACCAAACTGCAAAAGCACCTGTCCTTGTTGAAAGATGAATACACAAAACTACAACTCAGTTATGTAGAATTAGAACGCAAATACAACGAAGTTGTTGCCTCAACAGCCGATGCGGAGAGCAGTGGTGAATTCAGCAGCTTTGTGTCACGACTCGCATTAACGGCCTCTTCGCTATATGGACGCTCCATATATTCCGACATACAAATTAAAACCAACAGCAACGGTACAATTATGCCGGCACATAAATTTGTCCTTCATGCACGCTCGGAGAAATGGAGAAATGAGGCATTGGCCAACGCAAAAGAGTTAGATTGGAGCGATTTGGAGGAGGATATAGCCACAGCGCTATTGCGCTGGATTTATACTGATGTTGTTGATTTACAACACGATCGATTGACATTGGGACTTTTGCGAGTGGCACATCGCTTTTCTTTGCCCGCTCTTTTAGGGCTCTGTGAGAGAGCTTTGGTGGCCTCAGTGGGTGTACGATCTTGTGTGCGGTTCTATTGCGTTGCTGAAGAATCGGGTGCTGCTATGCTCCTTGATTACTGTTCGGGAATTATATCTACGCACTGGGATGATTTAACCCCACAGGACTTTGAGCACATGTCTGGACCACTACTGTTTAAAATGCTCAAAAGCAAAACCAAATATCCCCTCCATGCGGCAGTCAGAATTTTGCGCGAAGATGTTGTTTGCTTGTGTCTTGCTGAAAATGCTGCTGTGGTAAGTAAATTGAAAAGCCCATTTCGATAACTATTCTTTCATCTCTATATAAGACAATGCTTGAGGCGCCGAAAAGATTTTTTTTTTGGCACAATGCGTGGGCGAATAAGCAAATATATTTTCTAAATTGGTAATTATATTTTCCTTGTTTATAAGTAAATCTATTAATTTTACTTTATCAAGAACGTCGAAAATGTTAGACATGAAGTATTTTATTTTGATCATGAGGTAGCTGTTTATAAAACAAAATAAATCTCCAGCTCTGTGATCGGCACGGTTGCAAGTAAAAAGTGTGTATAAACCATTTGTGGGCTTTTTAAATATTTGTTTACTCTGATTCGGAAGGTATATGTGTATTTTGGCTTAGTGCAATATCCGTCTATCCTTCCGTATGTATGTACGCAAGTTTTTTCAAACTTAAAACTTTAAGCCAACAGGAAATCTCGATTGCAGTGCTACGTTTTCCGGTAGGCTGGGAAATCAATTCCATTTATACTCAAACTTTAAAAGCTGTTAACCAAATTTCGAGTGAAAATTGCTGGGATTAAAGATTGCCAAATTAATTTCACGACCAAGCACACACCACCCTCACAATAAATGTTTTCAAATCTATATTTATATGTAACTTATAACAACGTTTTTAAAAGTGGAAGATTCTTAAAAAAAAACAAAACGGAAAAAGGAAAACCATATTTTGTTCACGCTGAAGTCTTTAAAAAATTTTGTGAATTATTAAGAAAATTAACGACAAAAAGAATAGAAAAAATAATTAACCACTTTATTACTTACAGTTAATTATTTATTAAAGCTAACATTATTTGATACATGTATTCTTTAGTTGTGTTCCGTGTACTGTCAATAATGGCTTCGCAACGTCTTCTCATTGAATCAACCAAGATCTGGCATAGTTGTCCGAATTACACACCAAAGTGATCCGCTGAAAATGAGTCTTTGACATCAGCCCATAGATTTTCAAAAGGATTGAGGTCAGGTATCTGGGCAGGCTATTCTATTACTTTCTTGCAGGTGTGCTTTGGGTTATTGTCTTCTTGGAAGACCCATGTTAGTGGTTTCTCATATTCTGTTTAGGATAGCATGAAAGGATCCAACATTTTATCGTGAATGTCTAGGCTTCGTATGGCATTGAATCAATATATATATATATAGATATATATATATATATATATACCATGTAATCAATTCAGACTCCTCCATTTCTATAATTAAAAATTCAATTATCCTATCTCAGGAATAACTTTTTCGCATGCACAGGTAGTGGTTAACTAATTCTTACGAATTATCTTTGGTCTGTTTTTTCTGGGTTTTCCCCAATTCATGCAACAAATGGTGGACCATTTTGCATTTAAATACCCCCCGAAATCTTATAAGTATTCCTTATTTTAAATTTATTTATAATTTTAATTTTATTTGAAATTAAATTAAATTTCTTACTTTTTGTATTTTTTGTGTCGACTGATTTTAGTTGACAATAAATAAATAAATAAATAGTCCACACAAGCCAATACCATTATGCTTCACCCTCCATGTTTAATAACTTTTCTTGTGTATTTTAATCCAAAATACAGTATTGCTAGTTTTAAGAGTACCTGATGTGCGAACGAGTGCCATTTCTACCAAACATTTTACTCCTATTATTGTTATATTGGAGTTATTTATCTGTCTCTGTTGCAGTCTTGAAATTATTTAACCTTTCGACATATATCTGTATCCAAGGCTCGTTTCGTCCAGCTTTTTCAGCCTTTTTCAACAAATCAACCGACTCTAAGGAATTATCCATACAATATAATTTTATTTTATGATTTTGCATTGATTTAATTATTTTGGTTTTGTTTTAAATAATAAGTTAGTAAAAGTCAAATCTATTATAAATATGTTTTTTATAAACGCAAGTCTGCAAAACAGTGATTTCTTTAAAGAGTGAGTAATGAGTGCTATTATTTTTTTTTGCCAGTTTTTGGGGGTATTTATTATTATACATAACACCCTTTTTTATATAAAATTCCACAAGTTCAAAATATTAAGTTCGCAGCCAATCATGGAACAGAAATTAAATAAATCATATTTAATCTTAAACGTAGATTAGATAATGTTATGGGGCATGACACCCGGTCTGAAGCACTTGACACTCTATAATACCGTTCGGCCTACATACTCATTTACCTTACATGTGGCACTGCATTTTAGTCCGTGGCTTTTTAAATATCAGTTTAAAAATCCTTAAAAATCTTAGCTTTCTCCTGCTGAACGCCAGGCAGTGACAGAATCGATGAATTGACGGTAACTTCGGCAGTAGTCGAAGTCAAAAAAAATTTAGATGTCGACAGTTTGACTTACTCATAAAGGGTATGTAATCCTCAGCATGCCTTCCCTTTTTCTATTATGTTCTTTGAAAGTTTTATGAAGTTGTTTACTTATATTCACATTGATTATTATATTGTAGTAAACGTTTGCTAGTTTGGTTTAGTCGGCATTCTTCTTCCAATTATTTTAAATCTACCTGACCACTGCTGACGCAAGAAGCAGAGGCGTATTGAACGTGCGCAACAGCTGCATAAATGCGTACGACTATGCTACCTGAGCATGGTATATTGTTTTTATTTCATTGTGTTTCTTGTTTACAAGGCATAATATTTTAATTTGGATTTCAAATGTTGGTGCTAAAAGTGCTTAAAGTGGATTCAGTCATTAAATTAATTGTTATTGATATAGTCACTGAATGGTTTATTGTTAACATTTAAATCAATATCTATATTCTAATTTTTAATTTGAGCTATATTTTAAGAAAAACTGTTGTGGCTAACCTCAACAAAAGGAATGAGGATCTATTAAATATGTTTTAGGGGTCATTTGGTAATTTCTGTAAATGTAAAATTTATGTCAGAACAAGGAGGAAATTAGAATCTAACAATTATAGTCTAAGCATCTTAAAAATGCTTACTGTTGGCAGATTCTTAGAAGAAAAAATGACCAAATCGAACACACTTTTTTTTATTTATATAATAAGTAATTATTTATCTATTTAATAAACGAGACAAACGTAGCAAAAACAACAACAAAAACGAAACAATATACAACAAATTCAGCCACACATCATTTTTATTTATCTTCAGGATTCTTTTAAAGTATGCGTAAAAAAATTGGATTGCTATTATCACAAAACGGCATACAAGATATTTTGTTAATAACAGAGATTAGATTATCACAACAGCACATTATTCATTATTATAAATTGCATACGTTTATATTTTAAAATGAAACATTCAATTAGAAAAATGTGGCACCAAATATCAAAATGACGTTCAACAAAATAAACACATTTAAAAATGTTCTATTATGAACGAAGGAATTTGAAGAGTTGCACAATTTTCCGCGGCAATAACAATGCACGTTTTTTGACCCGGCCAAATTGTTACCCTGAATTTCTTTGCATCCTTCCTCGTATACCTCCTCCACTAAGTGCTCTTGCTCCCATTGCCTATTGCGAAATATCTGCAAAAAATCAGAGTTAAAACCATTTGAATATAAATGAGCATACTATTTAGTTTTTTTTTTCACTGGCAAACAAATTGCTAACCTGAGTAGTGTTCTTTTGCTGTGCACAGCCTCTTGTAATGGTTTCCTGCCGCTGTCCATTTTGAATGTGTAAAATGGAAATAGTTTTTAAACACATCGTAGAATATGGGCACTGAACCATGTAAGGAGACGACTCTTCAAATTTTGAACACAATGGTGTAATAATAGTTGCATTGTCAACAAAATATTTTTCCACAGTTACGGAACATTTGTAACATTGTAATATATCTTTTGCTGTGCACTTGCCTGAAAGTAGAGTTGATGTATTAATATTGACCACATTCTGATTTGTCATTTTTATCAAGCCTATTTTACATTAAGATATATTTTATGTAGTAGATAAGAATAAGCATTATTTTTACATTTTGTACTCTGATAACACAAGTAAAAGAGTTTATTGGATTTGTGCAATGTCCGTCATGTATCTTGAAATATATATTTGTATATCATTGTTATTGACTTACTTAAAACTCACAAGGATTTAATTTTTACAGAAAATGTGAATGCATTCGTCAGTGAATTTTCAAATCGATTTTGGAATCAATTTAATAAAAAACAAATACCTTCCGCCAACTTTTCAGAAAGTGTAATTCAATGTAATTCATTATTAAACGGAGCTTTGACATTAGCTTATACCTAAGCACACAAATTTTAATTTCCACACAGTTTGCAATGAATATATATATATATATGTAATATATTTCAGTGGTTAAAATTAAATAATAAATTGGAAAAGGCATAATATTTATACATTGTGGAGTCTTTAGTGTAGTCAGTTATATTCTCTTAAATCGGTGTCTCCCTAATCTGCAGGTGACCACTTTTTATATAAAAATTTCGATATAATTTGCAGCCTCTGAGCCACATATCTCCCACAATTCAGTCAGTGAAAGTATGTTACACAATTTGAAAGCTAGAGTCACCAAATTTAGCACGGATATTGCTAGTATCAACCCTTCGAAGGGTGAACCACGACCAATTTCGCCCCATCTGTCATTTGCCACCTGTTATCAGCTGTTATTACATTGGTATCAGCAATTCCAATTACTAATTATACTCTGAACCCATAAAAAATAATAAAAAAGGGTTTAATGGTTTTATTGTTTTTTGTGGTTGTTATGGCTTCTTAGATCTAATTATAGGTGTATTCAATCTGAATTTAGAATGCGATTATAAACAATAAGAGATTATAAATTAGTCTGGATTTTCTAGAAGGACGGAATCAGAATCGACTAACTTACATCCTATTTATATTGCTCATTATTTGCTTTCTTTGAAGTTCGTTTTAGAACTATATGTAAAGATGTATATAAAGTGTATATATGCACATAAATAGGGGTATGTACCCTTAAAATGCAAACGTCTATTAATATATTACGATATAATATTAAAATACCAACCTAAACCAATAGTAACAGCGAACACAATAACGGTTTGGCACAAGTAACCAAAACTATTGCAGTGTGCAGTCCAACTCATACTTTTAATCATTTGGTATATTCTCACATATGTATGTGCGTGTAATTATGCTAATATCTGTATATAAAAATAACAATATGTTTATGCATGTATGGATGTACATATGCATATGCCTTCTTTCGTTCAAACAGTAATACATGTGTGCATCATACATATATATATATAGCATGTAACACATTTGTTGATTATTCCTCTGTCGTGCGATAAAGACATGCATTTGGCTGTTATTTATATATGTGTGTATAAAATATAGCACAACTTTGTGTATGTATATTGAAACTCTATCACATAAGTATGAGTGTCCATTCAAAAAACAAGTCTCCGGCAATGGAGAAAGTGTTGCCAAATTCCATTCAAATGTACAAATTATAATGCTTTTTGCCACATATATATATATATATATATATATATATATACCATATACCATATATTTATGTATATATATATATGCATACATACATATTTTGTACATATATGTGCATTTGAAAGGAGAATTTAATATTTTTTTTTTGTTCACTGTTTTTATTTATTTCCCGTTTTTTATAATTGCAAATGGAGTAGATACATAATATATAAATGTATGTACTTTTGTAATTAATTTTGCTTTAGAACAGCATTAAGTATACAACTACCACGCACAATTATCAATAACATAAATGTTCGCACACAGCAACAATGAAATAAAAAAAGCAATGAAGGTTGTTGCTTTATGTCTAAAGAAAGGCTGAATTTAAAATGCCATATCTGCATTGACGTCACAATTTCACATTTATTGGGCAGCACTGCAAATGGGAGAAATAAGATTGCGCAGGCCGTGAGCCAACAGTGCTGCTCATTTACGTTCCACTACACAAATGACCAAGTGCGTATTGAAAATATCCTTGATAGCCACAGAATCGGAACTTAATAGTTGTTGATCTAATGTAAATGAAAAAAAAAACTTGGGATAGATTTATCAATATTTTTTTAGAGATATCAAAAGATTTGTATTCACTCCAAATTAGCAATACTTTTTTCTGTAATTTGCGCAACAAGAAAAGAAGCTCAAATAAGCGCATAATTTTGTTGGCGTTGTGAGATTTAATCGTTTTTTGAGCGAACTACACATCTTAAAAAAAAGAAGTATTATTTATTGTTTAAATGCATAAAAATAAACTGACATATATTTTTCGTCTTGAATTTAATTATTAAATAGCACACACGTCCAAAACATTGTAATTATCGTTCATTACATTATTATCCTTCTTCCGGGTACGCAGGCAGCCCTGGTTATCGCACCGAGCTAAACGATGTATTGCACGAAGAAAATCTGAAATTGCTGTTTCTCTGACAAATTTTACACAAGCATTATTTGAAGTTTGCTCATAAAATGTTTATTTAAAATATATTTACAAGCTTGTTTTCAGAACAGATTAAAAATAATTGAAAATGCATATGTGCTAATTTTTCATATGGAAATTGATATTTACTTTTGGGCTTTCGCAAATTGTAGCATGAAGACTCCCCCAGTTTCGCAAATTGTATATATTTAAGTTATACACCGATTAATGATTTCTTAAATACGCCAATTTTGTGCTAACTTTCATTTATTCATTCATTGTTTACACTTCCATTTTAAGTCTCCATTGCCGTTATTGTGTGAGTGGCAAAATTAGCGCTTGATTTAAATAAGAAGATCGATATATTTTTACATGTCTTTGCCAAACAAATAATAATCTACGAAATTCGAAAAATCATCGCAATAGAAATGTAAAAAATTTTGATAAGGACTTACGAATTTTATTATATATAAAAGCTACATTACTAATAATCCCCTCGCAAAGCCTCGTTTACTGCACCACCACAAATAATCTCTGAAAGATTTTAAATTAGAAAGGTCTTTAATAATCGAAATTATAAATAAAAAAACAAAAATTAAATTTTTCTATCGGTCTTGAGTTACCGGTAATTTGGTCACTCTAGTTTAAAAACTGAACGGGTTTTTTTTATTTTATTTATTATATGTCGATCTTTGAAAGGATACTCCAGTAAAATGTTGTTTATCGATATAAAAAAGAGCAGTTAACTTACTTTCCAAATTTAGTGATCAGCTCAAAAACTCTAGAGGATAGACACATTATCGATTTAAGATACCGAGGGGATGGGTGTGAATGGTGCCTATCTTTGAAGGTCGTCTGCAACAAGATTTCACGATCTCTAGACTCTAGACCCTTAAATGTTCAGTCATGTGGTACGTAGCACAAACATTTTAACTATTTGTGTGACGCGGACACAGAAAAGTATATGTTTCAACTTCAATGTCTTTAGTAAAATTGCGCTGAAGCAGCATAGAGAAAATTGCACAAGACTAATTTAAATAATTTGGCATGCTTCCATTAAAAAATTTCCATTTTAGTTTTCAACAAAGCGTACAATATAGTAAATATAAAATAATAGAATTGGTATAATATTTGTTTTCAATGAAATACAGATCTGATGGGAATACCAAATTATTGAAACGGTCTTTACAGTGTCGCGAAGATTTGACTAAGGAAAGTTTGGACGACATTTGGTCTTGAAGGCATCAATATATTTGGATTTAAGACCATACAAATATTTTTGTACAATCAAAAAATTTCTATCAAGCATAGTCCAAATTGATTGAACAGCAGATGTTTAAGATAGATCTACCGTATATATACATAACCAATGTTAGTGGTATAATAAAATATTACTAATAAACACAATGTACAGACAGCAAAAATTCAAAATCGTCCTCCGAAATAGGAAAAATTCAAATTTCCGTAATTCTTAACTAAGATTTTGCATTTATTTATAGCAATTTTATGTAACATTATAAATTATAATTATTTCATATATGTTAATAAATATCACTGGTTTATATTAATATTTCCAGTTACCAGAATTAGTGAATAGTTTGTCCGAGCATGGACAGCTCCCACTACAAATGGCCTTGTCATCTAAAAACGTTCAGATTGCCAAAACTCTTGTAAATAATGGATCTGCTGACGTTAATGCCTACGACGCCAAAGTAAGTACTGTAATTAAGCTGGATATAATACTTCTTCAACAAACATTTTTGTCCAGGGATCGACACTTCTTATAGATGCTGTAAGGAGAGCTGATCATTTTGCTGCAAATTTCCTCTTAAGCCAGAAGTGCCTTGTTGATCTATTGTCCAGGTACTTGAACTAATTCTGCCACTGAATAATGTGAAATTAATAACTGCTTGATTATTCAAGGCCATCATCCGATACTGCACTGCATATCGTATGTAACTATGGGGAGACCCAGGATAACTCCAATGATTTTACTCAAATGACTGATATTGGAAAACAAATTATAGATTGCAAGCCAAACGTAAATATTAAAAACTTGCACGGTCAGACGGCGCTCCATATTGCGATTACATTTCATAACATAGTTATGGTGAACCTATTGCTCGATGTGCCTGATATTGACATTAATATGCGCGCCAATGACGAAAAGTGTCCTCTTGAATTGAGTTTAACCGCATTTAATAAGGAAAGCTTCAATCTTGCCGAAAGGCTGCTTAAGATGGGAGCAAATCCAAATCCCTTAAAATCAGAGACAAAGAACAGCCTATTGGAAGTACTCATCCTAGACGGACAAGATTTCGAAAATGCTGCAATATTTTTGTCTGATTTTGCTAACCTTAATCATCTGAATAACTGTGGAATGTCCGCCCTTCACATTGCTGTCCAACAGAATATGCCAAAACTTGTGGCTAAACTGCTTAACACAGGGGCTTCGCCTAATATACAGACGAATGCAGCCAATATGAAATCTCCACTGCATATAGCAGTCGAAGTAAATGCCCGAGAAATTATTGAAACCTTTGCTAATTTTTGCAAAGATGACTCCGAGAAGATAGATTTCAACTGCAAGAACATAAATGGAGACTCGCCACTCAGTCTTTGTTTAGCCTTGGATCGAATTGAATTGGCTCCAATACTAATTGCCGGTGGTGCAGATGTTAACGCGAGAAATAGTCAGAACTTGACATTGCTTCATCAATCAATCACAAGCGGGGACAGCGAAAAATCAGTGTTTTTATTGGACCAAGGTGCTGAAATCAACGCATTAACAGGTAAAATATATATAGATTCAACGACCCTATCCAATCGGCTGGGTTTGGACATACATTTTTCGAGGCATGCGCTTTTTATCTATCATGCCATGTCCATGTCCATGTTTTGATAAATAGATAAATTTCAAGCAAATACTTTTAATTTAATTTATAGGTGATCAAAAGTCTGCATTGCAACTGGCTATAAGCAATCATTTACCAAAAGTCGTAGATGCCTTATGCATAAAGGGAGTGGATCTGAGTACCTTGGATAATACCACAGATCCGCCATTATGGACAGCCCTGGAATTGGGATTTGAGGATGTGGCGCAGATTCTTGTACGTCATGGGGTTGACACAGATTGCTGGAGCGATGGGCCTGATGGCTGCCAACAAACGTTGTTGCACCGTGCAATTGATGAAAACAATGAGTTCATGGCAATGTTTCTTGTTCGAAACCAATGCGATTTAGACTCACCGCGTCAACCCGGCCCGAAAGGATCCGGTGGAGAAGAAGCACTTGACAAAGCAGCGCCCCTACATCTCTGTTGCCAATGGAATCTAACAAAGGTTGTTCAAGCACTTATTGATCATGGTGCCAATGTAAACGCTGTAGATGCTGATAACAAAACAGCAGCACATATCGCTATTGAGAACCAACATGAAGATATAATTAACATTCTACTTTGCCATCCTGGCATAGACCTAAAGTTGCGAGACAAATCAGGCCTTACACCCTTTGCCACTGCTTTGGCCATACGCAATCACAAAGCCGCACAGCGTATACTCGAGAGACTTCCAAATGCCGCTGAGATAATGGATCAGCGTGGTCGTAACTTTCTTCATGTGGCCATCCTAAAAGACGACCTGGAAAGTGTTCTGTTTTTATTATCTATACAAGTTGATGTTAACTCCCGGGTACACGACGCATATCAATCGACTTCACTCCACCTGGCAGCCGCATCGAAAAATGAAATGATCATACGAAATTTAATTTTAGCAGGCGCCCGGGTCAACGAACGAGACTCTGTCCAGAAAATGCCACTGCATATAGCAATTGAACGTGGAAACCTTTCGGCAGTTTCAGCGTTGATCCAAAATAATGCCGATTATGACGCAGCTGATGCTGATGGAAACAATGCGTTACATCTTGCAGTGCACAGTGGCCAGCTTGCGATTGTTCGAGAGCTTCTAACCGAATCGCGGGTAAACGCTGAGGCGACCAATGCCAAAGGTCGAAATCCGTTGCATGAGTTATGTAGGGTTGGGGAAGATAACTCGGGAGCAGCCATTTGCGAGCTATTCCTTGAGTGTATGCCAAAGTATCCAATTAATGTGCCTGACATGGACGGAAACACACCATTGCTACTTTCATACATGCGAGGTCAGGCTCCACTTTGCAAGGTGCTCGTAAAAGTCGGTGCTTGTCTTGGTGCTCAAAACCGTGAAGGCATTAGTATTTTCAATTACAAACTTGCTACAGATCAATTGCTTAGCAAACTATTGGACCAATTACCACAAGAGTCGCCGTGGGCGGAATCAGAATTGTGCCAAGAGTGTGGCTTAAAGTTTTCTCTTACTATAAGGAGGCACCACTGGTAAGGAAAATGCTACAAATGTTTTATTTACAAAATAATTAATCCAGAAATCAAATCGGATCGGAATCGAACTAAAGTCGTTAACCGAAATTTTCCGATTTGAATGCACAACAAAATTCGAAACCGGAATCGATATTATGTATATTTTTGTTATGAATCGGAACACGGAAAACCATCTAGTCGTTTTTCAGTATGAATGCTATTGAACTTGGTAATGATAAATCGATAAAACCTAAATTTTTCCACGATTTTAAAGCTGATGACTCTCATAAATCGCGGAATTTTTATTACTTATATGATTTTATTGTGGCTATCCTCTCTCTATGATGTTCATTCAATATCAACCAAGGATGATACCCTTAAAGCATCCGATAGTATGGTTTGCTCCTCTTAGTAAAGACGTACCGATGTGCTATAGTCCTGAAAGCTAAGAATGTTCTCCCGACAGCCAGGGCAAAGCGCTTTTGGAGTTGCTACTCAATCCATCCCTTGTTGTTTATTGAGCGTATTTTCCCAGTGTATACTCCAGTTATTTATTACCATCTTCTACATTACCGGGATCAATACTTGGAAGGCCGTTCATTTTGAAATCAGTTCGATTTGGACGACAAAGCTTGTGCTCCCAGCCTTTCGCCGCTTTATCAAACCAATGCCTTTTTGGGATCATATTGCCTCTAATCCCATCCATTCTCTTCATCCAAGGCGCTGCTATGAAAGACTCCGGTATTACCGTTGACAATACGCAGTGATGATTTGTAGCCACCGTATCGACTGGTGGTAGCCTCTACGCTTTCCACTGACGTTTGGTCTGACATCCTGGCCCATATATGGCTTTCGCTTGTTCTTTCACAACGGACGTGTTTATTTTTTGCGCATCGTAATTTATTTAGTTTCATTCCATTTGAATCGAAATATTTATTTATTGTGATCGTAAAAATTTTGTGACATTGTGTTATACCGGTTTGTTGTAAAACATATTGTTGAACATTAATTATTGCTCTAAAGAATTAAAATTAATATTGTGTTTAAAGTGCAACAACAAACAGCAGCCCAAATTCAAGCTCTTGTGTGGTATTTGTGTTCGCCTGCAATTTTGTTATTGTATTTTTACGCTCTCGCTGTCTCTCCGTGTTTTTAATTTGCATCTTTCTCTCGCGCTCTCTATAACATTGTTGGTGGTAGCGGCTGTTTACTTCTCTCTAGTGTTATATTCCGTTGTGTTTCTTATTTCTAATCTCATTTTTCGGTCGTCGCGGCCGCGCCGTTTTATTTTGTTTTTGTTTTTTTTGCTTAACGTTTGTTTTTGTACGTAAGTACACATCATTTGTAATAGTTTAACCCTTGTGTGTTCTTAGGGTTTATTTTTGTGTTTGTTTTTAATCTGCAGTTCTTTTCCAATTTTATTAAATTAAATTATTTATTTCCTGTAATTATGTCTGCTAATGTCTGTTACATTAAAAATTGCCAGGTCCGTGCAAACACTAGGATGGGCTTTGTTTGTTGCTGGCTCTGTGATAATGTATCACACGAAAAATGTGCTGGCCTAAATGGCCGTATTATTGACCTGATTGAGTCCAAATCAGGTCTAAAGTGGACATGTGATAAGTGCAGGGATGTTGAGAGGGACATGATGGGATTTATTAGGCAGACTAAAAGTGGCTTTGGAGATCTCTTCGGTAGGTTTAAAAAACTTTTCGAAGGGTTCTCTGCTATGGAGAATGATTTCAAAGGTTTGAAACTTTTGAATGAATCTCCGAAGCGTAAAAAGGCCAATTTTAGGCTGTCTATTGGCCCAAATGAACTCCCCGTCCCTGCACAATTGCCCACAAATTCCGTACCTAACTTAGAATTAATTAATCTGTCTTCCCCATCTGCACAAATACAAGATAGAAGTGAAGATAACAACACCATGCCCATGGATGTTGTTGTTTCTATCCCCGAAATTGTGGTCGATCCAGTGAGTGTTGACACCGTTGATGCAATTCAACATTCTGGTGCTAACATATCACTGGAATCAAATGGTCGTTTAACCAAAACAATAGCTCCACCGGATGCTGTTGTTAAGGTTCCTAACGTGACACTGGTAGGTGTTCCACTGAAAAAACAAATATTTGTTTCCCGGCTTTCCCCTGATACCACATCTGATGATGTCAAGGCTTTTATCCAAGCCAAATTTAAAGCTGTCGTTTCTGTGGAAAAATTCCAATTCTCTTATATTCGGGAGATATCTTCATTTAAAATAAATGTACCGGCAGAACACTTTAGCACCATCTGTGGTAAAAAATTCTGGCCGGACCATGTAATTGTAAAAGAATTTACAAAAAATAAAAATCGGTCCCCGATTGCTGTACTACCTTCTACTGCTAGTGCAACTAAACCTCTTGCTGTATCTGGTAGTTCAAAAAACTAACTCTCTCACTTGGCTATCAAAATGCAAGAGGTATCTGTAGTAAGCTTTCAAATCTTTACCTAAATAGTTTTTCCTTTCTTTTTAATGTCATGGCCTTTACTGAAACATGGTTAAGGCCTGACATACTAGATTCCGAAATCCTTTCTAGTGGTTTCTCTATCTATAGAAATGATCGGACTCCCCGGCGTGGTGGGGGTGTACTTATTGCTATCAACGTAGATTTATCTTCGGAGATGGTAATGACAGATGTTTCTATGGATATTGAGTTTATTGCTGTTAAATTTCATATTAATGGTATTGGTATTTTTATAACCTGTTCGTACATTCCTCCTTCTTCAGATAGTTCTTTGTATTCTTCCCATTTAGCTGCTATTCTTTCGGTTTATTCACAGCTTTCTGATCGTGATTTTCTGGTAGTACTTGGTGATTTTAATCTCACTGGAACTACATGGACGCCTTGTCCTGACTCTAGTGTTTTGTCAACCACGACTCAGAGTGAGTTTTTGGAGGGCTTATTTGGGATATCATTGTGTCAAATCAATGCTATCCCGAATTCGTTAAATAAGATGCTTGATCTGATTTTTGTCACGGATCCATCCTTCTTCTCTGTCTCCCGTTCTGAACCCATATCCTATCCTGAAGATCCCTATCACCCAACGTTGGAGGTGTTGTTTGATTTGCCTACCACGGTACCAAGTCAGGATAACAAGCTTTCAGGGCGAGTTCGTCAATTTCGGAAAACTGACTTTGCTATGTTAACTCGTCTCTTATCGCAGACTGACTGGTCCCGGCTTTATAATTGTGCTGACATGGATGTTGCAATCGGTGTCTTTTATGATACGTTGGACGGGTTGTTTGACTTGTGTGTTCCTGTTCGTGAGCCATGTAGGTCTACCAAACCTTTGTGGTTTACGCGGGAGTTGATCAGGTTAAAGAATTATAAGTCAAGATTGTATAAGAAATTCAGGGAAACTGGCTCTTCCTTGGATTACTCTCGTTACTTGATTGCACGATCCAGGTTCTCCACTATGAATGACAAATGTTATAAGGATTACCTAAGAAGCTGTAGTTTTCAGTTTCAGCGGGATCCTAAACGTTTTTATGATTTTGTTAATGCTAAGAGAGGCTCAACAATACTTCCTTCTACCGTATTTTTCGAAAACAAGACTGCAGACTCAGATCTGGCCAGTGCAGATTTGTTTGCCGAATTTTTTCAGACTACATATAGTTCCCATAATCATCAATTGGTCTTGCCATATCCTTACCCGGTTAGTGGCTCTAATTGCATTTTTAGTCATTTGATAACGGAGAAATCTTTGCTTAATGAACTAAATGTCATTAAGCCGGTATTTTTACCGGGACCAGATGGTGTACCTGGCTGTGTGCTTAGGTACTGCGCTGACGGTCTTTTGAAGCCTTTGTTTAAACTTTTTGAGTTATCTATGGAGTTATGCTCTTTTCCAGACATTTGGAAAGAATCATTTATTATTCCTCTCCATAAAAAAGGAAACAAATCAAATGTTCAAAATTATAGAGGTATATCTAAGCTGTCTGCTGTTCCTAAGATTTTCGAGAAATTGGTAACTTCTCAACTACAACATCTTTGCAGATCCATAATTTCTCCCTGCCAGCACGGGTTTATGAAATATAGGTCTACCACCACTAACCTATTAGAATTCACTTCTTTTGTTATTAAGGGTTTTCAAACCAAGATGCAAACGGAGGTTGTTTACACTGACTTTAGTAAGGCTTTTGACTCCGTTAATCATTCATTGCTTATTCACAAACTTAATCTTCTGGGATTCCCAAATAACTTAATTTGTTGGATCTCAAACTACTTAACGCGTAGGACACAGAAAGTTTACTTTAGAGGCTCTATCTCAAAGTCTGTTCGGGTTACTTCCGGAGTACCACAAGGAAGTCACCTTGGCCCTTTGTTATTCACTTTATTCATTAATGATCTTCCGTCCGTTATAAGTCATTCTCGGGTACTAATGTATGCCGATGATGTAAAACTGTGTCTGTCGTCTACTGACTCGTTTGCTGGACAGAGGCTTCAGGCTGACTTATATAGTTTTGAAGCCTGGTGTCATGTAAATTTTTTAAAGCTAAATTTTGAAAAATGCAAATTTATGTCTTTTTATAGGCGATTGCCCTTTTTAAACACATATTTTCTTCATGGCAAGCCATTAAAACGCATTGAATGTGTTGATGATTTGGGAATACTTTTAGATCCCAAGCTTAAGTTCGACAAGCATGTTTCTTCCTCTGTTAATCGAGCCTTTGGGGTCCTGGGTTTCATTAAGCGCTGGTCAAAGGAATTTGACGATCCCTACATTACTAAAACTCTTTATATTTCACTTGTGCGTCCTATTCTGGAATATGGATCCTGTATATGGTCACCCAATTACAAGGTTCATCAGGATAGAATAGAATCCGTACAAAAACAATTTCTATTATTTGCCCTTAGGGGTTTTCATTGGAATACTAATATTAGCTTACCTTCTTACCATAGTAGACTTTTGTTAATAAACCTTCCTTCTCTTTCTGATCGTAGAACAATGCTTGGTGTTATTTTTTTACACAAGCTTATAAACGGTGAGATTGATTCTTCGGAGTTAATCAGCCAACTTAATTTTACAGTTCCGATCAGAAATACAAGGAATTTTCTGCCTCTTTTTCTTAAAACTTGTAGTTCCAATTTTGCTATTCATAACCCATTTAGAATTTTGTGTACTAATTATAATACGCTTTTTCCGTTAATATGTTGTACTTCCTCCATTTATTCTATTAAAACAGTTGTCTTGTCCCATCTTTCTTTCAATTCGCGAACTTCGTAACCGCGCGTTATGCGGCGCACCCCTCGGTCGGTTGGGTGGGAGGTGGGTTGCATTTTTGCTTGGGTCCGTGCGTCAACAAGCCCGTGCTTGGTATCGTTGGGCCACTTGAATGTGCTGCTCGTTAGTACTTCTACGTCCAAATATTACAACTCCTTGTCATTTAGTGTCTGTCAATCAGTTAGAACTTACTTTTTTTATAAATCTTAGTTTTACATTTCGATCTCTTCATCAAACCTTTGTTACATATATTTAAGACCGAGACTTTATAACGTTTTTCAAAATCACTTTTTTTTATCGAATTTAATACTACATCTGGTAGTTCAGCACTGTTTATATTACTTTCACACTTACATCAACATTTATTCTTAACTTTCCCTTCAACAGTTTTTTATTTATACATAATGCCACTCATCGTTCCTTTCAAATGTTCAGTTCTTTAAATATATATATTTGTTTCATTTCAGTCGACATTGTGGGCGAGTTCTGTGCTCAAAGTGTTCCAATAACGATGTACCCATTCTTAAATTCGGTATAAATAAGCCTGTAAGAGTTTGCAACGTATGCTTTGATGTTCTCCAAGGAGGAAGCTGAAACGATTAACTTTAAAACGCTTGTTTTTGGAATTATGATGTGGAAGTATTTAGCAGGTACATCAATTTTATCAAATCATGTGAGATTATGCGTTTACGGCAGGTGCTCACGTTAAACAACTTGACATTAATAAATGTTTAATCGTGTTGCCAAATATGTATAATAATATGTATGAGAATAAGCCTTACATACTTACATATATCTTAATTCTATATTTAATATACAACTGTTTTTTATCTTAAAACTAATTTGTTTTTCAGATTTGGGAATAACTAACAATACCGGACTCTAGAACCCATATTGCCATTATATGCATATTTATATTTACTTATATATTGGAAAACAATACTATGTATATTCGAAAACAATACTATATATATTCGAAAATAATACTATATATTACTTCGAAAACAATTTAAAATACATTTTGATTTTGTGTAATAACATTTGTTTGAATTATCAGTATATAACGAATTGAACATTTTATAGCGCAAATTTGTAAGCATATGTAAATAAAAGCAACAAAAAAGTAAAAAAAAAAAAGAACATTTATGTACTCTCAAAACTCTCAGTCTTGCCACTGTCGGCCAAGGGAATTTCTGCGCATATGCTTTTTATCTCCAAAGGCCGCAGGAGCATTTGTCATTACATTCTTCCTCTTCTATCTATCTATTCAGTTTAGTCGTTCGGTAAAAAAAAATATAATGAAGTTTTTATCTTATTGTTGATCGGGACCATATAATAAAGCTATAAAGACAAATGCAATTTCGCACAACCGGCGGTTCCCATCGATTTTACGCAGTATAATGGTAAACTTACCTCGAATAGATTAATAATAATGAATTTACCTTGATAAAACATGATTTGCATATATTTTCTTCCTATTAATTATATTCATTCCTTTTACAATATTAATAGTCTTGAAGGAACAGTGCAAACTGCAGTAGTATCTACAAAATAAAACAATTGTAGAATGCTTCGTAAAGACTTCCCGTTGAGAACGATAATACAGCTCAATACATTTTAGAGGGTTTTCCGGCAATAAACAGGCGATGTGGCTCTCAGCTAGTGGCTTACACCATCTGCACAAAATAAATTGACTTTACCACGATTACCAGGGAGAGTAAAGTACAATAATCAACAGAAAGATTTTCTTGTTAAGTCCGATCTGATCTACTTTGCAATTTTGGAAATTTTCCTTAGCAAGCCACAAAATTGATGAGCTGAAAATGGTTTGTTTAGTTGTATGCCAACTGCAAAAACAACGTTAAATCAATTACTTAAAAACTTCAATAGTTTTACTCAAGGGTTCGGCACAATAATAAATATTTTTTTACATTATATTGTCCACTACTTGAGCTTCGAAAAAAGGCTATGAGCTACGCAGTGATCCAACTCAGCGACATAGTCGAACAGTTCCTCCATGCAGTTCTCGGTTGTTTTCGAACGTCCATTAACCCGGTCGTTGCATTCTTGATATTTGTTGTACAAGGATTCAATATTTCCTTTAGTCTGGCACTTATCCTTTACATAAAAAAAAAATACAAATACATTTATTATACAATAGAAACACATTACGGAAAGGCGAACAAAGTTCTTACCCTAAGAGTTGTCTGGGGATCAACCAGATCTTCTTCTTCCTCATCAGCCCTAACCACGGGAAGTCCGAAAAATTTCCAAAAGGCCATTTTATATGCTGTAAATACTCTAATAATTAGAATTATGGATAATAACATGTTTCAATATTAATATAAAATATGTAGGTAAAAGAAAAACGTGATAATAAATTTTATTTGACTGTTTCACATGTATTAAGCCTTAAAATACATATAAAGAGCCATAAGCAAAATCATGTCGATTAGATATTAACAGAAATTATACAAACACTGACGTTTTATTAGATGTTAACTCAGCCCGAAACAAGTTAAAACCTTTTGTGCATCAATTGTGATGCAATCAATATGGATATTTTATTTGCTGTGCTGCCAGATCGGTCAAATTATATTCATATGTTCATATGTTGTACTAATATTTTTCTAACGGCGTTGAGTCGTATATCTAAAATAGATCCAATTATAATTTTATATTTCTAATAATATTCCAGATATATGATGAAAAGAAAACAACAAACCTTTTTTAAAAGCAAAAACTCATTCCCCAAAAAATACTGATTGAACAATAATCGATATAGTTGTCTTCAGTAATCGATAACGTTGATTTTACATCCCTTCGAGGCCTCGTTTTTTCTGTGTATTTTTTGTTCGACTGTGTTTTAATACTTCATATGTTGTTATATATCGCAAATTTTGTACATCGCGAATGGCATAACTGCAATGCTATCTTAATAGCATTGACTTTAGCGTCATAAAAACTGGAAAAGTCACATCCCGTCTAGGGAAAGATACCTTCAAAATTTTTGTTCCCCCGCTAGTACACACCCGGATAGTGTGGGCCCGCCGACGTAGCGGTAGTCATCAGATACAATAAATGTAAGAACAAAAGTTCTTATGCTATTTTCCATTTCATTATTGTGTTTGATATGTGAAAATAAGTGCGTCACAGTCCTAACTCCCTTTCTTATTTTTTATTTAAGATTTCTTAAACGTGGCCAATTGCTCTTCTATGGATACAAGCAATAACTACCACTCAATTAATGGCGGAGAATCATCAGCGGAACAGGCACATTCTACGATGCAGGGCTATCGTGATGGCGGTGCCTTCAATTCGTTGTCAAGTCAAGCGAGGATGCATAGAAATTTTAAATTGTTAGCGGATCCGCAGCTATTAAAATGTGGCACCAAGCTCTATCGATATGACGGAGTTGTGCCTGGCGACTCCACTTACCCCACAGTCACACCTCGCGACCCACGAAATCCACTCATTCGAATTCGAGCCAAACCTGTTGAACCGTTAATGCTGGTTATTCCACGGTAAGACGCAATTTCAATAGTGATATTATTTGAATGAATTCTAAATAATGTATACTTTTGCTTTGAGCACAGGTTTGTCATCGATTCTGATTACGTTGGCCAGCCACCGGCTATTGAAGTAACGGTAGTCAATCTTAACGACAACATCGACCGGCAATTTCTTTCTAGCCTTTTGGATAAATGCGGGCCCACTGATGAGATAAACATATATCATCACCCAACGACAAACAAGCATCTGGGAATTGCACGTATCGTGTTTGAGAGCACTAGAGGAGCACGCCAGTTTATTGAGAAGTATAACCAGAAATCGGTAATGGGAAAGGTAAGTTTGGTGTTGGTGCTACAAGCAATGCGACAATATTGTTGTTTTTCTATTCGCATTAAATGTGAAAGAAGATCTATGTAGCTTTAGTTTTGTCCGTTTATTTTAGTTTGAGTCCGTACATTTTTGTATACAAAATAAACAAAACAAGATAGCTCTACTCGTTAGTATCGCTTGTAGCGTGGTTTGAAAATATTTGCCATTGTGAGCTAATTTGAATCCTTAAAGCCTTTAAACTAAACCATATAATAATTTTTTTATTCAACAGATATTAAACGTATTCTGTGATCCTTTTGGTGCCGTTTTGAAAAAAACTATAGACAATCTAACGAATCCCTCTGTACCAAGACCTGTTATTGGCACAATACAACATTCGACTACTCTAATTGCGGCAAAGGAACATTTTAATGATTGCTCTGAAAAGGACGACCTAAATTTGGCATCAAGTAGTAGTCATAATACGTTTCATAAGGGCACAGTGTTTGGAGAACAAGATGGTGATCGTCACAGAGACCGGGAGCGAGATCGAGATCGATTTATTAAAGATCGTGTACGACACTCCGTAGAGCGAGGTTATGACCGAGAGCGTGGAACACGTAATAAATATACCAGCTCACGTCATAGTCGTCATTATTATTCTCGAGGATCACGAGAAAAGAGTCAGGAATCAAGCAGGGATCGGTTATATAATGCACGAGACAGAGACCGAGATCGAGAACGAGACCGAGACACAAGGTCATACGATTATTCGCGTGCAAAAGGACGAGATAAATATGGAGAGCGCAATAGATCAAGAGATCATTCTCGGGATCGGGTAAGGGAGAGAAGAGATTGTCGCATTAGTTCATCTAAAGAACGAGATTACCGAGAACGAGATCGGGATCGGGATCGATCTATTGAAAGTGATCGTAATGATCGAATTAGTGCGAAACATGATAAACGATATTCGAGTAATGAATGTCCCAAAGATGAAAATGGGGCCTCGTCAGCGTTTAAAAACCAGCAATATTATTCTGGCATTCCCGTCTCTAATTTAATACCGTCTGATAATTATGGATATAGTCATTATGGCTACACTATGGGCGAAAGTATTCATTCATGGTCTAGCTCCTATAGGCGATGGCTGGCGGCACCACAGCCAGATTCACAGCCTGCTCCGCCACCACCTCCACCAATGGAAGAAGAAGAAATTTGGGACGACCCACAACCTCCGCCATTGAATTCTTATCCAAATGAGAATTCGCCTGCAGCAGATTTGCTTGCTAGCATAAAGCTACTATCGCCGAAGCGATCAAAGTCAAATAAATCGAATAATCTTGAGACAGTTGCCGAATCGGAAGTTAGCACAGAGAATGTTGATTTAGACACACGGATTGCTTTGATATTCAAAGGAAAGACGTTTGGAAACGCCCCACCATTTCTGCAAATGGATAGTAGTGATTCTGAAACAGATAAGGCAAAGGGCGACGGAAACAATGACACGGTTGAAATCCATTGTGATTCGAATAGTTCCCACAACAAAAAAACAACAGAAAAAAATGTTGTAGCCTTGCAGCAGCACGACGCCAGTGATATATCAAGTGACGACGACATTTTAATTAAAAAGGAAACGGTTAAGCAACCTCTTGAAAAGCTTGAATCAATTGACAACAATGATGACAACATGTCTTTGTCCAGTTTATCCTCACATGAAGAAACAACAAAAGTTCCAAGCCAAGCAACGAAAATTATGTTTTCTGCATACATGGATCCGCATGTTTCTCAACAAAGCAATTATTATTATCATCATTCAGCCTATAGCTATGGGCACTACCCGTCTGCCATGGGCGCGAATTCCGAGTTTACTGGGAAGTATTTTTCGAATCCTGCATATATGCAATCTTCATATCTACCTGGAGTGGTTTCTACTGATGGATTCAATTTAGATCCGTATGTGCAGGCATATGGCTACCAGCATACGCCCACAGATCAAAATGACGAAATGAGACAAAATGTGAAAAAGGTCATGAACTTTATAGTAGAGGAGCTGAAACAAATTCTCAAACGTGATGTTAATAAACGCATGATTGAAATGACGGCTTTTAAAAATTTTGAGGTTTGGTGGGACGAACAAACGGCGAAATCGCGTTTAAAACCCTTATTGTCAGTTGTCGATTCGGCTACAGTGAGTAACAACTCATTAGATAAAAATACAAACCAAGAGAAGCCTCCCGACATTAACCATTTGATCAATCCGCAAAGAGAGATGTCAGATTTCCAATCATTTACCAGTATCGGTATACGAGCAGCAATGCCAAAATTGCCATCATTTCGACGTGTACCAAAACATCCTAGTCCCATTCCAGATAAGTCGGAGAGGGATCTTAGCGATCAAGAAGAAATGGTACAGCGTTCCGATTCAGACAAAGATGATTCAAACATGGACAGTTCCGATGCTCAAAATATCAACATAAAGCGACGCTCATTGCAAAGGGATGTTGGCAAATTGCGACTGACCTCGGACAATTTGCGTATAAAAAGAGAGGGAAGTGCTTCAAGTTTCTTTTCGTCATCAACATCATCGTCATCCAATAGTGAAGGTGAAAATGATGCTGACGAAATGGGCAATCGAGCTGAAAACGAAAGGAGTAGCGACGACGAAACCTTTGATGAAGACATCCCATCAAGTAATGCGAATGAAAGGGACAAGTTATCCAAAAGGCATCGACGTGCTATAAAGGCTGCAGAGGGGGGCCAAATAAATAACGTATATTCAGACTCTGAGGAAGATAATCATTCGATAAACCGGATATCAGCAACTAAGCGAGGTCGTAGGAAAATAGTTGACATATACTCTGATACTGATGATGATGATGATGAAGATATTGATACCGACGGAAAGGATAGATCGCAACCATTTACTGCATCGAAAACTAATTTTATGTCATCCATACCATCCGATCTTGAAGATATTAGTAAAGATAGTTGTTTCGGTATCGAAGAAACTGGCGTTGCGTCTAAGTTTGTATCCGAAATAAAGACTGATGCTAAGGAGGAAACGGAAACAGAATCCCGCCGATCGCCTACACCTGTCCCGCCACCGGATTACAACGAGGAACCGGTTCAGAAGTCCGACGATCCGAGTAAAGCAAAACCGCATTTTGAATATGATCGTATTTATAGTGATTCTGACGAAGAGCGCGAATATCAGGAAAAACGGCGTAGAAACACCGAGTATATGGCTCAAATCGAGCGAGAATTTTTAGAAGAGCAGCAAAAAAATTCACATCAGACAGATAATACATTAAAGATGGATCTAAAACTGGAGATTAATAAAGTATCAAGTTTTGAAATGCCTGAAACACCTGATATTACAAAAGTGCCTCCGACACCAGGCGCAAAATTAATATTTGAGGACTTAACATTCTACAAGAAAGATGTTTCAGATGGCAATGAGGAAAGCAAACATTTTGTGTGCACAGTAAAGCCTCAAATTGGTGTAAAATGTGAGGATAACACGAATGTTCCGTTCAATAGCAAAGCTAATCCGGTTTTGAAAACGGGTGCTTATGAAACACAAGTTTGTAATGGAAAACAATCACCTGCATCCTCAGACAGTGGATCGAGTCAAGCATCCCAAGCTAGTCAAGTGGCTTTAGAACATTGCTATTCCTTGCCACCGCACGCACAAGGTGATTATTCCGCCGGTTCTGCAGTGGATCGGTTTGATTCGAATAACAAAAAAGAGTCGGATGACATGCAAGTTGCAAGGCCAGGCCCAGGAAGACCTCGCAAAGATTCTGTTCGTGCTCAAAAGAAAAAGAAGGAAATGACTGGCCGACAGACCAATAAGAAAAATAAAATTCAGTCACTGAAGCATACGCATTCCGAGTTAGTTCGACAAACTTCCAACTTTATTCCGTGCGAAATGTTTAATACCCGTGATCAAAACGAGGAAATGGTAATTTTATACAGTTTCCTTACCAAAGGCATTGATTTGGAGGACATCAAGTACATTAAGACAAGCTATATCGAGCATTTACAAAAGGAGCCATATGCGTAAGCTAAGAATCTCATCAAAATTTCGTACATTATTTAATAATTATTTTGGTTTTCAATTTCAGTACGTTTTTAAACAATACTCATTGGGTTAATCATTGCACCACAGACAGGGCATTTTGGCCCTCTCCTCCCAAGAAAAGGCGCAAGGATGACGAACTGATGCGTCATAAAACTGGATGTGCACGTACTGAGGGATTCTACAAGTTGGATGTACGTGAAAAGGCTAAACACAAATATCACCATGCTAAAGCCAACACGCATGATGCGCAAAATGAAGATAAGAGCGATGAGCCGACGGCACTGACGAACCATCACCACAACAAGCTAATATCAAAAATGCAAGGCATTTCTCGCGAAGCTCGCTCGAATCAGAGACGTCTTTTGACGGCCTTCGGTTCAATGGGCGAGTCTGAGCTTTTAAAATTCAATCAGCTCAAATTCCGTAAAAAGCAGCTTAAATTTGCAAAGTCAGCAATCCATGATTGGGGATTATTTGCCATGGAACCAATAGCGGCGGATGAAATGGTTATTGAATATGTTGGACAAATGATTCGACCAGTTGTCGCTGATTTAAGAGAAACAAAATATGAGGCAATTGGCATTGGTAGCTCATATTTATTTCGAATTGATATGGAAACTATAATCGACGCGACAAAATGTGGCAATTTGGCAAGATTTATAAATCACAGCTGTAATGTAAGTATTACGTACGTAAAAATTGATTCAATTGTTAATTTCATGTTTTTTGGTTGCAGCCAAACTGTTATGCCAAAGTCATTACCATAGAATCAGAAAAAAAAATTGTTATATATTCAAAACAACCCATTGGAATTAATGAAGAAATTACTTATGACTACAAATTTCCTTTAGAAGAGGAAAAAATCCCATGTCTTTGTGGAGCTCAAGGGTGTAGGGGTACGCTTAACTAAAGCAGATAAACTTCGGCTTTAGAATATGATACAAAACTACTGAACATAAATGTTAATGATTGGTTTGAGTTATAAGATATAATTACTGATATAAGGAGTACACAATATTATTTTATAAATGCAGTTACATTTAAATAGAAATTGATTTTTTTCTTAAGTAGCATTAAAGCATTGGCTTGTCCGTTAATTTTAAATCAAAAGTAGATTTCAGTTTATAAGATTATCGTACGTAAAGTTTTGGTTAATAGCGTTAAAATTTAACATGATAAGTACATACATATATTGGATATGCCACACAAGCGATTTATGTTTACACTGTAAATTAAATAATAAAATATCATACAAGAATAATTTTTTCGCAGTGCGAATATCGTAACGAAAAACTACGAACGGATTTTCTCAGACCAGATACGGCATTAAAATATTCATATACTTAGGTTATCCAATTTTAATGCATTCTTTTTAATAGCAACAGTTGTGGCTTGTAAATACATACAAATCTATTAATGAATGCATAACGTGTATTAAAATAGAATATGAATAATCTGTATAAAGTTAAATAACACAAAAGCATGTGTAAGTTTTTCCTATTTGTATTAAATACATTATTTAAAACTATATGAAAATAATTGTTATTTTAACATTTTAATTTAAATCTGGCTCAAGGATTTATTTAACATCATTTAAAATCCAGGAAAATCACTTTCATACTTAGCATACGAAACTCAATTTACACACGAATACACACATTATGAAAGAACAGCGATGGATTGAAATGCGCTGATGTACAGAAATATGAGAACGATTTCGTTATGTACAAGTGCCCCTCGCAAAAAATAAATTATTATAGAAATAGTATTAAAACCGATAAATTTCAGGACTTCTGAAAGCACTTTTGAGAGACAAGAGTAATAAAAATAATTGTATTCCTTATCTAAATAATACATTTAAAAATAGGAACCCACTGGTGATTATCGATATGCAGCGGAATGCCCAAACAAATTGAAAGAGATGTCTCCGACCCATATGGTATATTTATTATTGGAAACCATTAATGACCCAATAGTTCAAATAGCCATGTACGTCTGCATATTTCTATACGAGGTAAGCCCTTAGCGAAGACGCTATTGTAATAAAAGTTTAAAAATATCCAATAATTTTGTGCAGTTCGCATTAGATATCGAAATCGGCCCGATTTGATTAACTGACATAGGAACCATATGTCGACAGATGAATTATTGTATAAAAAAATATTTTTTATTTCCCAAAATATCTTAATCAACCTTACTAGTTACAAGTGTTATTATGGTCCTAATATTTTTCGGATAGGTTATTGAATACAGAAAAATAATCAGTACATGTTTTAATATATGATGAAACTGTTATCTTCGGTGTGTTTAAGTTAGCCGGTATTTCTATTTTTCAGCTTTTATCATATGTTCAGATCAGAATATATTACTAAGCAGACAATATGCAGTCGGCCTCAAGCTATACTGACCCCATAAGGTACGGTATAGCTATATCGACTCCACTTTTGGTGCTCAGGATCAGGTGAGCAATATACATACTTATTTGGTTATGAGTCTCCTCAATGCCTTGCACAATTCATCGCAAAATGAGAATATCCAATGGTAAATAGATATTAATAAGATATTTAATGTCTGGAGTACTTGCCAACTACAAATAGCACTGCATACTAAAATCAAAAGATGCAGGCAACGAATGCAATATTGATTTACTTAATTAGATTCGAAATGCTTAAATGCTTGTCACATAATCAGTTTTTTTAAACATTTACCTATTGTATTCGATGAGTATTTTGGTTACAAAATTGATGTCTTCAAAAACAAATTGAACTATTTGAGCTTTGTTTACATAATAAAGCCCATAAATATACAACTTTCATCATTTTTGGCATAGAAAATCGGAAGACAAACACACAATTGCTTAAGACGAAATGTAAGCGATTTATTGCAAACTAGTTTTTAACGTTATTTGCATATCCAATTGTGCTTGAGCTATGTCTCCCAGTGCAAGTTGGATTTTTTCTAGCAGCAACTCTCCTTTTTGAACGACGTGTTCAAGTTGCTCTGCAGTTTCCTGGTTTTCAATCTCTAGCCGCTTAAGGCTGGAATTCTGTAGCTCAATAGAACTCTCTTCATTGGGCAATGACTCAATTAAAGTATCGATATCCTTAGCACATCGAGCTATTAGTTGTGCAAAAAGCTGTGCATAATCTTCCTGCGGCGGGTTTTGTATGGGTGTCTGCGAGCCTGTCCTGTCGAAATTTGCAAACTTGCTGGGGTAGGAGGTTTGCTGGATTACACCAATAGCGTTGCAGAAGTGCTCGGCTTGCTAAAACAGAAACAATTAAACATTTTGCTATCAAATTAAATCTTAGACTTGACTCTATACTTCCATACTTGATTAACAGTGTCCTGAAGCTGTGTTAGCCTGTCTGCCATAGTTATACTAGTTATCTTTCCTTAAATTTTCATATTTTGCAAGGCTTGGAGTGCTGGGCGAAACATCGTTGTAACATCGATATATCGATATTTTGACCATGTTTTCCAGCACTACTTTAATGAGTTTGTTTTTTCGGGATGGCAACTACGTTGATGTATCGATTTAATTTATGATATTATTTCTGTATGCAGACAGGTTATACGATATATGTGCATCCATATAACAGCGATCTTTTTCAAAATACACCTGTTCTCTTGGCTGCTGTAATTAAAAATATCAAGGTCGTGTTCGCGTTTCGGAATGCATATATCCGCTCCAATTTTGAAAGCGGACGTTCTGTTACTCCCATTTCCGAGATTGAAAATGTTTGCATGTGAAATTTGACGCTGAGTGATCTTATTCTTAATGATCTTAACTTAATTTTACAATATTATTTTTAACAGGCGGTATGACTGACTTTTCATGTGCGTAAATTTATTATTGTTCTGGGTAGATAAGTGGCCTAAAGCTTCGCTGATGCTCTGACAACCTGGTAACCTGAGATAAGACAACAGAACCTGTGATACTGTTACAGTGTTATTATTATTAATAAGCTATTATTTATGATGATTGAGATCATATAACGCATTTTCATGTATGCGTGCATCAAATTTATTAAAATACAATTAATTAGCGAAATGTGTAAGTTAATATGTATGGATTTCATTAAAATTTATTTCGTAGAGCTGATAGTCATACGGTGACTAGCATGGGTGATATGCAGCTGAAGGCACTAAAGAACATAAAACGTACAACAATTAACGAACAATTTCTTCGCTAGTTAAAATTGTTTCACATGTTTTTCGAAGGGATCAATCAATCTCCGACTCCGTGTAATTACTGTTATTTTAAAATAAATTTAATAAAATATAATAATCTTGAAAATAATATTTTAATTTTTTTTAATTTGATTGTCGGTCATTTTTAAATTGTAATTTTAATTCTTTTCACCGGGTTTGCTTACATTTTCGCAGTGAATGGCAAATATTTTTAATGGAGGATCAAAAATACGAACAATATTTTGAGTGCAACAAAATGATTTAGGAACATCCCCTAATGATGTAGAAATAATGCTGCATTTTCGGAGCCGCAACACGTTAGCAGCATCATCAAAACCGATGATTGATGCTAAATGTCACTCTGTGGCAATCCAGCATAATATAATATTCAGCAGCCATTGATTGCCAAACACATTTTGAGGGGAATTAAGACATAAAGCGATGGACATCTAATGATACACATTATAATTCTAGACGGTCCAAAAGTTTTTTCAGGAAAAATCATTGAGATTGACCAGGAGGCTTATGGTGCAGCAGTCCCCTAAGACCTGCGAGCGAGAATGATAGCATCAAAAATGGATAAGAGCGAATTACTTTTGTCCTTGATATTTTTAATAGGTGCAGAAAAATAGTCACTAATTTTGAAAATTTGATTTCGACTAATTTCTCTTAAAGATTATCGTATGCGTTTCGTGGTCATGCTTACATCCATCATCTACGCCTCTAAAAATTCTGAATCGCTTGTATCTTTCAGAAAAATATGAAGTGGGAACTGGCCAAGGGTGTGGTTCAACAGTCTGTCCGAAAACGAAAACCCAACGATTGGTCACATTATGTTAAGCCAGCTTGTACGACAATGCTCTGTTATAGGAAAAAATGTTCCAATCTGAGATTAACATGAGTATATGAGTTTCCTATTCGGATTCCCTTTGTATATACAGTGAGAGACAGCTCAAGTCGACCAGTGTCAAAGAAAAAAAGTAATTGCCTACCATAAGCCAATTATTTATTATTTTTCAAAAATTCCAAAGACCGATGGTAGGTACATATATTAACCACCAAAATTAATATATGGCCCTAATACACTGAGGTTTCCCCACCTGCTAGGTGGGATTATGTAAGAAAGTAGCCTCTTTTGAGGGGTATAAAAACTTAAATAAGGATGTTAATACTTAGTATGATATACTTTAGCCTTAACAACTTCCCTTAACCTATTATTCATGGAAGATACCAACTTCCTGGTAGCTTCTGGCCTGATTTTGCTCCACTCATCCCGCAGAGCATTTTTGAGGTCTTCTTTGCTGGATATGCTGTGCTTCCGGATGTTATTTTCCAGCAGAGCCCACAAATTGTCAATAACATTTAAATCTGGAGACTGGGCAGGTGGAATTATCATGTGGGGGCAGTTCCTGATGAGCCAGGACTGTACTATCTTGGCCTTATGCTTGGGATCGTTGTCCTGATTGAACCGGAAAGTATGTCGGATTCCTAGCTTCTAGGCACTTTGGAGTAAATTTTCCTTTGGTATGTTGAGGTACACACTCTTGTCCATAGTTGTCTCAATGAACACCAAATTCCCGAATCCGGCTGCCGAGATACATACCCATTCGATGTCACTTCCCCCACCCTGCTTGATTGTTGCCTTTACGTGTTTGGGATTCAGGTCAGTATTGGACTGTCGCCACACACAATTCCGTCCGTCTGAGTCAAAAATGTTGAATTTGGACTCATCTGCAAATATGACTGTGTTCCAGAACTCCAAATCCTTGTCCAAGTGGTTTTTGGCGAACGTCATCCAAGTCCCTTTATTTTGTACGCTTATAAAGGGCTTCTTCCGTGGTACTCGGGCATTAAAGTCATGTTTGCGCAGAAACCTGCACACAGTTTCCACACAGCACTTTTTCCCCATTTCATCCTGTACCTGTTGAGTCACTTTTGGTGCCGATAGCTTGGGATTTCCCCTTATTTTCCTGATGATCCTTCGCTCCTCCTCTTCGCTGAAAATCTTGTTTTGTATACTGTATATACAATCCGCAAAATTCGATTGAATGAACTTTAGTTTTTCCTTATAAACTTAAAAATACAATTTTTTAAATTTTACACGTCAAATAAAATAAGGATTAAATTTGTAATATCAACATAACATTTAGCCGGCTCAAAACTCATTCATATTGCTTATACGAAATATCAGTCGCGGGTCGGAGTCCCGCTGTAGGCATGGTTGGTTGGTGTTGTTTCGTTGTTTAGTCATCTTCTTTTGCTTCTTCTTATTCTTCTACTATTAATCTCTGTCTTATCACGCTTTCTTTGTGATCTTCGGTATCACAACGGTCCAAAACGGGCCAACCGATAAAACCTAGTCGAACATTAATTTTTTTTACAATTTTTGTTTGTTTTTAAAATGAGTTTAATGAGAAAAATTCTAATAAATAAAAAATTAGTAATGTGTTCTGCCCCCAGATTTGTTTATAACTGAACAAATTCGATTGGACATCGATTCAACAATTCTTTAGAACTCAGGTTGTAGGATTTTGGACCATTCTATAACGACAGCCTTCGTAGCTGCTCAACTGTACCAAACTGACGATAACAAAATTAAACTCAACGGAAAATACGTATGTATTGTCTGGTAGGTTAGAGTAATTTGTACTATCCCATTCAAAATTGTTGTATGAAACTAATCTATTTCTACCTATAAAATATAAAATATTTATTCTTTATTATCCCATTCAAAGAGATTCCATGCAACGCTCTACTTACTTTGCCGAAGGCCTTAACTTCACTTTAGGAAATGATATCACGTAGATGGGTAACTGAGAATTGGAGGACAGCAGTCAATTCAATCAGTTTATAGTATAAAGCAGACATACTCGCGGTTTGCTTAATAGCTACTGAAAGAGGAGGGCTAGTTGGAAATGAGTTAATATCCATGGGCAGTTTTTAAGAACTAGAACTGACCTTGGCATTGCCATCATGACGAACTTCAGATGAATGGAAAAATTGAATTTCGCTCACAGATTTAGGTGAAGGTGTAGATGAGGAAGTCAAATAGGGATTGGAACCACACTTCAAGATTAACACGTCCGGATCATCAGATTTAATTCTTCTAGTTAGCGTACGTCATTCATCTATTTCTTGACTAACAAGAACAGTTTTAATGAGTATTGTTTTTTTTTATTTCGAAAATCATACCCTTAAGGTATAGGCATTAGAGGGTTCGAAGACCCAGAGAGGGTAGAGAAACCAGGTTAATGGGATGTGGATTTCGATTAAAAAAAGTTTAAGCTCTCCAATGAAACTGTAAAAATTGCTGAAATTAATTTTTAACAAACTTAAAATTTATGGAAATATAGGCGCCACGTTCGAAAGCTTACAACCGATTTGATTTTCTTATAAGCCAGGGGAATCAAACCGTAAACCAAAATCAGTTTCGATTCTAAGTGACGATATCACCAAGACATTTTGAACGTGACATAATTATAATTTATTACTTAAGGATTTGTTATATTAATATTGAAAGAACAAATAAGAACACAAGTGAAAAGATTTTGAAATGTTTGGGATAATTGCAACCTTTAGCGATCACAATTTTTTTTGTACATTTTTCATTTCCTTCGAGCTTCAACTTAAATTTTTCATACCCGATTGCAATATTTTTTTATTTAATTGTATTGCAACCGAATTAAACAAAGACATCGGAAGAAGTCAGCAAAAAAAAAAATGGGTATTCAATTGTTACCATCCTACGCCGTACTAACTTCTTCATCTAATAATTTAAATATATAAATAAAAAATAGCAAGGAAAAAATAATCGTTGACAGAGCAAGAAAAGAGATACATTTGCAAGTTTCAAAAACACAAAAGAGAAACTGCAAAAACCATTTATTTGTAAAACGTACGCATTTTTTTATTATAATCTTATTTAATAATTTTAACATCTGAAAAATAATTTGTGCTTGTATAACAGGAAAATTGTAAAACATAATCGTTGAAATTAAATTTTATATAAATAAAAGGAAGATTATTAAAAATTTGCAACATAATTGAAACGTCAAAATAACTATTGACCACAAACATCTTCCTGCAGACCTTGCATAGTTTTAGATTAGGAACTTTATCAGATATATGTATACTTGCCTTATCACTTACCTTTCAGAAAAGTTAAATACTTCTTCAAAAATTTACTTCGGTAATATGTATTTCTCAGAATAATTCTCTTTATTAGTTCCATTTCATTCTTTTGTTTTTTTTTTCTTGATTTATATAACTTATGTATAATTTTATCAGTTTCTTGCAATTATCAGATATTCATAAATATAAATATATATATATATACATATATATTTATATATATATATATATTTATATATACACTTAAGTTATATGTATCTTATTTTCATATCATTGCTGCTGCCATTCCGTTTTGTTTTTTGTGTTTATTATTCATATTTATATCTTTTTATATACTATGTTGTATAGATATTTTTTTATATTTACCTTAAAGCTTAGCATTTTTATATACTTTTTCCCTCAGTTATATTTTTGATAATTCCCGTGCCAATTTTGGCTTTTCATATATTTATAATTTTCTGATGGTAAAGCTACAAACTGTCATCTTTAAATATATTTAAAAAAAAAAACAATATTAAAATACGAAAATTTGTTGATTTTGTTCGTGTTATTGCATGCCAAATATATTGTTACTAAACTTAAATATCTCAAAATAACAAGAGGAAGCTTTATACATTGCTAAGCAGCTGACTTATTGAACACTTGTTGTGACTTTATTTAGGTTAATGTATCTTGTTAAAAGTGGAACAAAGCTTACCCCAATGTCTGTCTGTCTGAAATAATTCCCTGCAATCTAGCCTAGTCTATTTAGCACCTGGGCGGGGACTACATTGATTGGGTAAGTAAATTAATTGGAAACAATAATATTCAAAAATAAAAACAGAACAAACAATTGGTTTTCAAAATTATAGAAACGCCTTTTATTTAACTTTTTTTTTAACTATTTAGGTTTGTGTATAATTTTAAATTTTTCTTTACGTTACTTTTATTAAGTATTTTATTTTTTTCGGCAATATTAAAGGTATATTGTTATTGTATTTGTTATGCTTTGTTAAAGTTAATTAAAATAGTTGTTGCTCTTATATTTGTTTCCATATCTCTTGTTCCATATGTACTATGTATATCTATTTAGATTCAAACTAGCTTTACCATTTTTTCATTAAATATATATTCACTGTTTTTTTTTCATTGTTGCAGAAAGTTTACGCTTTTAATTACATTATAGTTTATTTATGTATATATACATATATAATATTTGTGTATATAATTTATAAGATTTCTTCCCGATATTATCATCAATATACTCTTTTATAAGTTTTTACAAAATACATATTTTCTTGAATCTGACAACAAAAGCTTTAAGCCCAAAATCAAATGTTAAATTCGGTAGCAATGCACAACATGAAAAAAATCAAATGTGAAAATACAAACGTTCGATTATGTAATGTATTCGCAAGTTTTAAGTTTTATTTTTGAAAATGTTTCCTTAGCACAAACCAGAGAGACTAATTGATAGTGTGAAATCCCCAAATAGACAAATCCTCAATTCAAAAAATACTAGAACAGCAAACAGAATACAAAATCGTTAATGTTAAAACTAATGGTGCTTACAATACGATAAAAGCATGTACGCATATTTGTCGACATGTTCATACATGCATGGTTAATTAATTGGTAATTATTTGCCTTTTCACTTTCATTATTAAACAAAAACAGAATTTCAACTAAAACGTACTAGAGCATTTCAAACTATAATATTATAATACACTAATTCTAAACCAAAACAAAGTTTTTTCTTGAAATTTGTTGTAAAATTTATATTAGTTTCTTTTGATAGCCACTTGTAGATAAACTGACCACGAAACCTGGACCCCCACTAACTGGACCCTTTAACCGATCGATCTAATGCTCCCTTTATCAAATGACAAATGTCAATCGGAGACTGTGGATAAGGGATCCAAGCAGTATCCTGTAATTTATAGATTTATTTTTCATTTTGTGTGTGTGTATATATTTAATAAGTTTACTTTAATGCATACAATTTTACTAATTAATTTTAAAGTGTTTACTGAATTGTGATAAACGTATGTGTATAGCTTGAATATTGATTTTTTTTTTAAATTTTTAGAAATTGTTAAATGTAAACGACTAAATTACCTTGTATTAAAACTAAAATGACAATTTTGCTGTTCTGGTTTGATGTCGTTCTTCAGTTGTATTTTGTTTCGTTTTGTTTTGTTTTGAGAACGGCTCCGATTTTTTCTCAATCAAATTTATAATAATGTTTGTACATTTTTTATACGACTGGCTTTACAAAATTATGTTGAAGTAGCTGGTTTTGTACAGTTTTATTGAAATCTTTGTTTATTGTATATGGTTTTGCTTTGCTATTGCTTTAATTAGTTTTTTTTTTTGCTTTACCCTTCCACTAGAAACAACATTTAAAGAAGGCACCGAAATGTATCAACCGCATAGCAGAGGGACACGAGTCGTTGACTAGCAAAAGAACTAGATTAACAAACCAATATACATACATATATATATATATATATTTAATATACATAGATATATATAAATATATATAGGATTCACACTTGCTTCCATCGCTTGTCTACCCTTTGTGTTTTAAAGTGTTTGCTAATATTGCACATATGTGTCCCTTCCATACGGGTGCCTTCTTTAAAGTAGCTTACATGTTTGATTATGGTTACTATGATCACTGCCTCAAATAGCTTTGCTTAACTGTTCCTGCGTAATTTGTGGTGGCTTTAGCATATTTACTCAACATTTACTGAATTTGCATTTCTTTTTTCTTTCTTTAATTTCTAATGCTAACAACAAAATTTATATCTACATATGTAATATTGTAACTGTAATAAAATTGTAATTACTAAAAGGAAGAAAGCAAAATGAAAAGATCTTTTATGTATGCCCGCTATTTTTTTTTAAATATAAACAAAGAAAAAACTAAATAACGCTTAAAGCAATATGAACCTAGAAGAGACAAACCATATATATTTACACAGTTTTCAGATTTTTATATAATTTGCAAAGTAGTTACCATATTTTTTTTTTTTAAAGTAACATACAATCAATGTTCATAATGTGCATATACTTCTCTCTGCGTATTTAACGTATGTATGCATATGCCATTATTTGCATCTCCTTTTATATTTTTTATGTGTTTTTGTGTGTGTGTTCATTAAAAATCAAAATCAATTAAACATGTGTGTAAAATATTTTGTTATTTAGATTTGGGACCAAGTAAAAATATGAATTGAAAAACGCGCAACTTGCACTGCATAAGCCTGCTTTGTTTAACTAGTTAATTATATTTAATTTTATATACTTAGTGTTTTAACACGCTTTCATTCATCACTCCCGTGTGCTCTAACTATATATATTTTTTTTCAGTTTTTTTTTTCATTGTTTGCCCAAAAGGAATTTTACATTGGTTTTTTTTTATGTTTTGCCTT
This sequence comes from Drosophila trichaetosa, assembly GCA_035043205.1. Taxonomy (NCBI): domain Eukaryota; kingdom Metazoa; phylum Arthropoda; class Insecta; order Diptera; family Drosophilidae; genus Drosophila; species Drosophila trichaetosa. The sequence goes on from JAWNNE010000152.1 coordinate 280,833, forward strand.
TTTACGTTTTTTTTTTTTTACATTTTGGTTTGTTTTGTTTTTGTTTTTAATACATATACATACATCATTAATTAATCAATAATTAAAAATTATGAAATAGTTGTTGCCTATGCGGTTTACTGTTGTTGTTGAGTTAAATTTTAGTTTTAGTTGTTTTTTTTTTAATTTGCGCTTGCATTTGAATTTTTGTTTTTCTCTTTTTTTCTATATGCAACACATAACAAACAAACAAACACAAATTACACATGTTGTCCTACATAAAATTTATCTTCTTTCGTGTACTTTTGATAACAATGTTCTCTAGAGTGTTTTTTATTCATTTTTTTAGGAGTTGTTCTTACAATTGTATTGGTGTACGAAGGTTTTCGAATACAAACAAATTAGCAACTTGCGTTTTGGAATAACAACTAGGTTTGTTTTTTGTGATGAGTCACACTTCAAAGCAGCGAGAAGAGGAAGAAGATTTGTAGCTATTACTGTTACTTGCTAACGCGCTGATACGCGTCTGGTTCAAGTTTGACATTATGACGATGTGGAAGATGTTGACTTTGATTTTGTGTGTTGTAGTTGCTGTTGCTGCTGTTGTTGCTGTTGCTTGCGCTACTTCGTCGTCGTCCTTGTTATTGTTGATTGTGGTTGATGTTATTATTCCGAGAGCTGATGTTGCACAGTTCCTGTTGCAGTTGCTATTATTGTTGTTTGTTTGCGTTGCGTGGTATTTGGTTAACGTTTCTGTACTATTGTTGCTTGTTATTGTTTACATTATAGTTAAATTACAATTACAATTATTTATAGTATTTATATAAAATATACATATATTTATATATATACACACATATGAATTTATATGCATCGATATATATATATATATATATGTGTGTATGTGTGTGTTGTGTGTGAGTGGTGTGTGTATTCTTGTTGTTTCTTTATGTTTTGGAGCTTTTTGTTATATATCGATTTGTTGGTGCGTAGCGTGTATGTGTGTTTGGTGTGTGTGTGTGTGTGTTTGGTGTGTGTGTGTGTGTTTGTGTGTGCGGTGATTGTGTTTAGTATATACTATATTATAATGTGTAGTTGTTATTATTCCTACGGCTACTGTTACTGGCACAATCTCGCGGGCAAATTCAAATCTTTTGAATTTTTTCACCAACCACAACCGGATTATTGCGCCGAATCTCCTGTGCGCCATGCTCTCTGTAGTCGAATGTGCAGTTATGTTTATCGGAATAACGATGCACGGCACAGTACAAACCGCCGCAGCGACACTGAAAGCCTACAACAACAAAAACACGATAACAATTATTACTATCGATTAATCGATTTGTGCACACACCAAACCAAAATAATAACAACAATAACCAACAAAAACTTACCAGTGAGGCCAACTTTCTTGCGGCATTCACCACATCGATTCTTCTTCTTTTTGGCGTCTTTATCATCCTCCTTGTCCTTGTCATCCTGCTCGCTGGCAGCAGAAGCAGCTGCTTGTGTATTGGAAGTATTTGGACCGGACGCCGATATTATGGCTTCGCTATTGGTTTTGGCTGAGACGGTGGCGGCTTCCTCAGTGATTTTCTGCACAATATGTGTGTGTATGAGATATGTGGGAAAAAAAGATGGAAAAAACATGAGTCAAAAAGTCAATCAGTGCACAAAAAAAAACAATCTACAATCTCTGCTCCAACTGTTTTTTTATATTGAAAATACTTGTCTACGTTTTATTTTGGGCAAATTCTCTCTCGATTTAGATTTAAGCGATCCCCACTCTCTCTTTTAGCCCCCCCTTTAAGCCCGCTTAACCTAAGCAAGCAAGCCGTTTAACATATTTATGTGTTGTGTTTTGTGATTGACTCGGCGTTTTTACCCGCTTCTTGGCAACGATGGTATCATCATCATTATTACTAGATATTGTAGACGCCTCCAAAGACTTCGATTTATTTTGCTGGACCAGCTCACCGCCGCTGCTGGTTGTTGCACTTTCATCCTTGCGTTTGCTGTGCTGGGAATCCGACGGCTTCCGCGTCGACTGATCAGATTCATCGCCTTTGGGCTGATGTTGGTCCATTGTGGTTGTGCGGCTCTGACGAAGCTTATTGGTCCTCTCGGCTTTGCTGCTGCTACTGCAAATGGTTAACGGTAACGTCTTCGTCTTGCCGCCTTTTACTATTTTCTCCTGCTGTACGGAGTAGGCCAGTCGCGGTGCAGCCCTGCTGCTGCTGGCAGCTCCAACCGCCGCCGCGCCACCAGCTCGAATACGGGATTTCTTAGCCTTGTTGGACTTGCGCACTTTGCCAGCAGTGCCTGCAGCAGCAGCTTCTGCAACAATCGGTGCTTTTTTTTTGGGTGCTACGCAAATTGGCGGCGCCTTGCGGCCGATGCGTATTGGCGCTTTAACGGGTTCGACGTCTACGATGACGCCGTGCTGCTGAATGTTCCGGCCCAGAATTGAGATTGAGGGTGGATGTGTGGAAATGGACAGATCTATTTTGTTGGCAAGAGATACAGCAGAACTCTTCCCGCCGGACGACGGCCAGCGCTGTTGGGCCTTGGTGTTGTTGTACCTTAGTTCCTTGACGTGATTTTTCACCTGCAGCTCTCTAATGCGCAAAGCCTTCCGGTCGCTAGTTTTGGACGGAAACGTGTGCACATTAGTCGAGAATTTAACCTGACGCGAACCACCTTTAACGTCAGCTGCTTCTGCTCGACTGATTGCTCCGCTTTTGCGAGCCAGCGAGCTCTTTTTGATCTGAGATTGTGCTGTACTTGATGATATCGGCGGGACACGCACCGACTTGGACGACTTGACACCGGAGCCAGAGCGAGAGCCAGAGGTGTTGACGGTGGTGCCTCTCCGCTTACGTTTTGTTGTTGTTGCTGCTGCCACGTCTGCTGAGGGAGCGCAGGCGGTAAAAACGAGAAATTAGATTAGCCGACTGCCAGCCAAGCAATTTAAATACAACCGTGTACCCTTTGACAAATTATTACGGCTGCTGGGTGGAAGCCTCATTAGCGAAGGTGTACCAAGGCCACCAACTAATGCGCCAGCCAAGGCACGATCAGTAGTTCCTCTAGCCGATGCATTCGTGTGTCTTAGGCCATAAACTGCTGCTGTTGGCGGTAATTTGCTAGTAGCAGCAGCAGAGGCTGAAGTAGTTGCCTCAGTACTCCTCGACGGCTTAAGGGAACCACTTAAATTAGACATTTCAACGAATTGTAAATTTTGTTCGAGAAATTTTATAAGACAGCCAAATGTTGATTGTATCAATTCTATTTGTATTTTTGGGGACATAATTCCCTCTAGTGGCTGTCTCCCTGATGTTCATTTGAATGAAGGTTGACACAAACAACAGTGACGTCACGTTAAATCGATGCCAACATCGATATTCAATCGATATCGATCAAAAATAAAATATATTTTTTTTTTTTGGAGCGGGAGGGGGTTGACCGTTTTATTGCCTAGTTTTAACTGCTAACGGACAGAATGGATATAGCAACTCGGAAAGTGAGCCTGACAAAGAGAATATAAAAAAATATACTATAAAACTGCAGTTTTCATCTGCCATATAACGTGGTCAGATCTTTCAATTCAGCAAACAACACATGCATGAAAAAAGAGAGGTATTTCTGTGGCACCTGATATGATTTATGGTAATAGATATATTAAACAGTCAGTTACGTCCGGCTGCAACCTTGTTTAGTGGTAAAGCATATACTGACTTTTTCTACGTGGGACCTACAACTTTATAAATGTGTGCGATCGCAAAAACCCTTGAATGTATGTGAACACTCTATCCTTCAATTTAAATTTTTAAGTTTTTGGAACGGCAATATATACTTTCGCAGAGTAGGGTAGTTTAAATTTCTGATCTTCGTGACTGTAGACTATTTAACTTCTTAAGAACACATATTTTAAGAATTCATCAAAAGGAATCTAATTTAAAATTCTTTAAGCATCGCAGACCCAAAACTGCAATACTATACTTTTTGGGATTGCACACATCGGAGCCACAGTTACAATAATAATACCCTTTGTAAGGATACAATTCAATTGTTTTTATATAAGTTTTTTGTCATGGGGATACCCAATGTTGGTAATTTTGCCATTATTTAGCTTTACATAAGTCGCACTAATGGATCTATGGTTGGGAATTACCTTGTCAACTCCGCCGTAGTCCTCAGCGACTCGTGGTCAGCACAGCCAACATTCTCTATTTATTGGAACAATTACTTTTTAAAACACTTAACACTTACAAAATACTAAATTTATATATAAAAATATATTATACAGCTAGGCCTACTATTGAAAGTAGTTGGAACAAGAAAGCCCACCTCAACGGTTCTTTTTATCAAAAATATTAAGACATCCGGCAAAATCTCAGACTCCTCAAAGAGTCTAAATCATACTCACCTCTTTAACATCATTGTGTGATTGTTGTAAGCTTTGTACTGTGGGCTGTGCGGTATTGGTTGTTGCAATGGCCGGACTGAATGTGGGGCTAGGTTGTGGGCTTGGAACTGAGACAGGTGTGCTATTCACAGGTGGCTGTTGCTTTTTTCTAAGCGAGTCCTGCGCGGAGAGAAAGAGAACAAACTTTTAAGTGAAATCAAACATGACCAATTTTTATTATCGTACTCACCTTGTAGCAAACTGAACACAGACCATCTGTGGCTGGATTACCGTAGAAGCCGCATCCAGAGCGGCACATCGGTTGCATTGGATTCGACTCGCGTTCCATGATGGCTATTAAACCAACTTTGCGACTGTGTGTGTGAATGTGAATTCAAAAGTTGTTTTGACGATGGTCGTCTACTCTTCTCTTTGATTTCTGTTGTTAACTCTATCGTCCAGCGAAATATGTTGCGGGTATTTCCTGCTGTTTTGTACAGCTGCTGTGGCGGCGTCAGCAACTTTGACTCGTTTACTTTTGCGTTTTCTTTATTGTTGATTTCTGTTTGCCGTTATTATATATGTATATAATCAGTATTACTGCATTCACTAAACTCTTGCTTCCCGTCCAAATAATTAGCTTTTATTTATTTGCTTCGTAATTGTGATAAGCGGGGCCAAAGAAAGTATTTTCACTTAATCGCAAAACTGTAAGAAAAATAAGCAAATGCAAAACAAATTGTCAGTAAATTTGTATCGCTCAAAAATTAATTATTAAAAAAAAATAAGAATATATCGTATCGTAGCAGAAGAGAAAAATTATCAATGAATTGTGCAAAGCTCAATTTTCTTTGTAAATCGAAAGCTTTCTCAGCTTTGCAAAAGCTCCCTCTCAGCCCGGTCTTTGTCCTACCATGTGCAAGCAAGTTCAAAATGGACTGTTGCGATTCCTGAGGGGAGGGGTAGGAGAGCGAAAGGTGTGGTGGCTTAGTGTCTTCTAGCTTCGATGATATCAGAGAGTATGAGAAAGGGACCAGTTTGACCAGACAACGGTATTTGTTACCGCGTACAGACTTCACAACATGCCTTAAATAAAATAATTGTTATCGAAAGATGCAACAATGTTCCATACAAATTTTTTGATGGAGCAACAACAGCGAGCCTTACAGTTGCAATTGTATTTGGTACCATAAACAACATACAAAATTGCGTATTTTTTTTATTTTTTTTTTTTTTAGTTTCTCTTCAAGGCTGTCAACATACACTCAACACACAAATACAGTCGCACACAACACTCACACGTAAGTCCATACCACAAAACAACAGAGTAGCAGAGAAGTAAACCAAGCTCAAAAACCAGTTTCATCCACTATTCAGCTCCATATTCGAGAGTGAGAGCGAGAGCAAGCGAGAGAGAGCAGTATATGTCGCCCAATACATAGACAACAAATTAAACAAGTTTTATTAATCATTTTGTTAATACTAATAAGAGCCCCACCTCACGGACGCGGCGGTTACCGAAATTGTTATAAAACTGATATATTTAAAACTATGCCGAAGTAAGATTTGAAGTCAAATAATCAATTGTATGTGTTCCCTCCTTGTATCGATATGTATATGTATATTTGAATGTGCATATTTATATCACTTTCCCAATTCACGAAAACTTTACACCTTTCCCACACATACGCGCACACTTTGCTAAAAGTAGCAAAACAAACTCGAAACAGACAAGATAAAGTAAATCGATTTGGATATCTCGGCTGTACTTACAACTATACTTTTACTATCATGCAGAAAAAAATCTAATTTTGGAATTGTTTATAATCACCGTCTAGTCTACTGTAATGCAAAAAGCCAAAAAATTGGAAAAATATATCAAAGTTAACTTAAGTAAACGCGGAATATTTAGAAACAACCCAAAATTTTCATCTATTTCTTCAATGGCACATTCCAATGTTTCTTTGACGAACTTTAATTTTAATTTTTTGCTTTTCTTATCGATTTTTTCTAGCGACTGGATAATTATCTCAGCAGCTTCAACACTCGATGCCTCAATGAACGTGTCACATATAACAGTAGAATGTAAGAATGGTTCGCCTTTCGCATTATCAAAATTAAGCCAACAGATATTTTCGGCAACAGACGACAATAAAAAGCTAAAATATAGCATGTTGTTAAGAGGAGTACAATTACAATTAAAAGATAAATGAAAAAGGCTTATTAATACAGTGAGATAAGACGGGAGCACTATTATTTTGACCGAAACTGTAAAATTAGTACATTCAATCAAACATAGGGCAACCGAAATACAATAGCTGACAACAGACTGCTGTTAATTTCATTCACAAACGACATGTTAAAAAAATATATATATATTTATATATACATGCGTGTGTGTGTGTGTGTAGATAATTTCCGGCTGTTGCGGTTAATTGAAAACCAAAACAGCTGACTGTCAACGACAAGTCTTCTCTCCTCACTATCTCTATCTTTGGCACTCACCCCAATCATCAAAAAGTCAACTACAAATATAAATATAAATACATATGTAAATGTAGATATTCATATACTCACTCACAAATACATAAATCAACTCCCCACACAACAATTGGCTGTCGTGTGACGCTCTCAACGACGTAAGACAACCAAAAGTAAGAGAGAGCAGCAGCAGTTGTTTGTGAGCGAAAGCTTTTGCACATATGTACGTGCTTATGAGCCCATGTGTAATGTATGTACATACGTCAACCAAACTGAGCAAAGAAGAAAGCTATCTTCGGTACGGTCGAAGTCTAAATACCCTTTACCAAACCCAAACCCATTTTCTGGATGTTTCTATGCTTCTTAAGATGTAGAAAAAGAGGATAAAATCAGCTCAAAAATATATACGTTTCCAAACCACAAAAGCTTCAGATACAGATATCGATAACACACAGCTATGCTTCAAATCGCTAGAACTTATTTTAACTCAGTAAATTAGGAAAATAACCACAATTCAGCGTAGAGTCAATCATTCTGAAAGATGGGAACTGGTGACACCCTTCAAGGATTGTTCGATTTCCAATCCAAAACGGAAAAAAAAATGTGTAGCACCCATGCCTATAAAGCAGCAATTAGCGGCATAAGTACAAACGTAAGCAAGCACACAGTTGTTAACCAAAAAGAGGGAATCAAAGTGACGTCATTGTTGCTTTTATCAGAATTAAATTATCACACACCCGCGTTGGTTGCCCACAGTAACCAATGTTTGCATGCATTTATGCATGTATATAGTACATACTTATGTATGTGCACGCTAAATGCCAAATGCGCATTTGGGAGAATTGCATAAGAGAAATAAAAACAGTGCCAAGCACTAAGTGCAAACAACAGCAACAACACCAACAAATAAAATGTAAAAGCGCACTCCGCTGCAATAGCAACAAGTAGCAAGTAGCCAGCAAGAGTATTCTAGTGAAGAATGCTCACTTAGGAGGTTATTAAGTACCCAACAAATGCCCTTGTCAGACGACCGTTTTTTTGTCAACTCTTTAATGCCATTCACACTGGTTAACAAACATTTATATCGGTGTTCAACCCTGAGTATTACTATCCACCGCGTCCCGCTCTAACTTAACAAATGAAAAAGAAAGCACAAATTGTTTAAAGATTCTTTACGCACGTTTAACAAAACTGCGATTAATTCATTTTTATTTTAAATCTGATATGCATCTATTTTTGCAGACAGGTTTTTTATTTTTGCCACCAAATTTTCAAGGTAAATGGCCAGACTCGATAGAATCCAGATAGATCGATCCTTTGTGTAATGCGCAATCAGCGTTAACTTAAATTATAAATTATATACACAACCTAGTGAAAAACAAACGCAATTTTCATAACATTTGTAATTCTTGCTATTTGAGCAATTTTAAATTTTCAATGTTTATTTAAAAACGTCATAATTCAGTGTGACTATTTTTCGAATGAATTAGGGATAATTTCCTTGAGATGCCGGAAAATAGATTTAATGCTCGATGTCAAATTTTGTAAGTCCTAATCATATTATTATATATTTTTTTTTTTAACAATTTGAAATTTTCTGATTAGGAAGACCGAATTTAAGTAAATAAGTTAAGTAAGTTTAAATGGTGGAATGGCCAGGGGCACTCTCCCTATTTTAACATGTTTTTATACATTTTGTGAATATAGTACTTTTCTAACTGGCCCATCACTTATGTTCACTTTATCTTCTACAAAGAATCCATGTGCTAAAAAATCTATATTTCTTTTGAAACTTTTTGTATACATTGTATAATATTTTTAAACCTTTTTATTGTCGGCCAGTTATTTTCACATTTTCGCAGTGAATGTCAAAAGTGATAATTGATGCTTATTGTGTGGTGAATCCAGCATTATGTTAATTACATTTGTGATCGATGTCCAGATGCATTTATTATAGCTATTGCATTTGCATGAACGCTTGTTAAGCAACACTGTATGTTATTTTGTGCATACAATGCATGCGTACATAATCGAGAAAATGCACGTGTGATGAAGAACTTAGCAGTGTAGAATGAAAACATGATTTGTCTTCTGATTGACTGCAATATTAAAACGATTGGAGGACTAACACAAAATAAATGTTAATGTGTTGTTGTCTTGTATTGAAATCACGCAATATACTACAACAGTGAATAAGGTGCAGGTAAGGTAAATACCAAACACATGGGGGCCAACAGTTGAGTCACATTTTCATATTGATGAGCGAGGTAAACGGACAGACACAAAACGCATAAACACAAACACGAACGCCATGCCTGTAGAAGAAGCGGAGATGAAAAGCTCAACATCAGCTCCACCGCCGAAATGAATGGTTAAAAACTTTATCACAGCTACAAACTCAAGTCAGAGAAGAGCGCGTAAACAAAATGGCGGTCATCTGAGCTTGGCCATTGAGCCTTAGCCCCGGCTCAAGAATGTGGCTCTCTTCCGGCCGCAACTGGAGAATGAGAGTACTTAAGTCATGTGCAAAGAGTGGAAACAGCCACTCTCTCTATGTTGAACAGAAATACAATCAATCAATGTGCTCGCTGCTGCTGTTGCTCTATCCCAGTTGCAATTTAAACGCGGCTCGAAATAAGAGCTGATGCTCAGAAACAAAACTAACATCTGTCAAAGAAAAAACACAGCTGCTGACGATAAGCAGATTATTTCTTAACTTTCGTTGAACATTCGTTCAAAGTACAACATATTTTATTTAAATGCTTTCATTTTTTATGGCCTAATAAGTTGCTCACTGTTCCCGAAAATGCTTATTAGATTCTTGCATTGACTTTCTGCGGCAATAAAATGGAGTTCAAAACTTTTGTATCTATATTAAAGAATATTATAGGTCGCAGTGCTAAATATCCCCAATTATAATAATATTAAAGAATAGAGCAAACAAGGATCTAACTCAATGAACGAAATAACTTAAATAAAAAAACTAACTAAATGACTGGGATCTTATAGCCCGATTCGATTCCTCCGCTATCAACATTTTTTATATTCGTATGGCAATGTCATAAACAGCTATTTCAAGTATTTTCTTAAAATATCATTATAAGTAATTGAATATATTTTGTTTATCATTTAATTCTGAAATGAAATACTTTTTACATTTATATTTATTGTACTATTTGCCGAACAGTGGTTATATCCTGTCTTATATTTGAGCTAATTGTTTTACTAAGCATGTAGCAAAAACAAGTGAACAAATTAAATCTAAAGCCAACTGCGCCACGCACTACTCAGGGACTTAGTTTGCTCGTTCAGTTAAAAGAGAAGTTCAATCGAACTAATTCACACTGTCAAACATTTACAATGAACTAGTCATGCGAGCGCTAAAAATTTAATGAGCACCGATTTATACAGATCCAAACTATGCAAAAATATAAGAATGAATTAGAACGTTTTGCTGTTGCTTACAATTCCGTTTAGTTGTTTATGCGAGTGTGTCTCGAAAAATGTGGAGCCCGATTATCGCCGATTTCGATTTCGCACAGTTATCGACATACACTCCCAATTACATGCGCATTTTTATTTTGCATTCTATGTGGTCAGACTATGTGTTAAGGAAAAACTGAAGGCCTTTGAAATTTATTGAGCTTTGTGTGGTTAAAGGTTAATGAACTGTAAACAGACTATTTAAAAAAAAAAAAAAAAAAAATTATGGATATATAGCCATACGTTGATGGGAAATTCAGAATGCGAACAAACAAAACAAACAAAGAATCGGACGGACGACAATGCAATGAACAAAACGGGAAGCTTCGCAATTTACACTACATACATTTATTTAGACTTTTTTTTCGACTATCATTTTGTGTTAACGAACTTTTCCGTTGGCACTTGAACTTTGCAGCCAAACGCGAAGGCTAAAGCAGCGTCTGGGACTGAGGCTGAGTCAACAATGTTGACGTCCAATTCGCTTAAGTTGGCGGCGTGACACATTAACAAGCAAAGTGCATATCATTTGCGTACCCTGTACACATCAACGGTAAGGTGTATCATGAAATTTTGCAATCTGTATGCAACAGACAATTGGAAGCATATTCAACCCTTAATCAGCATCAACAGACAAGTATACTTATCTCAGATCTCAGACGAAAACCAAATACAAATTTTGAAAATAATTTGTCACATACTGATTAATTTTACTTTGTTTGATCGATAACTTCTCCCACTTTGTCAATATGAATTAACCCATTAAAATCCACGATCATTTAACACAATTTTTTCTTGATTTTTATTAAGAATCATACATACAACTTAAAAGATATAAAAAATAAAAACAAATAACAATGGCTTTGTTCCTAAGCCGAGTGGAAAGAGTTAGTAAGCAAAGCCAATGATATGATTTTTTATAAATCAACATGCTAAAACAAAATTATTTTGATCGTTTTCTCTACTTGATCCACATGTCTTTATTGAGCACATTAGGCATGATGAAACTGAAGACCAAAACTGTGAACAAAAATTTCTACTTGAAAATTCAGCAACAAACCAATATAATATGATCTAAGAATGTTCAGTGATACATTGCCCTTGTGCAATATATTCCGTTTGTTAAACCTAAAAACAAAAAGTCAGCTGAGACAATAAATCATTTAAACAATATTCTCGCTTCTACGTAAGTAAAAAGGTCTTGTAGATTCTCCAATGGGAATGGAATGAATCGATAGCTTATCGATATTAATCGTTAACAATCGATTGTGGTCAGGAGGAGATTCACATTTAAACATTTAACTAAATAATTAAAGTTAAAATTTAAAAAAATCTTAAAATAAAATATAAAATCCATCATGAACAATTTCATCATAATTCACCATTTCACTTTTCCAAAACGTTAAATTTTTTCGTAATTAAGCATGTCAATTCCGAAAAGTTTTACTTAAAAAAATTTAAGTAGTACGTTAATTTAATTTAAAAGTAGTGTCGTCGCTTGAATACGTAAACAAAACTTGTTTTGTCTTTATATTTTTAATATTGCTTTTACTATTTGTAACTAAACTTAACATAAAAGCTGATGGTTTTTAATTTTAAATGGTCGGGTGATTTAAACTTACACGCGTTTTGCAGTTCCCTTGGTCGTATTTATAGGGACTACCAAATTTCAAGATATCCATCTCTATTAGATTGTCATGCACATATATTTTCACAGATCTCTATTTTATTTACTTAATGTCGACTAATATCGGATACACAGAATATACAAAAAGGAAGATATAAATTAAATTAAAAAATACCATCCGCAGTGACGTAAATACATAAATAAATACATATGTGTGTATATGAATGCATTCTTTTGCATGAAATGCATGAAAACTTTTTCAGAGATCAAACATTTTAGGTACAGTTTCTCAGACATTTATATTCATTGCCATATATACCATGAACATATATAAATAAATATATATAAATCTACATTGGGCTACATTGACAAAAAAAAAATGTATTGGGAATTTTAATATGTTATATATTTGGAAACAGCATACCTCCCTCCCTCAAGCGTTAATACAGTTATAAATTTATTTAATAATACTGAAACTTTAATAAAAATTTGTGCTTGTTTAAATACATATTTTTCGATTAAGGACTATATTATAATGAAGGAAGTTTGAGGCACAATTATTTAGAAATTTAATAGTGACCAATGCATTGCTTTGAAATAAAGTTAGTTAAAAAATAAAGATTAAATATAAATTTTAGTTGAGTAACAAATAAGAAATGAGTGATCTTACTTTCAGTAATAATATTAATTACAAAGATATTCAGTGCATTTGGTTAGCAATTTATGCAAAAAGAAAATAAATAAATTGGCCATCTGGCTCAATGCTCAATCGACACAAATTAAAGACACAATTGCATAACTTAAAAATTAAAAACTGAAAGACAGAAGAGCCCAGAAGACAACAATATTAGTAGATTATATAACACATACATATACACATAAGCACACATATCTATGTACATTTGTTGAGAGGATTAAGCACTAAAAATAGACGCAGCAAGCAACCTAAAAGCGAAAACAAAAACATTGGACATTGCCGTTTTTTGAGCCCAGCGCCGAAAATGTTTTCGAATAACAAAACACAAACAAGAGTGCTGTAGTTCATATGTAGATATCTACTTGGAGATACCCTGTATTTAAAAAAAAAACCGTACCCTATCATATATAGTAAATTTTTTGTTAATATTCCAAATTAAATTTTGAAATATGCTCGTATAGGCAGGCATTTGAATGTGTGTATATAATACGTCTGCAGCAATATATATATAAACATAAACACATACACATACACATATTTCGCACTGCAGCATTTTGTACGGCACTGAAGTTTACTGCAAACTATTGTGTACACACTGAAACGAAAGAGAAAGAAACCCACATTTACTCCATACACATATACACATGATAAATGAATGCTATGTATCTGTGTAGTATCTGTGTGTGGTTGTCCCAAGAACGTTCACAACAAGAAACTAAACAAAGAAGTGTACAGTGAAAATGAACCAGTGTGGAGGAAGGGGGAACAAACATTATTGTGCAAGTTCAATGAGAGCGGGCAAGACAAAAATAAAAATACGTAAAAATAAACGAAGTCGAAACGAAGAAAACTGATAATAATTAATTGATTTTTAAAGTTGAACTAATATAACATTTTTCTGTTTTACCATAAATAATTAAGATATTTATAGGTTCAATATTGTAAGCTATTAAATAATGGCATAAGCCAGCAGTGGCAAATATAAAACAAAAGCAGTCTACTCTGCTGCTTAACACAAACTGTTTTCATTCATGTTCATGATACTACATAAAAACAATGGAAGAATCGGAACACAGTTCTTCACAGAATGTTAGTTTGTAGAAGGTTATGTTCATTCAGACTAGCTACAGTTGCAAATTGACAAGCAATCTAAGCTGAAAATATTTTTTTTAACAACGAAAACTTAAAAGATTTTATAAATTTAATTTTAAAATTAGCTAGAAAACTTTTTTCAACAAAAATATTAAAAATACCAGACTGACATCCCCCAAAAAATAAACGGTTTCCAGTTGTTGACTGACTATCACTGCACACAGAGACAGAGCCAGAAAAGAAACCAGTTCATTTGGGAGCGAAATCAGACGAGACGACAACGGCGTCAGCGATCGCAGTAAGAGTTCAGCGCTGCGAGAGGATGGGGCGTGGTGGGTTGTAGAGGGGTGGAGCGATGCGGACGCGACCTAAAAAGAAACCAACACAACAAAAAAAATGAGGTCGTGGCCACGCACGCGTCGCTATGCCAGAGGCAAGAACCAGACGACCGAGCAGCTGACGTTGACGTCGACGTCGACAGTGACGTGCGCTTATCAGCTCATTGCTTTAGTTCGTGTGTAGGACAGAGACAGAAAGAGAGATACAAAACAAATACAGAGCGTAAGAGTGAGAGTGAGAGAGAAAGAGGGATGCCAACGTATTAATGAAAAACACGTATCGTTATAACAAAAAATATAAAACTCTAGATGAATGGTATTCGCCAGTAAATACCCTGCAAAAAAAGTTCACATATCCGGTGTATTAAAATGAACTCTTATGTATATGTATATCTTTATGTATAAAAAATTTCCATAAATTGGGCAAATCATTACTTTGAAAACCAGAAAGTAAATATGCACTTTTGTAAACCTATAAACATACAAAATAATGTACATGGTATGACAACAGCACAGCACAACTGTTAAAAATTAACTCGAAAGTTTTGCATATGTATGTGTGTACGAGAGGGGAAGTGTGAGGGACGGGGAGAAGCTGATAGAAGCTGATTTAATATGTTTGTTTTCATTTGATTTCTTCACTACTCGCTTTTGTTTTCGTCACCATGACTATATATATTGGTGAACATTCGAATAAGAATTGAAGAATTTGAAGAGTAATAAACAACAAAATAAACAAATAAACAATATATATATATATATATATATATATTTATATATGTTTCATTTAATTTGCACTCATTTATTATGGCAAACGCAATATATTTTCTCGCGCTCTATATAATGAATAACACGTGCTGTTTATCGAATTTCAAATGTTATGTACATAAAAAAATAAAAATATGTCTACACAAAATTAGTCATCGCCCCTCTGAAGTTGATCGAAGTTCGCTCACTCGAGAAGCTAAGGGCACTCGACCAAAGAGCTTTGAACTTAATACTGCTTACACAGAATGCCAGGGCTTCAAAATGTGCAATACTTGTCGTATCTTGGACAGTTTTAAAAAAATTTAATCAATCGCTTTCTTCCTTCGACAACAGTATTTGGCAATATTAAAAAGTAATTTATTTGGTACTCTTATTGGGTTCCTTCGGTGACGTCCTTTAACAATTATTACAATAAAGATAAAACTATTCGATGGTATGCAACAATTTGAAATGTAGACTAAGTTGGTTAACAAATAAAAAAAACTATTTTTATTATTACATAATTGTCCACCATTATCTGAAAAGCACGGCGAATAACTGGGCGAATTCAATAACTGATTCAAAATTTCATCAAAAATTAAAATTATATTCGACTTTCGGAGAAGGGTCTAAAAGTAAGTTTGCCTTTCCGATTGTAATAATATAATATTGTTGAGAAAGTTAACTAAAATTGGGCTTGGTTCAGATTTTTATGATAAACAGGTAAAAGCCAAGAGTTCGCTAATATCTGTTGCCAAAGTGTCAGGCTAGACTATTAGGCTTACCTTTAACTCACACATAATCGCAAAAAACAAAATTGGCAAAGGAATGTGAGAGCAAATCAAAAGATCGGAATAAAAGTGAAATAGATTAACTTAAAAAAGTAACTAAGCATTAAGTGAATGCTTTAATATTAAGTTAAAGCAAGCGTCGCTAAATGTGTTAAATTATCCTCACAAACGGTTTGTACCCAAGGCCCACGCACATACGTACAATTACGTAGGCTTAAGTTGTATTCAAATAGAATAACAGCACGGAGCTAGCTTTGTACTAATTTGCTTACTTGGCGTAAAATGTGATTGTGATGCTGCAAAATTAGCGATAAGAATCAAACTCGATACACGTGCCGTACGATGGTTGAGTAAAGAGAAGCAAAAACAAGTAAAAGCGCTCTAGTTGAGAGAGCTCGACGGATAGATATCCCTTACATACAATCTGGCAAAAATGATTTTATGACAACTTTTTAAATTTTATTTTAATAATTTTTATATGTATATGTGTGGATACATGTTCCTACTTGGATATCAGTCCGAAACGAAATCAAATGACAGCTTGGTTTAACTTATATTCCCTCTGAACAAAATAAATAAAGAAAAGTTGACGAACTCGCGAACTTTACTTAAAAAATAGACTTATTCTTGTGAATGGCTTATCTATATAAACGTGTATATTCATACATTCATATGGTAGCTGAATGTTCCAAACGAATAATAGCATCGCACTTGTACTTCGTGATCGTATTGAAAGCAGCTGTTAAAGTAAACAGCATGATTCGCACACAGCTGATTCAGTTAATGTTAATGCATTTAAACCTTATCCAAAGAGTAAACTAAGCCAATTGAATTTTTATACGTGTATGTTTGTGAATGTATGTATATATGTATATGTGTACTTATGTATATATGTACGTATGCATATATTTATATGTTTGTATAAATATGCATGCGGATTAATGTCAATTGAATTTGCATATGGCAAGAAAACTGACTATGCCCGCATCAAAAAACAAAAAAAATCAACTGTCATGCGCCCACACATAAAATGTAGCTCGGCTGATAACAATATAAAGATAATGCGTGCCAAACACACATACATGTATACATATATATTTGCTGCTGGCTCATTGCACTGATTCAACACTCATGCATAGTATGCATGTGTATGTGTTGGTGAGTCATGCAGCGAGAGAAAATTTTCTAATCACCAACAGACTCTAAAATGCATACATTTAAATAAATTTCGTAATTAGAGACGGGAAAAATAACGAATAGTTTAATATTTAACATTTCGAATGGCGCGTCCTAATAACATTCCACGTGCACGCATTTATTCATATATACAGGTATGTACTTGACCTAACTGTCGAAACAGATGTAATGCACGTATATACATACATACATGTTCATACATGTTCACACATATACATATATACATACATGCACACCATATATGTACACAATGTGTCCTTCGTGGCAAAGGCAAAAAGCGGGCGAGAAAAACTGTTGGCAATGTGGCCAATTTTGTGTTTCCTACAATTTCACACTAACTAAAAAAAAAAAAGTTTAACTTAAGATTGGCACGATGTACATATGGATGTGTGTGTACATGCAATATGTGATTTTTTTCTCTACTTCGTTTTGAAATGAATTTGTCTTTGCCTTTCATAGCTTTAGCTGCGGATTTACTTTGTTTTTTCTTTTTTTACGCGACTGGCAACGACGTCTGTTCTATGACATTGTCTATAGAGGCACACAAGCCCACACACACAAACGCACGCACTAACTAACACATGTACACAAATATACATATATATACTTGTGCGTGCATGTGAGAGAGAGAGTGCGGTTGGTCTGTGGTGAGCTCGGCACTGCGCTCATGTTGAAATTCAGCCTGTTAATAGTGGTGAATAAGCGCGCGTGAGTCTCACGACGACAACGTAGGCGAAAATTAAACAATTTTTTTCATCAGAAATCATCATGAGCAATGCTTAAGTAATTCTCACTTACTTGTTTTATTTTTAGTTATTAAAGATGGCTAAAAACGTTTCGAGAAAAAACGCCAGTTTGAAGAATCACAGTTGTAACGATTTTTTCCTCTCTTTTTTCACATATAATACATATATATTTGTGTAATAATTGCTAATAAATGAAGAGCTTTTTGTATGAAATTGCACAATGCAGGGTGGCAACTACAAATTATATATATATATGTGTGTGTGTATATATATATATATTTATGTATATCACAAATTTATGGTTAACTTTCTTTTTTATTTTTTCTTTATTTTTTTTTAATTTTTTGATTTAAATAAACAATTTTTCTTGCACACAACGCAGACGACGACAACGACGACGACGACGTAAAAAGCGACGCTGGCGCACAGTTAACTGTTGTTTTGTTAGTGGGCTCTCGATGTATTTTAGTAATTATTTGTGTAACAGAAAATGTAAAAATCATTTACAATTTATGCCAAATGAAGACGGCGCGCACACACACACACACACGCGCGGACAACACAATGCCAGCGACAGCGAAGCAGCAGACAACAGCGCGTTCGGTTATTGTGGATGACAGTTGTAGTTGTGTGTGTAGCAAAAAAAATCCAACGTGGATTTGATCCTCCAAACTCGATGTGAAGTCTCCAAGGTTCAACGCACGAATGAAACAGCAAAGCAAATGGCAAAACAGTCGACTCAAAATGAAATTCACTCTGTTATACTCAAAATGAAATGTTGAAAATGCTAACGCAACAGACTCTGCTAACACAAATGTGATTTGACACTGAAATTTTTCTTCCATCTTGGAAGAAAGATTTACAATTTTTTTATTGTTTGTTTATTGGCGAATGTAAGCAAGCTCCCATTTATACATATCCTTAATCCTTACCCCTATGAGAGCTCGGCAAAATTTGTATATCATTTTTTGAGATTTAACAGAGTGAGTTGAATAGCGTAGCATTCAAAACTCAACCATATGCATGTGTGTCATGCATACATTGACGGAAGTGAGAGCAAGCGTGTGTGTGCGAACTAGAGAGAATTTGACCAGCTGTGGTGAGAAATATACAAGGAAATATTCTGTGTTGTTTGTATGCACATGTACATGTATTTAGATGTGTATGAGTATGAAGCACACAGTGATAAAATGCAAATAAATTAAATCATATTTTTTCGTATTTCATTTAAATCGTTGAAAAGCAGTCAAAGCAAACGACAAAAATGCACAGCATAGCACACATACAACCAAAATTAAAAAATAACTTCTTAATTACACAATAAGTTTTGCTGAACTTTAGACCAATAGAGTTGAGAACTGAGAACGGAGCCCTCTCTATAAGAGCGATTGTCCCACAGTAATGTTAAGCTACATCAGACACATATATACTATATATATATATATATATATATATATATATATTTACATATACATTTACATATATATACACATTTACATATACGTACATATATATATACATATATATATTTTTACATATATATATATTTACACATATATATATATTTACATATACATATGTAAATAGATATGTAATTTTTAAATGTTTGTCGTAAGTTAGGCAAGTCTATAAATATTAAAATGACATATGTATGTCTTGATGTTGACTACACAATTCCTATAAATACTCTTTTTAAGATGAAGTTTGGAATATAAACTTTAAACTAAATATGATATGATATTGCTAAGCACATTTTCTTATTGAGACCTTTAAAAAAATGATTTAAAACATAGATAACTACAAAATACCTATTAAGAATTTACATTTATGTTAAGGCAAAATCATGTTAATCATACAACTCGAGTTTAGAAATTATACCTGCTATTGCGACCAACAAGCTGACTGACGAATAATGAGTACCCTTACATATTGATATTTACATACATTCGCATATGTATCGAATTTCTCCTTATATATACGTTATGCTGTTTCTGTCTGAATGAATTGACTACAAATAAATTACACATATACACATAAATTCATTAATGCGTTACATGATTTGTCAACTTAAGTTTCAAAAATACAGGGTATTTTTACATATTGTGACATGTTAGAGAACATGTGAATGTGTGTGTGCGCGTGTGTATGTGTACACTATGTACTTGCATAGACCAATGCAGCGCGCATAAAGGGAGAGGCTCTTAAAGCGAAGACCTTCATCATTCAATAGTTGAACTGTTGCAATACATTTATTTATATATTCGAAGAAAATGTACCAGACATTCACATTGCGCTTAACAAACTTATATATTTAATCATATTCAGAATATTGTGGTTTTAAGTTAAACGACGACACAATTTCGACGACGCCATGTTGTAGCCACATACGTAAAGTCTCTCGTAAAATGTTTGGGAGAGATAGAGAGAGAGAGCCATTCAGAGCTGCTCAGAGAAGTTGCTGTTATTGTCATGTTGTTGGCATTGCCATTGTGTTTTTGTTGCTGCGTCATCAATGCTAACTGCGCACTTTTACAAGAAAAACATATACTTGCATATTGAAGAAATACAGGAAATAATAACATAAAATATGTGACTGTTGTTAGTTGATGTTTTTGATCATCACTGCCAGCACGCATATTGTAAAATTATACAAGTCGCAATGGTGTGGTGAATTTCCGCAGACAGGTTAACATTTCTGTTTGCCTACAATTTGTTATTTTGGCATTTGCTATGTACTTTTGTATGTATGAATGTAAAATTATGTATGTATGTGTACATAGTAGGTAACGAAGACTGGCGATTAATTTGTTGTTCATGAACTGCTGTTATAAATTATGTAAACATGCTTAAAAGCATACATGTATGTGTTTTATGAATATGTATTTGATGTATGTTTCACATTTATTTATATTTGTTGATCTACACAAATGTTTGCCGATATGTACATCTTTAAATAAATTAGAACAATGCTTGTAGATATGATAATTTCTTTGATTGCTATTTACATACACACATACGTTTCCTAGGGTAAAAATGAGCTCGACTGTTAGATAACAACATAATTTTCATAAGCAACCAATTTCTTAAATGTAATTGAAGTATTTGAAGTTCTTCAATAACTGTTCTCCGCACTTATTAAACCCTTGTTATCTATTTGAATTGGTGTAGGGTATAAAATATGTATTGAGCATTGCATTGCAGTGTGTATGTACGTTAGGCTATCAACAACAGACAGTAGCTTTTCTGTAGAAAACGAAAATAATTTCCTGTTTCATATGTATTTCTTTGTACGTATGTATTGTAAATACTTCAACAGAGGGCAAGTGATAAACGTCAGAATGAGAGAGAAAGAGAGAGAATAGGAGAGGAGCAGCACTTGATTTCGTCAATTTTCAAATAGCACAAACAAAGCAAAACAAAACATTGTATTATTGGGCAAAGTCAAAATTTAGCAATAACATCAATTAGTCACCAACAGACGTGGTGAGAAACTTGATTGCTCTCTGCTAACAGCAAATGAGAGCAACAGAGCAGTTAACATTAAATGTCCAAGCAAACGTAGCAGAGTGTACGTACATATCCACACACAAAGACACCCAGCCTGCGTTGCCATCGAAACTTGTGGGGGTGTTTTACTGAGGTGAACAACGCACTCCACGCACAACAACAGCAACAACACCAAAAGGTAGCGTCATGTCATCTGCGGCGGAGTGCGGAGGTAGTAACATTCATTGTGTTGCACTTTATGGCAGGCGAGATACAGGCGACGCAAGCACATTGATAGAAATGCGCAGCAACTGTTCGAAAACAAAGGTTTTATAACGCTGCGTAGAAGACCGATGAGATACAAAATATAATGCGCGCTTGAGTTAATGTTGATTAGCAGCGAATGCACTCTCTCTTGCTTGCCCGATTGAATGCTTTGGGGCATTCAACTTGGACAGGTGCGTGACATGTAGTCACTGTATTTATTTACCGTTGCTGCTATCAACAGCTGTGAGAAAACCCAAATGAGTGACAAACAAGGGAGAGAGAGAGAGAAACGGGGACGGGAAGAACTCATGCACCTGCCACATGCCACTTGGAGACATTCATTAGAACTTGTCAACGACGCGCAATTTATTAAACTGCAAATTTTGCGCAACTGCGCAAAATTATGTATATATATATATAATATTACTGTATGTTTACTTTTATCTTATTAATTTTACTGCAGATTGCTACGACTGATCCAAAACAAACTCCTTCAGTTTCCTTGTTAAATAAAATACCAGAATAAAATGCTCCATACATTGATTTCGGCAAGAATTCATTATTGTCTGTTAGTAATAATTTTGACAGTAAGAAACAAACAGAAATAGGCAAGCAGGACCAAGGTAGGAGGAAAAGAGATAAAACATAGATTGAAGGGGGCCAAGAACAATAAGGGAAATGTTGTGTGTGTGTGTGTTTCTTAATATCACCATTCAAGTTAGCTGCTTGTGATCTATAACAGAACATATGGTTGCATTTAGCAGTGAAAGTTTGCATTTTACAGCACAAATCGAAAATATCTTCGATAAATCGTTTAGACAAATTTGCAGAGATATTCGGCAAAATTTCAAATCGCTAATTACAGATACTACTTTTAAAGTGAGCAAACATAGATAACTGCTTAAATGTTTAGCAATATAAGAAAAACTAATTGAAACCAAGGAAATAAACTCTAATTTATACATCTGTTTCTTTGTCTTTTCCTTGTTTTTTGTTTTCGTGTGCGTGTGTGTGTTTTTTTGCCGACGCCACTTAGGTATAAGCACTAGGCATACAATATGTTGTCTGCCTAGTGATATAAGTCCATTATTGTTCAAGGTGAAGTTGTCTGCTCAACATTCAAATTTAACTTTTTGAATATGTAGGAATGCATATTTTTGCTGCGGTGACTTACTAAGAATTCTAAGAATTATTACTAAAGAAATTATGTTCATTTCAAATATATAAAATATATGTAAATCATGCGCTTGAATAGGGACAATACTGAATTTTGAATATTATTGCTCTAATCGCTTGTTGCTTTTGTCATGTGCTTTGCTTTTTCTTTTCTATACTCTGAAACCGAAGGTATCATAATATATTGGTTTTGTCAAATTTCCGTCATGCTGTCTGTCTGTCCGTCTGTATGAACGCAACTTTTTTCGACACCCTTATAGATAGAGACTTGGAATATATATTGGTTTGTGTCCACGTCAGACAAAGTGTAAAAAGTGGAGTGTTACGTCCACTAGAGGCTAGTAAATTCATAATATCGATTATCGCAAATCGATAAAGCCACATATCTCCCACAATTTTAAGGCTGCAGTTACCAAATTTGGTAGGTGGGTTGTTGGCGATGTCCTTCAAAGATCAGAATGTGCCCATGTCCGACGCCGTGAGTTAGAGCCGTCAAATTTGTTAGGTATATTACCGCCTGACCGATAGCAAATTTTTATGGACCAATTCCGATATTTCGGAAAGTGTAAATCGATAAATAGACAGATATCTCCCACAATTTTAAAGATAGGGTCACCAAACCTAGTAGATAACTTGGTGGTAACCTTCTCCACGGATCGGCATATACATTTTTGGAACACGCCCACACCCGCCGCCCCCAGGATCCTCGGCCCTAGAAATTTGAAATACGCATATCTTCCACAATTTGTAAGGTAGCCACCAAATTTTGAAAGTAAGTTACTGGTAACTCCCTTAAGAGATCGATAAAAAATTTGATGGCCACGTCTACTCCGACTCCCTAATCCGATAGACCTGTGAATTGTAAATCGATAAAACCATATATCTCCCACATTTTGAAAGCTAGAGTAACCAAATTTGAATTAACACTCTTCAAACCACGCTCACTCCCGTAGTCAGAAACGATAAAAGCCTATATCTCCCGTAATTTAAGACCTACAGTTATCAATCTTGGATGGTAGTTTACTTCCGCCTTCAAAATTCCTAGAAGCCTATATCTCCGGGAATTTAATAGCTATAGTTACCCAACTTCGAAAGAAGGTATCTAGCAATTTGAATGGCAAACTTGAACAGTAATTCTTGGCTACACCCACCCTGTTCTTTGCTACCCGTTATCAGCTGGCATTACGTATGGTATCAAAGTATTTCGCATTCGGTTACGCCCGACTGCAACGCTCTCTCTTTTGTTTTTTTAGCGAGCTCGCAAGGTAAAGAGAGTTGATAAAATCGTTATAATTTACTTTCAAGTATTATTTGAGTATGGTGCAAATATGTTCCTTTTCTTGCAGACAGCTGTGATTTATTCAGTCACATGCTGAAGTTTGTATATTGTGGTTTACAAGAAATGTAATTTTACATATCGAAAGATTGCAGAAAAAATCGGAATTTGATATCCGAAATTTGCTTAGGAATCTATGGACAGAATATAAGAAAAAATCGACAAAAAGATTTTCGTAAATGGGTCTGAATAGAATTTGCATTTTCGCTGCCATGAGGTGTTATTATATGTAGTATCATCTAAAATATTGGAACATTCCAACAAAAATTTAGGTGTCACAATGAGTGCAACTGACTATAGGAATTTGCTCGACCAGGATAATACCCAATTGTGGTAAAAAGCTGGATTTCTAAGTAGAAGTAAACTAAAGTTGCGTGGCCGCTTCATGATCTCAAAGTAATCGAGAATGGTTGGATGATAAGAAAAGCAACTGAGTCTGGGAGATAATTTCAAGCATTACAGCCTAAAGAGAATATATATAAATATATAATTAATTAAAAACAAAAAAAGAACGAATTTCAATAATTTAACATTACAATAACATTGTACAATAAAATGAATTAGGTTAAATTAACTGGAGTACAGCGTGTGTAATTATAACGTTTTGCAAATACATTGAATTGAATTGAATTAACTTGAAGTAATGCAAATCGAATGCAAAATCGATTGTGGTGGGCTAGAAAACTGTCGGTAATATTATCGCTGTTTTAATGCATTTAGTTTCTGATAATATCATCTATTGTCGTCCACAGCAGCATCACTAGTCGAGTCGATATAGGAAATTCTGATCATCTGTTTCTATGCTAACTAGTCACCTTGATGTTCGTATGTCAGAACCGAACCGATCAGATCACTATATCAGCTTCCATGATATCCGAACCAAATTTAGTAAACATACGTTTGGACAAAAAAAAAATACAATTAATATCTGTCATTTAGCATTCATAGAAAAAATCTTTCGGATTTTAATTTATAGATAAATTTAGATGTCGGCGAGTTGACATTGAACATTATTAACTTAGAAGACGGGGCACAATAGACCTTATAGGTCGCAGTGCTAAATATCCCCAATTATAATAACTTAGAAGACCGAAAAATGATAAAGTTACTTGATTTTATGATTGCAATATACTAAATTGCATTTAATATTATTACAAATGACGGTGGTTGTACATATAAAAAAATATGATTTGTCAACAAACATACAGATAAAGATTTCATCAATACAAAATTTGTTCGAACGAACATAGTTAATAAAGTATGTTCCCATTTAAGTGGACGGAATGAGACTTAAATACTATGCAGATTCATGTATAAAAATTGAAGCTTTGTTTTTGATACGTTCTAGACATTATTTAAGGCACTAAGCTAGTGGAAATTTGTTGTGTAAACTTCCAACGGACGGTATATATATATTTATATATCTATATATATAAATATAAATTTTTTTTGTGCTCGTACTGTGACCATAACCAGAATGTTTAGCCCACTGGCATTGTGGACACAGTGCTGTGGGGTGTTGTGGGTCGCGAGCCGGCCAATGAGTTGGCGGTGGATGCGTGTAGGGAGGCCATGGTGCCCATCTGAAAGAGAAACAGACAAATGAAAGATTATTTTTCTAATTTGTTTTGATACCAAAATGAACTTACGCGCAAATGCGCCAGATCCTCAAGCTTTGTTAGATCCACCAGCTCGAGGAATAGCGAATATACAACTGCCCAACCATAGATGGAGAACAGACAAAAGATGCTCCAGAGCAGCACCATTATAATATTGTATGCAAAGTACAAATCATTAACAATGGCAAAGAAGATGAGGGCTAAGGCACGCCAAACTGTGAAAATGGCAAAGGTCCACAGCCAGGGCATCACTTTCCTTTCGTATTCCTGTGGAAAGGATAATGAATTGTGTATACTGCATGTATGGTATATAGTATAGGATAAGAATTTAGTTTACCTTACGCAGAGCGACGCAGAGCAAAACGCTAGTTACAAAGTTGATAATTGCCATAATTAGTGAGAATAGGGCAAATACGATCAACATGTTACGCACTGCAAATAATATGAGTGAAATTCAGTATAAGAAATTTATATAGCGTAACCACATAAATACCATGCTTGTTGCCAACATAAACAAACTCGTACGATATGATATAGTAGCCGTAGTGTGTGGAGCCTGGGGCAGCCATCGCATAACAGTATATATCAAAAATTGTGGTGCCAATGGTGAAAAGTGAAAGAAACTGCAAAGATACAAAATAATATGAAAATAAGCAAGCTTTCATTTATCAATTTGTCTCCACTAACTGCCTTTCTAAAATCCGTCAACTTATTTTAACAAATATTAAATATATCATTACTAATAATACTTGTTAACATTTACCATTAAATATACCAAATAGCTAAATTATTGCACAAACATAATTTAAACATTTTACTTCTAAACATAAAATATTGATGTACAGATAAAGTTGATCTTAAATTCTTAGACGATTTAAATTCATTTAATAATAAAAAAAATATATATATTATTTAATTTAATAATATAATAACTATAGAAACAATTAAATAAATAATATTATATTCTGAGTCATTGTTCAAATACTTTACTCTTTGAAACTCAAATCGGATTTTGAGGAATATTTCAATATTAATACACGAAAAGCATTTCTTTTCTTTTCTATTTCTTCTTGATACATATTATTGACTGAAAATAAAAATTGTCTTTCAAAAACTTAAAATTTAACAAGTTATAATTTATAGCTATAGCTGATAGAAGTCATTGTTACGAAGCTTAACTGTTTGAAATTGAAATAGGAAATATAATAAATATTAATATATGTATGGAACTAATACTTTTTAATACCTATTATTTACTGAAAATAAAAACAATTTGATTGCAAAAACTTAAGTCTGAACAAGTTCGAACTAAGTTACAACTATATTTATTTTAGTAATGTTCTGTAATAAGTTAAGAAAAGAATCTTACGACAGCGAAGAGTCCAATTAACATGGCTCCTTTTTGTATATCGATGTACTGATTGTTTCTCAGCAAGGGCCGCTGGTACCAGGGAATGCGCACAGAGCGTGTTGAGCGCGACATTTTCGAATGTAGATTTGTCGATGATCTGGATCAAGGATATACAAGGATTCATAATTCATACATATATATATTTACATAGATAAATTGTATATTACCTGCCCGTGGCATGGGAATAAACCGATGGGTTTGATCTATAAGTTGAGGGCGTTTTACGGCCGTAATTCATGTTGAAGCCTTTGCAATGACGTCACACGATGCTGAATATTACAGGACTTGCTACAGGCACACGCTTAGCTGTGAACATAAAGTACTCTATTAGGAGCATTCATATATTTGGGATAAGTAAACTAAATTGATTAACGGGCGTGTCTGCTTAATTTGTTATTTTGGGTGTGTCTCAAGCAAAGCCAAAGCTGAAGCCCAGCTTAAAAGTGGTAAATTTTATGGCACGTAGTTGAACATCATTATTATTGAATGGGTTTAGTATGAAGCGTTGTCAATCCGTTTATTTGTAAGCACTTTTTATTTGTTTTATTCATTTATTTACGTACACAAATATTAAATATTTCGTTGCTACACAAAATCAACAACAAATGCACTGAATCAGAAAAGTGCTGCCAACTTCCTCATTAGCGTTGCTTTGATGACTCCACTGTGGCACAACTGTTGCGCAACGGGTGTATCGATTACATGCCAATCGATACACAGTCTCATCAGCTGTGTGTCAATATTCGGTGTGACTGTCAAATGGCATTGTTATGGTTTTTCCAAAATTTCAATTCTAATGCAAATGCCACAAAATCGCGACAACTTATTTTTATATAAATGAGTTTATTAGTTTTGGAGACATGTCACTACCGCGTATAACGGATTATGAGATACTGGAGAAGCTTGGCGTGGGCAGCTACGCAACTGTCTACAAAGCGCGCCATAAAGTGAGCCATTTATTATTATTATTACTTCAAATAAGTTCCCAAATCTCAATTACATTGTATCTTTATAGAAGCAGCGCACTTATCATGCAATCAAGTACGTGGAAATGTCCACGTTGTCGCAAAGCTCACGCGACAATCTAATCACGGAAATTCGGCTGCTTCGTGATCTCAAGCATAAGTACATTGTGACGCTTCAGGATTTCTTTTGGGATGACAAGTGAGTATTTCACTCTCATTTTGCACTGCACAATATACACAATATTAAAAGGGGAATAATAATAATTATTATATAATTATAATACTTTTATATATTTTATAAATTTCAATTATATTTATTACGCACACCTATTATTATTCAGAAGTTAGGAGTTCCAGAAATTTATGTTGAAAACAAATGTTATATTTTGAAGCCATCCTTAACTCCTGTACAAAAACGCTTATGTCTGCTTTAAATAAATTAATAAAATAGTCTATTCCAACTGGTGATTATTTCCCAATTTAAACGTAAACCTGCAATACTAATGAATCCTTGTGTATAAAATTAGTTGTATATTTATAACACATGTTCAGGAAAATGGAACACAAACAAAAACACAACTTTGGTGGTAGTGTTCAAATTTTAACTTTGTCCGCTTTGCTTGTAGTTCAAATATATGTACATAATACAGCAAAAGTTGCTTCACCACAATAGTTCGCTTATCGAAAGCAATAAACACAATCTTAGAAATTAGGACCCAAGAGCCAATAAAATCTAAAACCTTGGAATTATAGTATTTAGTTATATTGGAAATAATATAAACTATTTAAAAAATATTTAAATATAATAATTTTAATCGTACCCAAGCGAGTTTAAATATTTTAAACTCATCTAGTATACTTTAATACTTATTTCTTAAATAAAACTCTCAGGTACTTAAAATAATGCGTTTTCTGCGCAAGCAAACTAAATGCTCATTGCAAAATTCTGCAGAGAACTAAAATAAATCCAAATTATTAACTACCGTAATCTATATTCTATACTTTTCCCAAATACCACTAAAAGTGCGCAACAATATAACATTTTGTTTTTGAATATGCTTAAAGTGTTGTGCCCGAATAGTTCCAATTGCCGGTAATGGGTTAAAGTATTGGGAATCTACGGAGTTCAGGCATTAACCCTGTTGAAACACTCAAACTATTGGTATATCAAATTATAACGAATGGTAAATAACGAAATATGCTTATCAAGTTGTAAAAATGTAAACGCCCATTTCTAATGCGATCGGCACAAAAAAGCATTGTAAAATCATTAAGAGTAGTTGACAATTAACCTTCTTAGCTCCCTATATAATGGATGTTATTCGGATTTCAATATTTAAAAAATTGTTTAAGCCATTGGATCTAAATATGAAATAATCGATTCAAAAAATCTGAACGTAAAATATTTTGTGGACAAAAAACGAGTTAATATGAGTTTTATGCATTGTCAAAGCACCTTCATGGTGGTAATGACTTTGTTTCAGTCTAACTAAATTATCTTTCTTTCTAAAACACATTTGCTCACTTTACTTTATTCACAACAACTCCTTTATTCTTCTTCAAGTTTTTGATCACTCAATTGATATCGATCGACATCGATAATAATAAGTACATAGTTACATTTCAGATTGCAAATGTTAGTTACAATCTTAGAACTACATCACTCATAGCAGTAAGCAGACAATATATGTAGTAGCCTGCTACATTTAGGAATTCACCATACTGTTGGCGCCAAGGATAACCCACCTTATTATTCACAAAGTGTAAATTTTAATAAAAAAATTCTATTATTGGTTTACAAGCAAAAACAAACAAAAAACAACAAAAAACAACAAGCATTATATTTGTTGTTGCCTATATTATTAGTAGACATTCGTATTTTAACATTTCACATATACAAACATTTTAGATAGGTTTATAATTAATTTAAATTAATTTGAATGCATTTAAATTAATATAATTTCAGAATTATAGAGGTATTTCTTAGTTGTCCGCTATTCCAAAGAATTTTGAGAAATTGATAACTTCTCAACTAAAACATCTTTGTAGATTCTCGATTTCACCCTGCTAAAACGGGCTTATGAAATATCGAGCTACTGCCACTAACTTCCTTTGTTATTAAGGGGTTTCAAAACAATTTGCAAACGAAGGTTACTTACCTTAGTAAGGCTTTTTATTCTGTAAATCACTCTTTGCTAATTCACAAACTTAATCTTCAGGGATTTGCAAATAATGTAATTAGCTGGATCTCAAAATACTTAACGCGTAGACTTTTTTTTTAGAATATCTGTCTCTAAGTCTCTAAGTCTGGTCCGGAGTACCTCAAGGAAGTCACCTTGGCCCCTTGTTATTCACATTATTTATAAATGACCTTCCGACTGTTATATGTTATTCTCGGGTACTGATGTATGCCGATGATGTCATCTACTGACTATTTTACTGAACAGAGGCTTCAAGCTGATTTGGATAGTTGGTGTCGTGCTAATTTATTAAATCTTAATTGTGATAAATGCAAATTGATGTATTTTTATAGACGAAAGACCTTTTTAAGTAACTATTTTCCTATTAGCAAACCACTGGAACGCATTGAATGTGTTGATGATTTGGGTATACTTTTATAAACCAAGCTTAAGTTTGGTGTCCTGGGTTTCATCAAGCGCTGGAATTTGATGAATTTGACGATCCCTATATTACTAAAACACTATCTGTTTCTTTTGTTCGTCCTATTCTTGAATATATGGTAACCCAATTACAGAGTTCATCAGGACAGAAATGAAGCCTTACAAAAAACAATTTCTATTATATGCCCTTAGGCGTTTTAATTGGAGTACTAATATTAGATTACCTTTTTACCTTAGTAGACTTTAATTTATAAATTTTGCTTCTATTTCTGATCGTAGAACAATGCTTGGCGTAATCTTTTTACAAAAGCTTATAAACGGTGAGATTGATTCTTCTGAGTTAATCAGCCAACTGAATTTTACAGTAACGATCAGAAATACAATGAATTTTCTGCCTCTTTTTCTTCAAACTTGTAGTCCGAATTGTGTTAATCCATAGCCCATGCATAAATGATATTGAAACGAACCTTTTCAGTTCGGTTAGTTTTAGCTAGGCAAAAAACTCAGTCGAGCTGTGGGTTCGTGCAATGAATTTGTATCGGTTGCGTTTGCGATAATTGACAACACGTTGGTTTTATATTATAATTAAAGGTTTTATTCATTTGTTTATTATTATTATGGTATTATGGTTCCATGTACCAGCTAGGTGGCGATCAGACCTTCTCTGACTGACTTCGCTCCTAGATTTCGCACTGACTGCGGTGAGTTTCAGACCTACTCTTGCCCGACAGCGAGTTTCGTACTCGTTTCTTACTTTTGACTGCCTGCCTCTGACTGACTGCCTTCCTAGGTGCTGCGACGCCTTTTTATAGGCCTGCGTCGCCTCGGTGGCGTGATCTTTGGAAGTTTTCCACGGCTTTGTCGCTTCCGTCCCATTGGTGGAGGTGTCGGGTGGCCCATTTGGGTCTCACGCTGACGGAGGCTAGTGGTGGTGTCAGTTGTCCATTTGGGTCCCACGGTGGACTTCTTGTAGAATATGCTGACGAAGGCACGTGCGCTTTTGGTTGTGATCGCTGGTTGCAGTTGATTTCGTCGTTTACGAAATATGCTGACGCGGCGCAAGATCTAAATTTCGTTTGTTGCAATTGTTGCGAAGGGCGTATATAGCATATGCCAAAGCTATATGGCTCCTCACA